>CAUYUJ010022647.1:86395-120664 GCA_963575745.1 Prorocentrum cordatum | reverse complement strand
GGACGTGCTGCGAGTCCCTGTCCTCCAGAGCAGTCCAGCAACTAACAAGCTCGCGCGGCAGCGGAGCGTGGGGGGCACGAGCACAAGCAGTCGAGACGCTGTGGGAAAAATCCCACCAGCCCCTGCGGGGTTGGCAATGCAGCGTGCCAGCCGGTCGGAAACAGCCCCTTCCTCCGACCCCTCTGGGGGCCTGGACCCCCACGGTCGCGAGAGGCTGGCGTGTCCAAAGTGGCCCCAGGTTGCCCGAGAGCGCCTCCGAGATGGTGCAGGAGCCCAAGATGGCTCAAGGCGGTTTCGAGCGGAACGACCGCAAGATTACTCTAATGTGCTCCCCTAGCCTCCCAAGGATATCCCCGAGAGGTCAATAGAAAACTCAAAGTGTTCGGTGATGTTCGTCTTCTCGCCCGTCCGTTAGACAGATGCATCCTTCTCTGTCTCACTCGTTAACGAATGATCAATCGCCTCCTCTCGTGAAATATGTTTGGGTAGGCTGGTGAGAAACTGTGAAACGTCACGAACCTGTGTCGCCCATAGCTGCACGCTCTGTGCCGCAGGCCAGGTCGAAGCGTGGGGATGGTGCAGATACTTGAAAAAAGAGCGTACGAACAACCTTTCGATGCGAGATTCAACCAGCATCGGGCCGCATTCCCAGCCCAGTCGATTTGTCGTATCGACTGCCGTGGTGACGCCAGCAGAAAGCGGCCCGCTGCTACATGAATTCTGTGGCCGCGAGTTGAAATTACCCTGCCCTGTCCTCGAAGCCGACCAAGTTAACGTCGACGATGGCCCATCCTGCTTCGTGAAGAAGCTTGCGGCCCTGGGGGATGTTTGTGGGCAACCACGACCAGCCACCATCGAAGTAGTATCAAAGGTCCACGAATCCCCTGCCTCTCCCCTATACAACATCCCCGCCACTGCTCCAACATATCCCTCTCCTTTCTAAGCTCGATCGCGTCGCTAAGACCCCCACCGACACATCTTCCGCCTCCCCATCATCCTCCTCAAACTCCAAGTTGCTATCACCCCCTCCTGCGTCTGCGGTGCGCGGACTTGGACAAACATCGCAGAGCCTTTTCCGCTGTGCCAATTCAGAAAATGAGCGCGCGCCATGAAAAAGGAGAGGGGCGAAGAGGCGAGGAGAAGTACGGAAGCCCTCTCGGGCGGCGAAGTGGGCACGGGGCCAGGACCCACCGAGGGCAACGTGCACGCAGACCGTCCTCCACCTCCTCCTGTCATCGTCCTCTGTCGTCTTCCTCCTCCTCCTCCTCCACCTCCTCCACCTCCTCCTCCTCCTCCTCCTCCTCCTCCTCCTCATCATCATCATCATCATCATCATCATCATCATCATCATCATCATCATCATCATCATCATCATCATCATCTATCATCATCATCATCATCATCAGCAGCTAGCAGCAGCAGCAACAGCGCAGCAGCAGCAGCGTATATGCTAGAATTGCTCATAATCTTCATTTCTTCTTGAATCTTCACATCAGCATCATCCATCATATCATCATCATCTCCTCATCATATCATCATATCTAGCATCTTCATCATCATATCTCATCAATCAGCATCATCATCATCATCCTTCTCTTCCTACTTCTCCTCTTCAGCTACCCGCCTCTCCTCCTCCTCTTCCTCCTTTCTCCTCATCCACCCTTCTTTCTCCTCCTCCTTCTCCTTCTCCTCTCTTTCTCCTCCTCCTCTCTCGCCTCCTCCTCCTCCTCCTCCTCCTCCTCCTCCTCCTCCTCCTCTGCCTCCTCCTCTGCCTCCTCCTCCTCCTCCTCTTTCCTCCTCCTCCACCACCCTCGTCCTCCTCCTCCCCCTCCTCCAAAAATGCGGGTGCAACAATTACGTTGGTTCGCAGTGTTGAAAACCCAAGAACGGCGTTCTGGCAGGATCCAAGATCGTCAAGACGCAACAGTCAGTCTGATCCGTGGGGCTGGGATCGCAAGAATATGTTGGCATGATTTAGGGTCTTCCAACGCTTGTCCTCCAACGAGGCAGTTCCCTCAATGGAAATGAACCGTTGTAGGGACCCATGAAATGGGAGCTTGGAGGGAGGGCTATTTCCAACATCGTTGATGACTCTTGGGTTTACACTGGTCCTCCTCCTCCTCCTCCTCCTCCTCCTCCTCCTCCTCCTCCTCCTCCTCCTCCTCCACTCCGTCTCCTTATGGAGAACTCATCCCTGTCGCCAACCGAGGCCAGTCGGAAAGGAGGGCCGGGCGTTTCGCCCGAGACTTCCTTATCATGTGTGTCCCTTGGCACCGCGCACACTCGCATCAGCGCCGCGCGTACTCGTCTTAAACATTTGCTGGGTTTTTACTGCTTGGGGGCAGACCGTTTTCAAAATGGGGTTCTCGCCTTAGCGCTGCGCACACTCGACTAGAAAATACGAGAGCGTCACGGATTGACAGCGGGCCGTCTTCAAAACGTGGTTCTCGCCTTATTAGCACCGCGCACGCTGGTCTTACAAAGCTGCATACGTTTAACGGATGATGTGCGGGCTTTTCAAAATGTGGCTCTCGCCTTAGCGCCGCGCACACTCGTTTCACTCGCACACTTGCACGTGTTTCACGGATCCCCATGGTCAGCGTACCATTAATTGTGTTTTGGAAGGATTCAGGATTGTCGGGGCGCAACAGTTTCGTTGACTCGCGGTGCGCAGTCCCAGGCATGGCGTTCTGGCACGATTCAGGGTCCTCCAGACGCAGTGGTCAAGAAATTTCGTGGCGCTGGTGCACGAGAACTGTGTTTTGGCATGCTTCAGGATCGACAAACGGTTGTCCCCAAACGGGGCAGTTCCCTCAGTGGAAATGAACCCTTGTCGGGTTGAAGCCTATGAAAGAGGGAGCTTGCAAAAAGGGTTGTTTTTTCCAATACCATGTAAGTGTCTTTGGTTTACACGGGCCGTATTCCTCCTCCTCCTCCTCCTCTTCCTCCTCCTCCTCCCCCTCCCCCCCCATTTTCTTTCCACCTCCCCCTCCCCCTCTTCTTCCTCCTCCTCCTCCTCCTCCTCCTCCTCCTTCTTCCTTTTCCTCATCAAAGACTTCTCCGTGTCGAGCCACGAAGCCAGTCGAAAAGGCGGACCAGGAGTTTCGCCTGACCCTTCCTAACCGTTCATGGTCCTGAAACTTGAAAACTGACGACACCGTCACGGATGGAGGGCGGGTCGCTTTCAAAATGGGGCTCTCGCCTTAGCGCCGCGCACACTCGCCCTAAAAATTGGCAACAGCTTCACAGATGGAGGGCCGGTGGTTTTCAAAATGTGGCTCTCGCCTCAGCGCCGCGGACACTCGTCTAAAAGTTTGAAAGAGCTTCACGCACTGAGGGCGGGCCGTCTTCAAAATGTGGCTCTCGCATTAGCGCGGCGCACACTCGCCTTAAAAAGTTGCACAGACTTTCACAGATTGAGGGCGGTTCCTTTTCACTATGTGGCTCTCGCCTTGGCGCCGCGCACAATCGTCTTGAACGTTTTCAACCGTTTCACGGGTTCACACGGCTAGAGTACCAGGAACCGTGTTTAGGAACGATTGGGACTTGCCAAGGCGCAACAGTTTCGTTGAATCGCGGTGTTGAATCCCAAAAGTGGTGTGATGGCACGAGTCAAGATCGCCAAGACGCCACAGTCAGGTTGATTCGTGGCCTTGAAGTCCCGGGAATAGTGTCTTGGCACGCTTCAGGATCTTCACAAAGTTGTCTCCCAACGGGGCACTTCTCTCAGTGGACATGAATATTTGCAAGAGCCTATGATTAGGGAGCGTGGAGGGATGCTTCTTTTCAACATCGTGAAAGTGTCTTGGGGGAACACTGATTCTCCTCATCCTACTCCTCCTCCTCATCCTCCTACTCCTCTTTGTCCTCCTCCTCCTCCTGACCATCATCATCATCAGCATCATCATCACAATAATCATCATCCTCCTCCTCCTCCTCATCATCATCATCATCATCATCATCAGCAGCAGCATCATCATCGGCATCATCATCCTCAGCAGCAGCATCACCATCAGCAGCAGCATCACCATCATCATCAGCATCATCATCCTCATCAGCATCAGCATCATCATCATCATCCTCATCATCATCAGCAGCATCATCAGCATCCGCATCATGAGTAGCAGTATCAGCATAATCATCATCATCACCATCATCATCATCATCATCATCATCAGCATCATCATCATCATCATCATCATCATCATCATCATCATCATCATCATCATCATCATCATCATCATCATCATCATCATCATCATCGCCAGCAGCATCAGTGTAAGCATCATCATCAGCAACTCAGCAGCAGCAGCATCATCGTCATCCTCCTCATCATCATCAGCAGCATCATCATCGGCATCACCGTCGTCATCATCATCAGCAGCATCATCGTGATCATCAGCATCACCGCAATCATCCTCCTCATCGTCATAGTCTGCATCATCATAATCGCCGACAGCAACAACAACATCATCACCAACAGCCTCCTCATCATCCTCATCATCATCAGCAACATCATGATCATCCGCCTCATCAGCATCACCATCAGCATCATCATCATCACCATCACCATCACCATCAGCAGCGGCATCGTCATCATCATCATCAGCATCATCAGCAGCAGCAGCATCCTCCTCCTCCTCATCCTCATCTTCCTCCATCACCTCCTCCATCTCCTCCTCCATATTCTCCTCCTCCGCCTTCTCCTCCTCCATCTCCTGCTCCCCCTCCTCCTCCTCCTCCTCCTCCTCCTCCTCCTCCTCCCCTTCCTCCTCCTCTTCCTCCATCTCCTCCCCAATCTCCACATTCATCTCCTCGTCCATCGCCTCGTCCATCTCCTCCTCCACCTCTTCTTCCATATCCTCCGTATCCTTCTCCTCCTCCTCCTCCTCCTCAGTGTCCTCGTCCTGGTTCTTGTCCTCGTCCTCATCCTCGTCGTCGTCCTCGTCCTCGTCCTCGTTCTCCTCCTCCTCCTCCTCATGCTCCTCCTTATCCTCCTCCTCCTCCTCCTCCCTCTCCTGCTCCTGCTCCTCCTCCTCCTCCTCCTCCGCCTCCTCGTCCTCCTCCTCCGTCCGCCTAGTCCTCCTCCCTCCTCCCTCCTCCCCCTCCCCCTCTCAATATTCCTCCTCCTCGTCCTCCTCCTCATCCTCCTCCTCCTCCTCCTCCTCCTCCTCCTCCTCCTCCTCCTCCTACTCCTCTATTCCGTTTCCTTATGAATAACTTCTCCCGGTCGCACCCCCAGACTAGTTTCAGGGCGGGCCAAGCATTTCGCCTGGGACTTGGTCACCATGTTTGACTCTGAAGCTTAAAAATGGGCAACAGCTTCACAGATGGAGGGCGGGTGGTTTTCAAAATGTGGCTCTTGCCTTAGCGAAGCGCACATTCGTTTCAAAAAATGCAAGGGTGTCACGGATTGAGGGCGGGTGGTTTTCAAAATGTGGCGCTCGCATTAGCACGGCGCACATTCGTTTCAAAAAATTGCAAGGGTTTCACGGATTGAGGGCGGGTGGTGCTCAAAATGTGGCTCCCTTCTTAATGCGGCGCACATTCGCTTCAAAAATTCGCAAGGGTTTCACGGATTGAGGGCGGGTGGTGCTCAAAATGTGGCTCTCGCCTGAGCGCGGCGCACATTCCGTCTAAGAATTCACAAGAGCTTCACGTATCGAGGGCGGTTCCTTTTCAAAATGTGGCTCTCGCCTTAATGCGGCACACATTCTTTTTAAGAATGTTCGAGGGTTTCACGGATTGAGGGCGGGTAGTTTTCAGAATGTGGTTCTCGCCTGAGCGCCGCGCACATTCGCTTTAAACAGTTGCAAGAGTTTCACGAGTTTTCATCATCAACGTACCAGAAGTGGTGTTTAGAAGGAGTCAAGATTATGCGGGTGCAACAGTTACGTTGATTGTTTGTGTTGAAGTCCTAGGAATGGCGTCCGTCAAGCTGATCCGTGGCGTTGAAATCCCGAGAACAATGTGTTGGCATGCTTCAGGGTCTTAAAACTGACATCTTCCAACGAGGCAGTTCCATCAATGGAAATGAACCGTTGTAGGGGTCTATGAAGAGGGAGCTTGGAGGGAGGGTTTGCTCCAACATCGTTGATGACGCTTGGGTTTACACTGGTCCTCCTCCTCCTCCTCCTCCTCCTCCTCCTCCTCCTCCTCCTCCTCATCCTCCGCCTCCTCCTCCTGCTCCTCCTCCTCCTCCTGCTCCTCCTCCTCGTCCTCCTCCTCCTCCTCCTCCTCCTCCAATTCCTCCTCCATCCTCCATCTATTGGGGTATGACGTCTTACCCAGCCCTTTCTTAGTCTGCACCCTCCTCCACATCCCTGATCAGAGCAACTCGTCTGACCACCGTTTCTGCATGGGCTGGTGGGGTTACGCGAAGCGTCTAGGATAGCCCACGAATCTCTCCAGGACCATAAAAATGGTAGAGGGAACCCCGCAAGCATGAGCGACGGCATGCGGAACGGGAGGGCGACGACCAGCAGAACGGCAAGGCGCGAAGCGCAGAAACCGCGTGCGTGGCAGGAAAGGGAGACGTCCTCCTTCTCTGGAGGTCGTGATGATCTGTTCCAGGGTTGGTGGTGTCCCGATTCCAATATTCGTGCTTTCAGGATTCCGCGGGAAGGCTTTTTGATTCCGAGGTTCAGGGCGGTTCCGCAGGGGGTAGTTTCTCCGAGCCAGGGGGCGGTGCGGAGAAGCAGTAGTCATCCAATACGGGGGCTTTGTGGAGCGATCGCCGCACGCCTGTGCCTACGTTCGCCATAGCCTTATACGCAGCGTCGCGTCACTCATACATTTGCTGGGTGCGCTTGCCGCTGCTATTTTCACTCGAGCCCTGACGAGCCCAGCCGAGGCGAAACGTTGACACGCGCACTGAGAAAAGGCACGGGCTTGAGGGCGACACGAGAGGCGGGGGCGAGGACGGCGAACGGGGCGAGCGGCGGGAGGCGACCGAGGAGGAACATCAGAAGGCGCAGGGGGGGTGGGGACGGGCGGGAGCGGGAGGAGAAGCAGAGGACGGGGGAGGAGAAGGAGACGGACGTCCATCCCTGCAGCTGATGATGAAGAAAGAGGCGGATCCTACGCGAGAAGGCGTAGCGACCTTACGCCGCGGCAAAAGCGGGGCGCCAGCGTGGCACACCGCCTGCAGAAGAGGGCGCTCACGCGCGGAAGCTTACGCGCGAATGTCCGCGCAGTCGGCCCCGTTTCCTTTTGTCGCTCAGCTGGCCATCGGGCCGAAGGGTGAGAGGTCCAGGCGAGTCCAGCACGACGACGGCTCTGGAGACGACGACGGCGACGAAGGTGGCGACCGCGATGGAGGAGGCGACGACGACGGGAACGGGAACGAGAACGAGGTGGGCGGGACGGACGAAGGCGACGAGAACTTGGGAGAAGAAGACGAGAGGGATCTTCCCTACTCTACTCTTTCTCCTCCTCCCCCCCCTCCTCCTCCTCCCTCCTCCTCCTCTACCCTCTCCCCTCCTGCTCCTCCGCCCTATTTCCTCTCGCCCCTCCCCCTCCCCCTCCCCATCCTCCTCGGGGGGGGAGGGGGAAAGGCCCTCCGTGGAGCGGCGGCGGGCAGGAGGATCGCTGCCCGGCCGCCTCCGCGCTGACCCCGTCGGTGACCATCGCCAGCAAGGGCCGCGTGGTGCCAGTGGCCGCGAGGCTGGCGGCCAGCACGCAGGCGCCTGCCCTCTGAGGAGCGCTGGGGCGCCCCCTTGTGAGGACGCCAGCTATACTTCCTGACCATCGCAACGGAGCCCAGCGGCAAGGTAAGCGCCGATACTGGCCAAGCTCATCCTGGCTTTCCTGGCTTGGGCAGGATGCACGGTTTCACCCGAGGCCGTAGGCGACCCGAGGAGGAGGAGAAGGAGGAGGAGGAGGAGGAGGAGGAGGAGGGGGAGGGGGAGGATGAGGTGATGGAGGAGGCGGAGGAGGAGGAGGAGGAGGAGGAGGAGGAGGAGGACGGAGGAGGTGAAGGAGGGGGGAGGGTGAGAAGGAGATGGAGATGGAGGAGGAGGAGGAGGAGGAGGAGGAGGAGGAGCACGAAGATGAGGACGAGGGGGAGGAGGAGGAGGAGGAGGAGGAGAAGGGGAGGAGGAGGACGGGTCGCCTAAGCCCGTCGGAGGAACCCTCCAGGGCAGGAAGACATGTACACCGATCCTGGGTCCAGGGTCGGCCTGGCCAGGATAGGTGCAGGTGCATGGCTGGTGCAGCCAGCGCGGCCTCCGCGAGGGAAGCCTTGGGTGCGCAGCGCCGGCCGATGCAGGCAAGAGGTACGGGAGAGGACCGAGGCTTGCTTTCGGGTCTCAGAGCTGCAACTCTCTCTCTCTCTCTCTTTCTCTCGCATGTGGCCTCGTCTCCTCCTCGTCCTCCTCCTCCTCCTCCTCCTCCTCCTCCTCCTCCTCCTCCTCCTTCCTCTCCTCTCTCCTCCTCCTCCTCCTCCTCCTCCTCCTCCTCCTCCTCCTCCTCCTCCTCCTCCTCCTCCTCCTCCTCCTCCTCCCCCCTCCCCCTCCCCCTCCCTCCTCCTCCTCCTCCCTGGACCGCGTTGTTGCCTTGCACGCGCCCGCCGCCCTGGCGACGCGAAGGTCGCCTGGAGCGGCCAGCAGAGGAGTGTTTCTCTCTCGGTCTGGGTCAGGGGCTGCGGCCCGCAAGCAAAAGGGAATTTAACGCTGATGTTGCTGACACCTGTCTGCGCCACTATTTCTGTTGTAGACGTGTTTGCTCACAGCACCTTGGCACGATCGGTCTTGGGGCTTACTCACCGGTTGCGCGAAGGCCGGCTCTGCTTGAATGTCGAGCCTGACTGACTACGGAAGTCTGCGGCAGCAGCCAGGGGGCCCTCTAAAGAGACGCCCTCGGTCCGCAGTGCCCGCCGCTGCTCTTTGTGTCTGGACCGCGTTCGTCCACCAGTCGCGAGAACGCCTTTTACAGGGGACGCAGCCCCACCCCGTCCGCAAACCCCTCTGGCGACGTCACTCGCGCCGGCGCTGTCTTTCAATGGTCAGGGGTAGCTGGCTCCCAGGCAGCGCCGGCACGAATCGTGACGTCGTGACATTGCCGGACCCCTCCGCCCCCCCGCACAAAGCCGATAACGTCCGTTTCCGCAAAAAACTGGCTCCTGCGCCTCAGGGGCTCTCTAAACAAGCCTGCAGGCACCCGCAGAGCCAAAGGAGGGACCAAGGGGGGGAACAGAGCAAAAGAGAACGGGTCGAGCAGTACGGATCGGGTCTCAGATGCCATGCGGTTGCCCACGCTAGACTCCGGGCGAGCCGCGGGGCACACTGGCCACGCCGCTCCACAAGAAGTCTGCATATTAGAATAAAGGCGTAATCGAAAGACGCCACCTCCTCAAACCCAAACACAAACAAACACACAGCACACACTCAGCACACACACGCACTTTCTGCGACCGCGGGCAGGTGATTCGCTCAACCAGCTGGTCAGACCATACATCAAGCGATACTGCTTGCGTTCGAACGGTAAGGCGAGATCTGTGGTCACCGCATCGCAGCGCAAACGCAGAACAGCGCACAGGCTCAACCGGTCTTAAGGCCCCCCCCCCCGCAAACGCACAGGCCGGTCGGCACTGGGGGGGTGACTCAACTAGACAGCCAGGTGGCAATTGCCGCCGGATGTGGCTGCGAGACAGTTGTAGAAAGCATGACAGACAGACACCACGCAGAGGGAGGGAGAAGGGAAAGGAGGTGCAAAGACTCACGTCCTGTTGCTCCTCATCCCCCTCCTTCTCCTCATGCTGGTCCTCCGTCCCCAACTTGGCGCGTCGCCTCGTGTGCCCGCTTCTCTCTATCTCCGCCTCCCCCATCCACCTCCGCCGCCTCTCTGACGTCGCACGGACATGGATCTGGGATCGTTGCGTTGCGTTCTGGGTGGGCAGAAAAGGGTACCGAAAACCACATTGGGCCGATGACAAACTAATCAAGCCTGGCGGGTGCAGCAGAAACGGCAAGGCCTATAGGATCGAAGGGAGCAGCGGCCCTCATAGGATTTGCTCTCCCCAGAACTCGGGTGATTCCACCAAGGGTAGCGTATACGAACGCTGGCATAGCACGCGTCCTGGCTGGCCAGAAATGGACATGTTGCGTGTTATTACGCTGCTTGTCGCTATAAGTGGAACTTCAGCTAACAGGGCGTGTCATGATGAATCGCGAAACCTGGGTCAGGACCTGAACGCAAGTCTTGTGAGGCCTGCACGAAAGGCAACGCAGTACCCAGAATTGCAACGCAATGCCAAGCACTCAACGACGCAATGGACGGCAGCGCATTGCAAAGCGAAGCAGAACACATCAAGTCGATTCGATGCGAATCAGGGCATACCAAAGCAAAACAACGCACAGCAGAGGACGGCAAGGCATCGCACCGCAATGCAACTCAAAACAAAGCAGGTCACAGCAAAGCGGTGCGAAGCAAAGCAATGCAGAGGCCCCCCAGAGGTCCCCACAAGGCCCCCAGGCGCCCCTAAGAAACCACCAGAAAGCCCCAGAAGGCTCCCAAAAAGCTCCCAGGACACCCCCAAAACTTCGTGGGGGTTGTTGGGCACCTCTTGGGGGCCTCGTGTAGCCTCTGGAGCACTCTTGGGAGCGTCTGATCCCATCCTTCCCGAATGCCTCTTTCATTGTGGGGGTCGTCGTCCAGGGTCGGCGGCACCAGCCGCAAGGCCTGAGCAATATCTTCCTCAAGAAAGGCTTACGCTTGGAAGTTCTTACTTCGTTTCCTTAAGGAACCGGATGGGTGAGGGGCAATAATAGGGGGGCATCGAACTGGAATCGGCGATACATCGCCGATAGATCGGCGATAGGCCCCCGATAGTGAATCCGCACCTTCCTGGAGGGTTGGGGCTATCAGACCCTTATCTAGAGGGCAAAAAATCCACCCCCATAACAACCACCCCGACACGCGAAGCCGTTTACTCAACGCCCCCACTGAAGGAATCGAACAGGGCAGGGCTTTCTAGTAAACGTCCAAGGCCGTTTAGTAAGCGCCGATTGTCCGGGTCCGGGTGGTGTTTCCTCCCTCGACTCTCGGCGATCAGTGGGCGATTGTGGGCGCCTCGTGGGCGCCTCGTGTTGGGTGGATCAGCCGACGGCTCGGCTGGTGCCCGCCCCTGGGCACCTCGTGCGCTGGGTGGGTCAGCCGACGGTTCGCCTGGCGCTCGCCCGTGGGCGCCTCGTGGGCGCCTCGTGCGATGGGCGGATGTGGCGAAGTTTCGCATGGTGCCCGCCTGTAGCCGCCCGCGGGCGCCTCGCGGGCGCCTCGTGCGCTGGGCGGCCGCATAGATTGCACTGCATAGCTTTTACCACACTGCTTGCACCACACAGCACACACCACATAGCACACATCACATAGCTTGCACGACACAGCTTGCACAGCAAAGCTTACACCACATAGATTACACCGCAAAGCTTGCACCTCATAGACTGCACCGCACAACTTACACCCCATAGCTTACACTGCATAGCTTGTCTCACATAGCTTGCAACGAATAGATTGCACCACATAGCTTCAGCCACAAAGCAAGCTTGCACCACATAGCTTACACTTCCGCAGTGCAGGACCTTACTGCTTAAGGGTCCACGCTGGCAAACAATGCCTGCACTGAAATCAGACTTGGCACCGATACAAAAATCAGACTTGGCACCGAGTCAGGATCGACGCTTCCTTGGGTAGTGTGGGCCACGCCTAACCCGCCCGACCCCTCCAAGCAGGTAGTCATCGTCCGTCAGGTGGGTCACGTACGCCTCCACGCGCCGTCCCGTGGAGGTCACCTCCAGCACACCGGCGAAGCAAAGAGTAGCACGAGAGAGTCGCAAGCCTCAGGTGGGCAGCGCAGGGGAGGGTCCAAGAGGGAGGCAAGGGGAGGCGGCAGTGGAGGAGGAGGAGGAGGAGGAGGAGGAGGAGGGGGAGGAGGAGAGGCTGTGCTGGACGAACACGGCCTCGAATACCTCGGCCTGCCATCCGAACGCATGGTGCGGAACCTATGGCCGTCCAACAACTGTTGCGACCCCCAGCGACAGAATAGCCTCGGGTGGTCTCAGGAAGCCTCGAGTAATTTCGAGCATGGCGAGGGAAGTAGGACCACGGGCCGCCCACGGGGGAACAAGGTGGCCATATAATATATATATATATATACACACATATATATATATATGTATATATATAGATTCGACACAGCATAACTACTGAACGCAGCTTCTCGGACCACGCCTCCTGGTGCAACAGGAGCTCGTACAAGAGGAGGAGGGGGAGGAGGAAGGAAGAGGAGGAGGAGGAGGAAAGGGATAAGAAAACAACAAAACAGGGAGAGGGCGAGGAGGAATGGGAACGACGAGGTAGGTGAGGAGGGAGGAGGACGAGGACGAGGAGGAGGAGGAGGAGGAGGAAGGATGAGGAGGAGGAGGAGCAAGAGGAGGGGAAGATATCAAGTATCTACGCCAGGAAGAGGATCAGCGCATCATGGCCGAGGCATGCGTGCGTGCGAAAGGGGGCCAGGGGGCGCGTTGAAAAGTCTGGGAGATGTCATGGTCCATGCCACGATGTCCATACAGGTCGGTCGGACGAAGTAAGTAAAAAAACATGGAGTAGGAAGGCGGATCAAGTAGATTGGGTTCAGGCCCTCCCAGAGACTAAGCGATTCTCGAAGTAGGAAGGGGCTTGAAGTAGATTGGGACCTAGGCATCCAGAAATACCTACTGTCAGCGACAGGCGTGTACATACACCTTTTTGCTTCACGGCCAGTTGGTCCAACTCAACGAGGGTATTCGCGGGTTGCGCCAAGCTGATCACCGCCGAGCGTGCGCCGATGCGGGGTCACGAGAGGGCTGCGCGTGCGGCAAGAGGGCGCGCACGCACGACTGTCGAGCGCGTGCAGAGAAGCTGGTGGCCCGCCGAGGAGCGGGCCCGAGGCGGTGGCAGGAAACGGATGCCGTGCGGCCGGCGCCAGCGCCCAGGCGGACGGCCTGGAACTCGCCGTCGCTTGGACGTCCAGTCCGTCCAGTCCCTACTCTGGGTGTCTTAACAGGCGTGGGGGGTACCCCCCCGACGGGGGTCAACCTCGCCTCGTCGTCGCGCCGCGACGGGGGTCGGAGTGCCTTCGGCGCGCGGTGGCTGCCCGCAACGGGGGTCGATGTGGGGCTGTCGGCGGAGGTGGCGCGCCCCCCCACGCTTATTGAGGATCTCGGAGAATGCATTTGTCGGTTTCGTGCATGGTTTTTTGGCCCGATGGTCGAGGATGTTCCTCGAAGGTCCTCGCCGAGAAAAAAATCACACGTCAGAGCGACGCAAAGGGAAGAGCACAGCAGCGAGGCCCAGGAGACGACGCCCGGGGAACGGGGCGCACCCGAGACAGGGAGAGGAGAGGAAAGAGCGACGGCCGCGACCCAACAAAAAATGCACACGTCCGAGCGATGCAAAGGGCAGAGCACAGCAGCGAGGCCCAGGAGACGACGCCCGGGGAACGGGGCGCACCCGAGACAGGGCGAGGAGAGGAAAGAGCGACGGCCGCGACCCGACGACCGAGAGGGGAGGACGACCCCCATGGCGCCAGCGCGAGGCGCGAGCAAAGAGGGGGAGGAGGAGGAGGGGGAGGAGGAGGAGGAGGAGGAGGAGGAGGAGGAGGAGGAGGAGGAGGAGGAGGAGGAGGAGGAGGAGGAGGGAGGAGGAGGAGGAGGAGGAGAAGGAGGAGGAGAAGGAGGAGGAGGAGGAGGAGAAGGAGGAGGAAGAGGAGGAGGAGGAGGAGGAGGAGCGACACGACGGCCGGACAAAGGACAAGGGGAGGACGACCCACCCAGCGGCGCGAAGGCGCGGAGGCCATCCAGGCCACGACGGACCAGCCGGAAAGGTCGACTGTGCGGAGCACAGTAGGCGGAGGAGACCGGCAGCGGCCCAGAGACAGCGCCATGAGGAGCCGATGCTCAGCGCAGTCCAAATGGACGACGAAGCCTGCAAGATGGCGACCCCTCGATGGTGCGCGGAATGCATGTCCCGTGAGCAACGGCGAGGACAGCGCGTGAACCACAGCAGGCGGGATGGCAAAGAAACAGCACTGGCAGCAACCAAGGTGGAGCCCGCTGTCATGCATGCGGATAGACAAGCGACAAGGCAAGCCAGAGGCAGTGCCAGGGAGGCCAGCACCCAAGGCTGCCAAGAAAAACGGCCGAAGGCATGCAGCGGAACCTCGCAGGGGCGCGGAAACGCATGCGCAGAGCCGAGGACAGGTAGCATCAGGAAGCACGGAGAGGCCAAGGCAAACAGGCCGCCAGCAACCTCGGACCGGGACCGGGAGCGAGGCAGCGAGGGCAGCGCGAGAGGCAGGGAGAGAAAGAGGCCGAGGGGCGTCACCGTCCGGGCGGGGCCGAGCCCCGGGAGACTCGGGAGGCCGTCGCAGTCGGCAGCTCCACGACGGGCAGGGGGGGGGCCAGGAGCCCCAGAGGAACGCGCCAGCTGCGCGAACTGCGCTCGGCGATAAAGGTTTCCGGGGTGACAGGCCTGCAGGAGGGTGGCTCCTCCGAGGCCACGCTGGCGGGCAGGGCAGAGGCGGCGGGCTGCACCCCGCAAGAGAGGGAGCGGAGGAGGAGGAGGAGGAGAAGGAGGAGGAGGAGGAGGAGGAGGAGGAGGATGGAGGAGGAGGAGGAGGAGGGGAAGGAGGAGGACGAAGAGGAGGAGGAGGAGTAGGAGGAGGAGGAGGAGGAGGAGGAGGAAGAAGAAGAGTCCGTAGCCATTTTGGCTCAAGTCCGTAGCCTTTTTGGCGCAGGACCTGGCCTCACTGGCAAGGGGGAGCAGCGGCCCCCACAGTGCCCCTCGTTTGCCTGGCCAGACGAGGTTTCGCTTTTTGTGAGCTCCTGTCGGAGCAAGAGCTTCCTGTTCTCCCTGTCGCGCTCTCTGCACGACATGGATGGCAAAGTTGCTCACAATTGGACGTGCACCAACGTGCGGTGCGGGTACAAAGGCAATTATCAGTGGCGGAGCAGCTGTCGCATCTGTGGCACCGAGCCCCACAAGCCCAGAGTTGCAGCGCAGCGTGCACCCACAGGCAAGTGGAAGGACGGACCTCCTCGCTCCGCTCCTCCTGTTCCCGTCTTGTCTGAGGAGCTCGTTGCAGTGTATGCCAAAATGGATCTCGCAGACTACACCATTGTGTCGCAACGGTGGTCTGCAAAGCAATTGGCTCGAGTTGCCGCGGCTCGCAGTCTTTCCAACGGAGATGTGCTTCCTACAGCGCGTGCTGCTCGTCAGGCGTCTGATGCCATTCAGCAGAAGCTCGAGCAGGCCCAGAGTAAGCACGACAAGGCGGCGGCTGCGGCGGCCAAAGCCACGCAGTACATGCAGCAGTGCGCGACTAGCTTGGCTGAGTGCAAAGCCAAGGCAGACGAGGCCGCCAGCAAAGCTGCCGCTGCCTACGCGGCTGTCGGAGGCCGCGCTGCCGCCGCCACCGACCCGCTCATGCAGCTGCAGCCCCTCGCCGCCTCCCTCTCTGACACGCTGCCCGACGCAGCCGCCGCGCTCAAGCCCATTGCCGACCTTGTCAAGCAGCAATTGGACAAGCAGCGCGCCGACGCGGAGGCCGAGGCGGTGCGGCAGCAGCAGCAGCAGCAGCAGCAACAGGAGCAGCCTTCTCCTGCTGGTGCTGGCGTGCCTGGCGTCCCAGACGCAGCCTTCTGGGAGCATTTCGGCAAGCCCGAGTTCTTTGACAGCTTCCTCAGAGCCCAGGGCATCCCCGTCAGTGGCGACGACGACGCCATGGGCGTCGAGGAGGCCGACAACGACGACGGTGCCGACGAAGGAGTGCCCAAGAAGGTCAAGGTCGGTCGGGCCCTCTACACCAATCTCTCGCAGGCCATGCAGGATCACGCCGCCAAGAAGGCCAAGACGGAGGCAGCCGACTCGTCTTCCTAACACGTGGTCCTTTGTCACCGCCAACGTCTCAGGCCGTGCGGGGCTGGAGGCCATTCTCAATTCACAGTCAGTCATCGACGCCGACGCCGTCGGAGTGCAGGAGCACCACTTCATCGAGTGCGCAGGCTGGGAGCAGAGGCTCCGACACATGGGCTGGAGAGCTTCGGCTACCGCAGCCAGAGCCACAGGCCAGGGAGGCACAACAGGTGGTCTCCTTCAGATGGTGCAGCAACGGCACGGGCTCTCGCTGCTGATCGGTCAACCTCCAGTTCTCGAGCCTGCGCGCATCGCAGTCAGGCACATGTCAGGAGTGGTGCCAGGAGGCATCTTGTGGGCTGTAGTGTACATGCATGACTCGCAAGGTTTGTCATCGCTCAAATGGGATTTGTTGTGCAAGCTGGGGGCGGTCATCAGGCAGTTCGGCATGCCGTTCATTCTTTCTGGAGACTGGAACTTGAGCCCAAATGAGCTGATGGGTTCTGGCTGGGTGGAGGCCGTCTCTGGACACATTCTATCCTCTCAGTTGGCCACGTGCACAGGTGGAAAAGGCAGGGTACTGGACTACTTCATCGTGTCGGAGGGGTTGCAGTATCGTCACAAGCTTGCTGTGCTTACCGACGTGGGCACCACGCCGCATTATCCAGTTCTTTTGTCTCTCGAGGGACTGCGACAAGTCCCCAAGCTGCCGCAGATTCGAGTACCTCGCATGTTTCCTCGCCAGCGGCCTCAAGGACCCACGCAGGATACCACTCGCTGGCAGTCAGTTTCGGAGCTGGTGCTTGCACAGGCAGGCACACAAGAGTTGTGGGAGAGTTTCGTGAACACCATGGAGCTCGAGTTTGTCGACATCTACCAGATCAGCAGTGACGAGGCGCACCTGTACCTGTACGTGCTGCAGCGCGCAAGCCATCAGTTATGCCCCACCCGCGTCTCTCGCCCTTCGCCACGTGGTGGAGGTTAGTAGTGCAAGGCTTTACCGAGCTCGGCAAGTTTCAGTCCGCGTCGTATCGTCGCACCACGTTGTCGTTGTGTGAGAAGCTTGCCGAGCAAGGGAGCAAGTTCACCGATGCCAGTGCGCGCCCTTGGGTCACTCTGCTCTGGACCGCCCCCTCGCTTTCCTGGGAGCTCTCGGCCGCGCTCGGCAACCTTGCCAGACAGCTCTCAGCCAAGCATCAGCGCGCAGCTGAGCAGCATAGGGACTCCAGCTGGAAGAGTTGGGTCAGGTCTCACAGCAGTGCTGGCGGAGGGGCCCTTTTCAACCTCTCGAAGCCTCCCACCCCATGGCACAGCAGTCCCAATTTTAGGCAAGACGGCTCGCTGCCGCCAGCGCCAGCCAGTCAGGAGGAGGAGATGGCACTTTTGGTTTCTGAGTGGGGGGCGTACTGGGAGGTGGGGTCCCTGGCCGATCCGCTGCTGTGGCCATCCGACATGGGCCCTGAGCTTCCTCATTTCGATCTGGACGATCTTAAAGCATGTCTCCGCAGCTTTCGAGCCAGCAGTGGTGCTGGCTACGATCAGATCTCGCCCCGTCAGCTGCTTGAGCTGCCAGACGAAGGCCTCGAGTGCTTTCGCCAGCTAATTTTCACCATCGAGAGCAGCTTCGAGTGGCCACAGCTGTGGTCCAAGATAGTTTTCATATTGAAACGCACAGGCGGCCTGAGGCCCATAGCTTTGATGCACGTCACGTCCAGGGTCCAGGGACGACTTCGCCGCCCTCTCATTCGGCGATGGCAGCAGCAGAACTTTCGTGAGTTCTGGTGGTCGACTCGGGGGAGGGGGTCGGATCGGCTTGTCTGGGTTCAAGCTGCCTTCGCCGAGTGGGCCCAGGGACGTGACCTTTTTGCTGGCACGGTCCTTTTGGACCTCCACAAAGCGTTTGAAAACGTGCGACACGGAGAGCTGCTCAAGGCGGCTCAGGCTACGAATTTTCCCCTTCGGCAATTGCGGTTGTTGGTGAGTCTGTATCGGGCTCCGCGGGTCCTGGACCATGCTGGGGCTACATCGGCCCCCATCCGCACCGAGAAAGCGGTGCTTCCAGGCTGTCATTTTGCCACCCTCATGCTGCAGCTGGTGCTGCTTGCCCCGCTTGACACGGTGCAAGCAGCCCTCCCTCTTCGCACTGCTCGAGAGGTCCAGATTGGGGTTGTGGTGGATGACTCGGGGTTGCACAAGGTCGGATCCTCAGAGCAAGTGCGAGACACTCTGGTGCAAGCCACATGTTTGCTTCATCAAGAGTTGCATGCAATTCATCTTCCAGTCAGCAAGCCTAAGTCTCGCGTGCTCGCCTCCTGTCCTCGGCTTCGTTCGCAGTTAGCCCTAGCGCTCAAAACCAAGAGCGTGCTCGGTGTGCAGAGTGAGCGCAATCTTGGAATCGACTATGCCGCAGGAGGTGTGATCAAGAGACACACCAAGTCGCAACGTTTCACTGCTGCGAAGGTGCGTCACAAAAAGATCCTCAGTCTGTCCAGTAAGCTGTATAAGAGGCGAGCGCATCACATGGTTTGTGCTGCCATCCAGGCCTCCACCTCCTATGGGTCGGGGGTGATGGGCAGCAACGGACGCGAGCTCGCGCAGGCCCGTCTTCATCAGGCCACTGTGCAGTCGCAGAAGGTGGCAGGACGCTCGATCACGCTCACGATGCAGCTGTCAGGCATTCATCGCATCGATCCTGCGTACCACCTCAACGTCTCTCCTCTCCTCTCTGTCGCCACCTCGCTCTGGGACGGGTGGGTTCCTAGAGGCGTTGTGGAGCAAGGTCTCCAAGGTGCATGGCAGAAGCTTCAAGAGCACGGCTCTCCGTGGCAGGCCATTCGAGGCCCCTTTTCCGCTGCTGTCGCCACGGCAATGAGGCTCGGCATTACGATGAACGGGCTCGAGTGGCAGCATCCTAGCGTGGGCGTTTTCTCGGTTGATGCTTTGTGTCCCCGTACCGTTAAAACTGCCCTCGAGACCGTAGTCGAGAGCTGGCTCTGGAGCAAGGTCGCTGACCACCTTCAGATGCCCGAGTTTGTGCAAGGCCCCTTTTTGGCTCCCATCAAGGCGGGCATGTCCAAGCTTAAAGCACATGAAAAAGCCTATGTAGTCAGTGTAGTTTCAGGTGGCCAGTGGCCGCAAGACAGACAGTATCAGCTCGGCTTGTCGTCTCAGCAAGAATGCCTGGTCTGCGCCTCAGGCCCAGGGACCCTCTTGCACAGGCACGTCGGATGCGCTGCCCATCATGACATGTTTGAGATAGATCAGGAGCCTCCTGCGTGAACGCAGGCCATGATAGCAGCAGCAGGTAATCCTCTCGTTCGCCTCCTCCTCGAGAGGTTGCTTGCGCCGTTGCCTGCCCCTCCTCCTCCTCGACCCAACCCTCCTGAGGAACTTTGGCTCCTCGGGACCCCCGATCAGCTCGGGGGAGATTGCTTTCTCGATGGGAGCCTCTTCGATTCCGAGCTCCCGCCCACCGCGCGCTCGCTGGGCTGGGCCATCGTTTCTCTGCACGATGACTCGGGCCTCCCCCTGTCTCAAGCGAAGCGTGCGGTGGTGGCGGGGGGGCTCCCAGCTGGTCATTTTGACATCGATGCGTGTGAGCTCTGGGCGTTTTTCATGAGCCTTAAACAGGCCCTTCCCGACGCCGTCTTCTGGACCGACTCCAATTTTGTTTTCCAGGGCGTCTGGAATCGAGGGCGGCATTTCTGTTGTTCGTCTAAAGCCGCGTGGGCCGACATTTGGAAGCTTGTCTGGCATGCCGTCGACGACATGGGTGGTCTCGACGCGCTGCGCCTCAACAAAGTTAAGGCGCACACCACTCGTGCCGACGTCGTCTCTGGTCGTCTCTCAGCCAGGGCTCAGGCGGGCAATGAGCTAGCCGACCAGTACGCCAAGCAGGCCGCCGAATACAGTAGAGTCTCTCAGCAGTATCGCGACCTGTTCAAAAGCCAGTTTCAAGTTGTTTCTGCCCTGACCCGATGGGTCGGCGTGTGTGGGCCTCACATGGCCGACTTGGACTGCATGCATGTTCCCGTGTCCAAGCGAGTCAGGGTCCCCAGGTCCGAGGCGCCCAAGTTGCAAGTAATTCCTCCTCCTCCCGTGGTCTCGTCGGTTGAAAGTCGAGCCGATGTGGCGATCACGGTCCTGAGGAGAGAGGGTCACGCCACTCATCGTGCCTTTCCCTTCACTCTCGCGGGGGGGAGGCGGGGGGCGGTGTGCGCCCTGTGTGGTGCTGGCGGAGTCACCGTTTCCAAGCAGTTTCGCGATCCGTGCCCGCCAGTGCCTTCCGTCTGGGGCAACCGTGTTCTGCGAGGCCTTGAGCAGGGCAAGTACAGGCAAGGGAAGGAGTGGTTTCACCTCACCGAAGCCTGGAACCCTGCCAGTCTGGAGAGAAGCGGCCAGGGTGCGGACCCAGGCTGCCCTCCCCCTCGGGGAGAACACCCTGTCGCTGGCCCCTCGGCTGGATGGCGCCCCCAGCCGAGGAGGGCAAAAAGGTCGTCCTGATGGGTGTTCTCCCGAGGTTTTTGTTCTACGGAGGCCTTGCTCCGTCGGGGCTCGTGGGGATCTCATGAGCGCCTACTGCGTGCGCAGGAGGAAGAAGAAGAGGCGCCGGAGGCGGGCTGTACACCCCGCCGCGCGGCGGCCAGCGCGGGCGGTGGCGCCGTCCAGCACCGCCATCAGTGACGACCTGCCAGACCACCCCGACCCACTGTGGAGGCAGACTTCGGGTTGGGGGGGGGTACGCGTTCCACATGTGGTTCTTCAATGTTCTCCGACGCCTCCCCCCACTGGGAATGGACGGCAAATGGGGCCTTGAGGTTGGGTTGGGGTGGTTTGGCAGGACTGAGCTGAATCGAATTGCGAAATCGAATCAGCAACAGATCGCATCGACAGCTAATCGTGCCGAATCAAATCGAGATCGGATCGCCGAGCCTGGCTCCCGTTGACCCCAGCCTATGCCAGTGAACCGAGCAGGCCCGAATCGAATCGGAGTTGCGGCCCTGGCCAGCGAGTCGAATCGCATCGAATCGGATCGCAGGCGGCTCTGTTTGGTGGGTGGTGAAGCTAGCGGGCGAGAAGAGTCCCAACGGGGCCCTGCCGCGAGCGGGCCCGGGGAGCCGCGCCCAGTGCGCCAGGCGCACCCACCGCGGCGAGCGCGAGAGCGCCGAGGGCGCGAAACAGCACGGGCGCACGGGGCCAGGCCCGCCCGAGAGGGGCGGCACGCCCGGACGGGAGGAGCGATGGCGGCGCCGCTGCCAGAGCGCGAGGCCCCCGAGCTACGCTCGAGAGCCCCCCCGCGAGGAGGGGCGCGAGGAGGAGGAGGAGGCGCGGGAGAGGCTGCCGACGAGGTCGCCGGAGAGGCGCGGCAACGAGTCTGGCCACCCCCCGCCAGCTGGGGGTGAGTCGGCGGCGAGCGAGGGGGGAAGTTAGAAGGAGAGGGCCTTCTCAGAAGGCGGCGGGACTTCTCAGAAGCCCTCGCGCCTTCAGAGAAGCTTTTGCTCGTCTTCGGGGAGAGCTTAGAAAACTGCCCAGAAGGCCGGGTTGACTTCGGAGCCTTCTGAGAAGGCCTTCTCCTTCTCACTTCCCCCCTGGGCTCGCCGCCGGGGTGTCGGGATGTCGGCGCCCTCCGTTGGCGCGCTCCCCACGCGCGCCACGGTGCAAGGAACGACCAGGGCCTGACCCGCGCGGGCGGGCTGGGCGCCCAGCAGGAGAGGGGCACGCCCATCGGAAGCTGGGGCTGGGGTGCAATCACCGCGCTGCCAGGAGGAGCGCATAGCAAGGAACGGAGGAGCTCTGCTGGCCACGACGGGTCCAGGCCACAAGCGGGCTGCACTGCACAAGCCTGCGGAGCACGAGAACCCGGGCCCCTCCTGAGCCCAAAGAGATGCTTGTTACAGCGTCTTGACTCTGGACTGTACAGTCAACCCAAATCAAAAGGATGCGTGATCAGGATGCAAGGGCCCTGGACGGGCGTGTTAACATGTTTCGAACGAGACTGGCCAGCCAAAGTCGCTCAGGATGGGCTGAAGGGGCAAGGATGCAAGGGTAGTATTGGGGAGTTGCTCGTGCTTATTCTGCGGGTTGACTGCAGCGGCCGCGCCGCAGATTCGGGGCACCGAGCCCAGAGGACAGAAGACGAAGGAGGACAGGGGGGAGGAGGAGGAGGAGGAGGAGGAGGAGGAGGAGGAGGAGGCGTTTCGGCGTTTCTGGGCCTGCTGAGGGGGGACCCCCTCGCCCGACAGTCTTACTCCGTGCGGCGCGGCGGCGATGACACAGCAGTGGCGGCAGCGGGAGGCAGCTAGCTCAGGCGATCGAGAAAGAGACGACGACGCTTCGGGCCCCTCACTGCATCCCCTTCATCCATAGTCATGTCCTCCCACTCCTCCAAGTATTGATAATGAGCAAGACAATATAAGCATTCTAGGAGATCTGCAATGCCGACCAACTCGGCGGTCATGGTGCTGCACTTCGGGTCCAGGGGAATACTCCTACGCCTCCAGACTACCTCCTCCATCGTCGCCTCATGATACCAAGAAATAACCCAGCCCGCTCCCACGCCCTCCTCCCGCTTCCCGCCGTCAAAGGAACAACGAAGGTGACATCCCGATTCTAGGGTTGCCCAGGCCGGACGTGGGAACGTTTCCGTGCAAGCTGCCGCCAGGGACAGGGCGCGTGTAGCACAGGAGTCGGCCTCGCGGTTGTACTCGCGGTATACATGGCGTACATACTCTCCCCCATATTCAACAGGAACCCAACCAAGCTCATACAGCTGATAGAGACGAGTACGAACACGACTGAGGGGAGCTAGGAGATGAGGATTAAGACAGTGCCACCTCCCATTAGCCCACTCCACCACCGTCTGGTTATCGCCTTTGATATCCAACAGCATTCTTAATGTTGTCGGGGAAGAATTTGAAGCAGAGGTTGAGACAGACGAGCTTGGGCCAGCAACCAGACCTCTGCTTGAATTGTGCTGTGCGGTTGCTGTCGTTGACGCGTTCTCGCAAGGGGCACGGGCACGACATTTAAGGGGGCGAGGCGCTACAACGCGAGCTTCTCTCCCAGCAGATGCACGTCTCTCCTCCAGGGCTTTCGTTCTCACGGCCAGGACTTGTGTACGAGGAAGCCCTGCGCGCATGAGAATGCTAGTGATGAACTCCTCCTCCTGCTCCCTCCACTCCCTAGGCATCCTCGCGAGTTCCCTCCATCCCACCCCGAGATGAGTAATCCAGAAATCCTCCCACTGCGGTACTCTCTGCCAGCCGCTCCGGTGTTGCCACGGCTCTTCCTCCCTGGCCGCAGATGCAAAAGACAAGCCTTCTAATCGAACACGTTTCTTGCGATTCTGTATCTGTTGCTCTTTGAGGTCCTGCCATTTGTCTTCACACATGAACTCAAACGCGTCTTGCAGGAACTGGTGGGCCCCCGTCTCGAGAGGCGCCCTGCCAAGCCCCCCTACATCGCAACCGAGCTGCTCGTAGCCCGACGGGAAGAAAGCCGAAGTCGAGTCAGTTCCACCCCCGAAGATCCGCCCCGCAAATCTGTGCCGTTGCTGCAGTACGCGCTCATGCACGAGCAGATGGCCCTGCTTGACATACATCTTACGAATGGCGCGCGTGGTGTTCTGCATGTACTGTGCGATGCTCTCTCCAGGTCTCCTCTTCCTCGCCCTCCCCACCTTGCCCAGCATCCCACCCTCCGCCTTGGCCAGATATACGAGCATGCCCTGTGTCATGGCCCACGCTTCACACCCGTAGCATAAGATGGGTGCGATAAATTCTGAGTATCTTCTCATGCGCTCTTGAATAGGCAACAGCTTAGATCGCAACACCTTCTCTCCCCAAAAAGCGGCCCTGGCCCTTTCCACCCTCCGCTTGACGTCGGGCCACGCGTTCCCCGTCTCTGTGATGATACTCCCCAACTGCAGACTAGAAGAGCATCTTGAAACCGTCAGTGCGCTTAACACCCCTGATGGCACACGAGGATCGGGCGCCATAACGGAGTACCCTTGGGTCTCCGGCTCCACCGGCGAGATAAACTCCAGCGAACTTGGCTTCCAGCAGAGCCGATACCTAGCTAGGATGCCTGTCAGGATCTGGGTCATGTGTGTGATCTGTGAGATAGACCTACCCATGAGATATATGTTATCACACCAAAGTATGTGCGTGTAGCTGTGCCCGTTGATGGTGACCCCCAGGTCGCTTTCCCTGAAGTATGCTTGCGACTCCCGAAGCACCTCCCCCAGAACCAGATTCCACTTCATCGGAGCGTCCGTGGACCCTTGCCTTTCACATTTACTAAACGGGACCCCGTTCGGAATCGGCACCCCCTCGAACACCGCCTCCAGGCGACAGTCGACGTTCTCTCTCAGGAGAGCTGCCCCCAAGTCCCCCGGAGTATTGCGTAAGTTTAGACAATGTGCCACCTCCCTCCCACGTAAGTTGTCAAAAGCCTGATAGACGTCGCCCATAAAAAGCGCGAACGGGCACTGACGATGCCACTCGTGGCACTTGGTGAGAAGGATCGAGATGGGGCCTATCACCTGGTTGCACGACATGCGCGGCTCGAAGCCCATGATGCACAGCTGTCGTAACAACGGAGGTCTGCCCTGCGCCTGCATCAGCAGCGTCAGAGAAGTCACGTACCACTTCAAAGTAGCTGACAAGAGTGAGATGCCACGGAAGTGCTTAGCGATGTCGCGGGCTACGGGCTCTTTCGCCAGAAAGGTCATGACGATAGATTTCCAGGCTTCCACGGGGCCTCCCCCAGAACACAGGCGAGAAGCAAACAGCTCGTAAACCTTGAAGACCACCTCGGAGCCCAAGGCCAGAATCATCTCCGAGACAACACCGTCACTTCCTCCCGCCTTGCCAGTACCGAGCCTACTCCTAGCTTGCAGAACATGGTGTACACTATATTCAGCAGCGGCACGCTTGCCACCTCGTTCCCAAAGCTTCTGGACTCTCTCAAGTTGGGCCTCAGGGGTCTCGTCGGGGTCCGTGTACTTGTGCCTACAGTAGTCCTCCACCACCTTCCCCCACTTAGAAACGTCCTCCTGAACCTGACCGGTGATGTCCACCAACTCCCTCCCAACAGCCACGCGTAACGCGTTGCGACGCCCCGAGGGATGCTGAACCCTCCACCTCCTCCTCTCCCAGTTTCTCCTCTCCTTCACCTCCTGCCTCCTAAGTTCTCGCCTCCTTGGGTCCTGTTTCGGGAGCGAGAGAATGGCTCTGGAGATCTTCAAAAGGCTCTCTGGCTTGTTGCAGACGTCCCTCATGATCCTCCCCCTCGTATTGTGCTCTACCTCCTTCGCCCTCGTCACCAGGCTCCTCCCGAACTCCTCGATCCTAGTGTTGTTCATCTCATATCCGTGCTCCTCCATGTCCTTCAGGACCCCCTCCCTGTACATCTGCAGAGAAGCAGCATTCTCAGGAGACCAGCCCGTCAGAGCGAGGCGACGCCCCAGCCGACGGAGGGCGCAATGTCCTCCCAGTACCTGAACCCACACCGGGAAGTGGTCCCGCTGCGCGCCGCCGACCACGATCACCTCCCCGTTAGCACATGACGATCGAGTGCCCCACGAGGTGGGCACAGCAATGAAGTCAATCATGGCGTCGTAATGCATCCCAAGGTGATGGAAGGTACGGCAGCGTCTTGAGACCACAGTGTCCGACGCGGGGACATTTGAAGTAGAGGTCAAGACAGAAGGGCTTTGACTGGCAATCAGACCTCTGCTAGAATCTGCTTCCAACGAACTATGCGAGAAAGTGTTGGCAGCCTTCAGCCCCCACTCCATCAGTTTAGCTATAAGGAACTCCTGCCTCTCCACGCCTTCCGAGGTCGACGCGAACACTGCTGGACTGAAGGGGCCCGTGACATGAGGAAGGTCAGGAGGCAGCTGTGTATTGAAGTCGCCCCCGATGACGACGTGCTTGCAACCAATGCTGAAACTCCATGAACGTAAGTTGTCGATCTCGCCAACCGCATCCTGAAACTGTTCAAACGTTTTGTTCCAAGAATCTGGCAGGTAGCAGCTCACTATGCCCACGTCCCCGAACTGGACTGCGATGGCATGTAAGCAACTCCTAGTAGCTCCCGAATTCGAAGACAAGGTAGACGGCCAAGCAATAGCCGTCGTGTGCCCAGGCTCGTGTCTGACAACCCACCCCGCAGCCGTGGGGTCCCGAGACCAGGACCCAACTTCCTGTAAGAGGACCACACAGCTGGTACCATATTGAGAAGCGATCCACTCAAGCAAATCCCCGACCGAGTGCACGCTGATACGACTGACGTTCCAAGACACGATCTGTAAATTCTTGCACCGTGAAACATGTAACTGACCAAAGCTTGCGCCTGCACCATGTCACGCAGACAGGGTGCGGAAGGCAACCTCCACCGACGGGCCCCCGGGGAAAGCCGTAGGCCAATGGTCAGGGAAGATCTTCCACCCACCCGTAATCGTGTACTGCGCGATCCTCACCGGCCTCTCGGCCTGCGCGACGTACCTCACGACGAGAGAGCCCGTCCTGACGCCGTACTGGAGGTTGAACAGCTCCTTCTGCTTGTTCTGTCTTTCCAGGAACCCGTAGAACTTGCCCGCCTGGATCGTGAGGGGCTTCGCCTCAGGAGACGGAGTGACGGTGCACTTCGCCTCGCGCCCGTTGATGGTGAAGGAGGGGAGCACCTTGGAGATCTCCTTCTGCGTCTTCCACATATCGCTACGAGACCCGCCAGCAGCCATCACCACCAGCAGCTTGGTGTGCAGCAGCCTCTGGTCCACCTTGTCGTAGGTACCCTGGGTGTTGATGAGACTCTGGACCTCGGCGGGTATCGCCGAGAAGATGCGCTGCAAGAACGCCTTCGCGTCCACCTGGGTCAGGCTCGTGGTGTCGGGGTCCTCCCAGTCGGCCACCCAGTTCTTCAGCTCCAGCGTGCTGGGCCTGTTCTCCAATCCATTCGAGTAGGGGTTACCATCATCGCGTGCGGCGGGGGCGAAGGTGGAGCCGTTGGATGACCCACCTCCCATCGCCATACGCTTGACCTCCTCGATCTTCGCATCGAACCTCTTCTCCATCTCCTCGCACTTCGAGTCCATACGCTTCATGACTTTACCCTCCATCTCATCGAATTTGGTGGTGAGCCTTTCCACCGTGCGATCAGCTGCACGATCGGCTGCCCGGCCGAGAAGAGCCTCCAGATCAGAATGGTTCATAGGTTCAGGAGCTTCTGTGCGTGAAACCTTTGACGGTCTCACGGTGTCGCTCATACAATAAGCGGAACTGTGCTAGTCCCAAAATGTGTGCCGCTGCACTTAAGGACCCCTTAAGTGCAGCCAAAATTCTTGAGCCAAAATGGCTACGGCCATTTTGGCTCAAGGAGGAGGAGGAGGAGGAGGAGGAGGAGGAGGAGGAGGAGGAGGAGGCGAGGGGACACGCAGGCGGCACGTGGGCGGGGCGTCCAGCCCACACCCCGCACGACGGGACCTCCCGCGACGGGTCGGACCCCGGGGACCGCTCCAGACGGGCGAGCCATCCCCGGGGGGGGGGCCTGCGCGGCCCAGCAGGGCGTCGGAGGCCGGGCGCGTGCGCGGGCGAGCCGCGGGCTCGGGGCACGAGGCCGGTAGGAACTCGCCGGCCCAACGGGCCAGAGGCGTGCCAGGATCTCCGCTCACTGGTCGACAATGTGTCTGGTTCGCGCGCGCGGGGGGGCGACCCCGTGGGAGTCCCCAGACGGAGAGTGCCCCGGAGCAGGAGCTGGGGCGTGCGGCCGAGCCGCGGACTGGGGCCACGAAGCCGAAGGCTTGCGAGTCCGCCGACCCCTGTTTGCAGGGGAGTCGACAAGGCGTGTGCGACAATTGGCTGTCACCCTCCCCATGTCCCCCCTCTCCCAGGGTCCGAATCCCATTTGAAGCCCCCCCCCAGGGGGGGGACGAGCTCGCCAACGCACTCCCAGGGCCTCCAGGACCTGCAGGACCTCCAGAGAGCCCCAAAATGGTCCAAGGGGGCCCAAGCAGAGCGCAGAGACAGTCCAAGAGATCGTCGAGACGGCCCATGGTGACCCCACGACGGTAGGGAAAGGAGGCGGGCGACAACAATGAGGAAGGACTCGGATCCAGAAAAGTGACCCCCGCTGGGGCGAGAGCGCCAATCTGAACGACGGGGGCAAAGCGCCGACCCTAAAATGAGGCCAACCCTGCAGCGGCAGCACCATTTTGAAACACCAGAAACGTCCAGATTGAAAATGTTCCTGGCGAGCGACCCAACCATATGCAATTGTCAGTACCTCAACGCACGCGGGACGAAGGAGAAAGAGCTCCTCATGGGGCCACGGGACGTGTGAGGGGTATGCCGTCATGAGCGGGGGGGAGAGCATGTGGACATCGCATGGGGCCACGGGACGTGTGAGGGGTATGCCGTCATGAGCGGGGGGGAGAGCATGTGGACATCGCCGCGAGGACTTCGGTGGAACTCCCTGGGGGCAGGCCACGAGACGCGCGAGGGGCGTGCCGAAATGGGTCGGGAGAGACGCATGTGATCACAGCCACTGGGACCTTCGGTGAAGCGCCTGCGAGCGCTTGTGGGAGCGCCTGGAGAGCGCTTGGGGGCGCCTCGAAGCACCTGGCTTTGGAACGCCCGGAAGCGCCTGGGAGCGCCTGGGAGCGCCTGGGAGCGCTTGAGAGCGCTTGGGAGCGCCTGGGAGAACCTGGGGTGAAGAGCCACGAAACGTGCGAGGGGGGTGCCCACAAGGGCGGCGGGGACGCGTGTGAAAGAACGGTGCCATTGGGACCTTTGGTGGAGTTCCTGACGGGGACTCGAAACGTGTGCGGGGTGTGCCGACATGAGTGGCGGCGACCTTGCCGTCGGTGTCACTTGGACCTTCGGCGGAGTTCCCTGTGGGGCTCCCTGTGGGGCCACGAACTTTGCGAGGGGTTCGCCGACATCGTTGGCGGGGACGCATGCGAACGGTGCCACTGGAACTTTCGGTGGATTCCAGGTTGGGCCACGAAACGTGTGAGGGGTGTGCCGACATCGGTGGCGGAAACGCATGCGAAAGGTGTCACTGGGACCTCCGGTGGAATTCCCTATGGGGTCACGAAACGTGTGAGGGGTGTGCCGAAATAGGTGGCGGAAACGCATGCGAACGGTGCCACTGGGACCTTCGGAGGAGCTCCCTATGAGGCCACGAAACATGTGAGGGTGTGCCGAAACCGGTGGCGGGGACGCATGCGAACGGTGCGACTGGGACATTCGGTGAAGCTCCCTATCGGGCCACGAAGCGTGCGAGGGGTTCCCCGACATGCATGGCGGGGACGCATACGAACGGTGCCACGGGGACCTTCCGTGGAGCCCACTCACGGGGCCACGAAACGTTTGAGGTGTGTGCTGGAATGGATGGCGGGGACGCATGCGAACGGTGCCACTGGGACCTTCGGTGGAGCTCCCTATGGGGAAAACGAAACGTCTGAGGTGTGCCTACAGGGGTGACGGGGACGCATGCGAACGGCGCCACTGGGACCTTCGGTGGAAACCCCTATGGGGTCACGAAGCGCATGAGGGGTGTGCCGACATCGGTGGCGGGGATCCAGAACGCATCAACACTAGAGGCAAAGGCACCAGCAAAAAATAATCACGAACGTGGGCAGACTCCCATTGCTGAGCGAGACAGCGACGATACCTCACCCACAAACGATACATGGAAACAGACAAGCCATTCGGGCGGTGCCCCTATCAGGCTCGGCAAGCACAATCGAAAGAACACCCTTCATCTGTCCAGGCAGCAGACCCGATCGTTCCCAGATCGAAAGCATGGTCGCCAACACCCCCAGGGCCTGGTCGGACAAGTGCTCGAACGACCGAACGTGGAACCCATCAACCGAAGAGGCAGCGCGGGCAGGGAACGATCGGGCCGCCCGGCGCAGGTCTTCAACCGAGAGCAGAGGCAACGAACTGATCTAGGGGAACGAACTTGCATCCAGCCTGGCGAGCCCCAGGAAACGGCTGCGCGTGCCAAAACAGCGCAAACTTCTCGAGCTCGGACGACAAGAGAGCCCCAGGGTCAGAGACCACCCCGCCCTTGGCAGACAGAGTCGCAGAGGGGGTCCAGCCAGCAGCCCCTCGGACAACCCCGCGAGCGCGACGGGCCCCATTCTCGATGTTGTGACGGATCCACTCCAACCAGCTCCCATGATCTTCCTGACGGGCGTTGCTCTCGGCGACAACGAGGGCCTGGGAGACCAGGTCGAGCGCGAGCTGGGGCTCTCCATCAATAATATGCTTGTTGGGGGGGCTGTAGGTAACAACACCTTGCGCGGCCTGAAGGAGGGAGAGGCGTTCACCATCCCACGCGCCGAGCCAAGAAGGAGGGCGGAGCAGATAACCCGCAGTCTCCGAAAGGCGCCGCTGCCTACGCCCCTCTGAACTGAAAGCAGAAAAGTTGGCGCGGGAGCTGACAATTTCCACCGCACCGCTCCAAGGTTTTTGTTGGATACCACGGCGGGCAACAGGTGGGGCGGAGGATGGCGCCATCTGCGGCGTTCGGGGCCAGGGGCCGACCGCGCAAAGCTGGAGCCAGAGACGGCAGCGAGAACAGGGCCACCCGAGCCCGGTCGCCTCAAGGCGCGGGAAATCCCAAACATCGAACGGTGAGACGCATCGACCACATTGACCCAATGGAGCTGCGCCTGCCGTCCTCTGGCACCGTGGACTGGCAACTGAATCGGGTTTCATACATACATATATGTGCGCAAGAGCAGAGAGAGACAGAGAGAGAGAGAGAGAGAGAGAGAACAAAAAAAAAAAAAAAAAAAAAAACTCGTTTTCGGCCGCGGTGCCCCCCTCCCTATACAACACATCCAAATTAAACTGGGCCTGGTCCGTGTCGCCCCCCCCCGGCCACCCCGAAGGCGCGCGAGGCCAACCTGGAAACCAAATCCCAAGCTCTGGGCGGCTGGGGGAGGGGGCCAGGAGGGCGGACCTGAGGACACAAGGGGATGGGCCCCTGAAGGCGAAGGCGCGGAGGGAGGCGAGCTGAGGGTGAAGCTTGAGGGAGACAGGATCGTGAGTTGCAAGATCCGAATCGCTTATTATCTCCACGCTCTCAATAGCTTGCGCAACCCTCGCCCCAACCAACACATAGTTATACATCTTCAATCCCGAAGTAGACCTGCACGTGCCCACGACACGAGAGGGGAAGCACACTTCGGCCCCGAGCCTGGACTGGACATGAGAGGTACACAGAATCGATGGTCCCATGTTGAAATCGCCTCCGATGGCGAACGGGATCGACATGCTCTTGGCCCGCGACGCGAAACAAGCCAGGACGTCTCTGTCGGTTTCGTCGAGGCCGACACAACTCTGCAAACACACACCCACAACAAAATAGCGGGCCTGGCCAGGAAGGTGGCCCGATGATTTTTTAAAAAAGGATCCGAAATCGGGGTTGCACAACGAGGAAGGAACGAGCCAGGACCCCGACTCCCGAGGATCGGCCACCTCCAGGCCCTGACTCAAAATGCGCCGCCCGCCCATTTCGAACACACCAAGCCTGAGCCTTGCGCAGGTCCTCAGAGCGGATGAGCTCGTGCTCCTGACACAACACGACGTGCGCAGTAGTCAGGGTAAGGAACTTCTTGAGAGACTGCCATGAGGCACAATTAGCCTTGACGAACTCCAACCCACACTGGTCCCAGGACGAACTCTCTTGCGACCGGCGACGTCCGGGCGGATCTGCAGCGCCCAAAACTGGGCAAGAAAGAGGAATCATAGGGCGGGAGGAATCCGTCACAGCTCTGCTACCCAGGCGACTTGGCTTGCGCCGCTGCAGGTGCATCGGGCGCGGCTCCTGCCCCGCGCTGCACTGACTACCGCGCGGCCGCGCGGACGTCGGGAACTGAAACAAGCGGCGCCGCCTTGGCTGGCGTGGGCGACGCGACAGGCTGGCTCCCTGATGCTGCCGCTGGGACTCCACCACCAGCAGGGACAGAAGCGGCAAGCTCAGATGTGTCTGCCGCGGCAGTTCCTCTCGAAGACTCACCGCCGCCAGCAGCTCCACCCGATCCCTCAGCCGTCGTTCCAGCAGCACCACTGCTGGACTCCACGTCGGACTTGCGCTTCTTGGCGACAAGGCGGTCCTGCTTGGCCTTATGCGCTGCCTTGTGCTCCTCGGCACGCTGTTTGATGTCCCCGAAGAGTTTGGTGCAGCAATCCTTGATATGGTCGGCCATCTCGCTCTTTCTCCTCGCGGCCTCCTCGAGGGCCTGCGGCGACACCTCCACGCATTCATCCAATCCGAAGAGCCCACCATCGTCAACTTGCAGCCCAGTGAGACAACCTTCCAGGATGTTTGCGAGGCTGATGGTGGGCAACGGAGGCTCGGGCGGCGCAGGCTTGGTGATCGTGAGGTGGAGCTCCGAGATGGCGGCCTTGTACTCGGCGTCGTACTTGTCGAGCTCGGACAGAATGGACTCCAACTGACTGCGCAGATTGTTACGCCTCTGCTCGAGCGCATGAACCACTTTGAGATCCTTATCCAGCGTCTTCTCCAGCCTGGCGATCTCCTCGTGGGCCACGTCAGCACGCTCCTGAGGGGGAATGGAGGCGGCCTTGAGCTTCTCGAGCTCACGCTGAACCTGCTACAACATACCCTGGTTGCCACTCTTTTCGCACAGCTGGACGATCTGCTCGAGGTCCACCTTGCTGGGCGGGGCGATGGATTGGCTAGCCATGGCTGGGGTGGTGGATTGACCCGCAGCAACACCAGCAGCTCCTCGACGCAGGGTGGCTGGGTCACCACGAGACTTCTCTCCTGCTGCCGACTGGCCGTCGACAGGGGCGTTCCACCACTTCTTGCAGTACTTGCAATAGCTGAAGTAAGACTCATTCCTTTTGCACCCGCACAGGCGGCATGTCCAACAAGGGCCACCACGAGCATTGCCGTCGCTGCCGCCGCGGGACTTGTGCATACCTGCCATCGCGGGCAAGCCGTCTTGGAAAGGGGGCCGCGCACAAATGGCCCGCTGATACCCAACCGTTTTGAAGTGTCGGTGACAGCAAGCTGAAGAAACTTCAGCCAAAACGGCTAGGAGGAGGGACGAGGAGAAGGAGGAGGAGACGGAGGAGGAGGAGGAGGAGGAGGGACGAGGAGGAGGAGGACGACGATGAGGAGGAAGAGGAGAAGGAAGGATGAGGAGGAGTGGGGCCCGGCCCAAGACAGTCCGCAAGCACTCGGAGGCCCCTCCCACCGCCTCCGGGTGCAGCAGGAGCTCGCTGGCCGCCGCCGTGCCGCGGTCCAGTCTGCCGCCCGCGAGGCACGTGGCGAGCGCCGACCAGCGCTCCAGCGCCTGCCAGGCTCCTTCTGCCATGCCTCCACCTCCTCCTCGTCCCTCCTTCTCCACCTCCTCCTCCTCTTCTTCCTCCTCCTCCTCCTTCCTCCTCGTCCCCTCCTCGTCCCCATGAGAGAGATGATGATGTTGCTGATGCTGATGCTGATGCTGATGCTGATGATGATGATGATGATGATGATGATGACGATGATGATGACGATGACGATGACGATGACGATGATGATGATGATGATGATAATGATAATGATGATGATGATGATGATGATGATGATGATGATGATGATGATGATGATGATGATGATGATGATGATGATGATGTGATGTGATGTGATGTGATGGTGATGGTGATGGTGATGGGATGGTGATGGTGATGGTGATGGTGATATGTGATGGATGATGGTGATGATGATGATGCTGGTGACGATGCTGATGATGATGCTGATGATGATGATGCTAATATGATGATGATGGTGCTGATGGTGATGCTGCCTGATGATGATGGTGATGATGCTGATGATAATGCTGATGATGATCATGATGATGATGATGATTGATGATGATGATGATGATGATGATGATGATGATGATGATGATGATGATGATGATGATGGATGATGATAATGCTGGTGATGAGGAGAGGAGGGAGGAGGAGGAGGAGGAGAGGAGGAGGAGGAGGGGGAGGGGGGAGGAGGGAGGAAGGAGGAGGAGGAGGAGGAGGAGGAGGAGGAAGGAGGAGGAGGAGGAGGAGGGGGGGAGGGGAAGGGGCGCAGGGAGGGGAGAGAGGGGGCGAGGCACGGGGCGGGTACGCGAGGAGGGGTTAGGGGAGGGGATGGGAGGGAAGGGGAGGGGAGAGTAGACGAGAGGAGAGAGCAGAGAGGAGAGAGGCAAGCCAGGTGAGCTCGCGCCATATCTGACATTCGATCCCTCGCTCCCATCCCTTCAGTTGCGGACGCGTGTCATAGCCGACCTGTAACTCAACAAAAGACCCCATCGCGTTATACGCAATCAGAAAGAGAAAACTTTTGAGACCTGTGCCA
>CAUYUJ010022647.1:61395-76395 GCA_963575745.1 Prorocentrum cordatum | reverse complement strand
CACGACATTGGAATACAGAGCGGAGGGAAGAGGAAACGGGGGGGGCGGAGGGGAAAGAGCGCAGTTGTTATACATGCTGAGAAAACTTGTATACCTGACTCGCCCACTGGTGGCGGGGGCGGCCCCTCTTTCGGCGCCCAGCCCATCTCTTGGGGGCTCCATCGTCATTATACACAACGGTTTTGACAGGCGCTGGGCATCCCGAAATCATAATTTATACTGTGCAAGGCAACTTGCCTGGCCAGCAAAATATTCGACTGAGGTTGAGCGGATGCTTTTTGAAACACAACTGTATTGCTAACCCGTGCAGATAAGGACGGACAAATTCCCAGCAAACGACGGAAGCATTTGCAGTGGACACCGTCTAAACGCGCACGGTCTGCCTTCAGAAGCCAGACGGAATCCAAAGAGTACAGGAGCTTGTTCAAGACACACTTTCATAAATATTGATTTCCCGCTTCTTTCCCCTTGAATTCCGGCTCCATATCCGATGCAACTTCTTGAAGATACGGTTCGCTTCCCCAAGTCGCCTGTTTAGTTCAGTTGCCACTTTCCCATCGCACGAAATAAGACCGCCCAAATGCATACCGTCCCTCACTGCATTTATGTGCTCACCACTTCGTGATGGTATTGCCCGGTCTGTGGAAATTTGTATGTGTAATGTCTTTCCCCAAATAAGTTCCAGGCCATACTTCCGACCTTCCTCCACGATTGCTGCCAGCACTTGCTGATGGTTGGAATAATGATGAGACACCAACATTGTATCATCAGCGTACAGAATACCACGTGTAATCACAAAATCAGGCTCTGCGAGTAGTTCAAGGGTGCCATACACAGCATGCAGCATTAGAGTTTGTACAATGATGAACAAGTACGGCAAAAGCGGGCAGCCCTGGGCGATCCCGGCGCGTTGTCGTCGTTCAGAAGAGCGGCCTGCATCATTTTCGATTGTGAAAAATCTTGCGGGGTAGATCGAGCGCACCATTTCCACCATACCACTTGGCAGGCCGAAGCGTCCGAGAGCATCACACATACAGTCTGGCTTAAGTATATCGAAAGCTTTCGCCCAATCCAACAACAAGTAAAAGCAGACCAAGTAAAAGCCTGTGCCAAGGCGCGGCCGGAACCCAAATTGCGAGTCTCTTATTCGTGTTTCTGCACATCCTTGAACCAAATGGTTGTGTAGTATTGATGCCAGTACCTTGTACCCCACGGGCAATAGCGATATCGGTTTGTAGTTCTCTGGCAAAGCGGCGTTACCACTTTTGAAAAGCAGTGCAACGTTTGCTCTCTCCCAAGATTCAGGGGTTGCTTCTCGCACCCAGCATTGTTGACAAATGTTGAAGAGTATGTCGCTGGCCGCTTCGTCGGAAGCCAAAACCTTCCAATAATCAGGGGGAATGTCGTCAGGTCCCGCTGCCTTACCCTTCTTCAGCTTGCGGATCACGTTCTGAATCTCGTTCAAGGTGAATGCACCCATGTCGATTGGAAGTTCGTCGCCAAGTTGCGCTTGGTTGTCTGAGCGGTGATCGGAAAACTTGTGAAAAATCTCGGGACCCACTTCTTTCGTGGCGAGCACAAGACCAGCTCGATGCAAGCCGCCGCGCGAGCCAGAACGCGCGACAGGAAGCGTGCTCCACCATGTGATCGTTTTCTGATTCATTGTTTTGCCGATCGCCGCGGGCCCTCGCACCCCCCCCCTCCCCCCCCCCCCATGGAGTAGATATTGGCTGTTTGGAGCGCCTGCTTGGAGCAGGTGGAGTCTCCCCCCATAGGACGCACTGCTGCAAACAGTCGCACTAAGCAGAGGTCCAGAGCCAGACCCCCAGCCCTCCCCCCCTTTCCTCCCAATGCCGAAACGCCGAATAAGAAAACGTTGACCATGCTGGCCCGGTGCAGGGCTGGCGTCGTCGAGCTCTCGGGGGGAGGCCTGGCAACACAGGTCCGCAGAGGCGTGGGAGGAGCAGCTGGCCCGCCGAGCTGGAGGGTTGGGAGGCCCCTCGGCGGCCTCGTGGTGGTATTATTGAGGTCTCTCGGGGCCTCTTGGGGCTTCTTGGTGGGGTCTTTTGCGCATCCGCGGGCTTCGTGGGGGCCTCTTGGGGGCCCGCTGGCGGTCTCGGGGGCAATCTTTCGGGGAAGGGTTCGACATGGCAGTGCGGATTTCCCCTCTTGGGGCCCTGGAGGAAGGGGGGAGAAGGGGGAGGGGCAAGCTAGGTGCGCTCGCGTCATATCTGACGTCCTATCCCTCCCTCACATCCCTTACCATGGCGTAGATATTCTCTCTATTCGCACAGTCGGATATCGAGCAGGGCAATGATCCCGAGAGGGTGCGCGATGCATCCATCGTAGAGCACGGCATAGCAGGACGTAGAAGAGCACGGCAGAGCGCAGTATGTCATAGCATAGCGTGGCGTTGCGTAGTGAAGACTTGCATCACAAAGCATTCCAACGCAAATAATGGCACCGCACAGCGGCACCGAACAGACAATGGCATAGCATGGCGTTGAAGATCAAAGCGTAGCATGGCATAACATAGCATGGCACTGCATAGTCAAGCACTGCATGTCCTAGCATTGCAGCTGAAGTCATGGCATCGCACAGTGCAACGCCACATAGCATTGCATTGCATTGCATGCTGTGGCATGGCACTGGAAATAATGACGCCAGCGCTGCAGCGGGAGCACGATTCGGAACGAGCGGAAACGCAGAAATGAGGCCAGTGCTGCAGCGGGAGCAACATGTTTTCATTTGTATAAGAATAAGAACTATGAAGAATAACGATAATATGAATAAGTATAATCGTGAAAAGTATTATGATACTCATAGTAAGAACAATAACAGCAATAATAGTATGTGAATGACCGAAAACTCCCGATAATCCTATATATAAACAAGAACGCGGAGGGGGGCGAATATCTTCAGGCCGTTATCAGGGGACGGAGGAGAGTAGTATCCATTTTGTGCCATTAACTGTTGAGCAGGGATGAGGCTCTGGCAGAGCAGGGGAGGGAGTGGGGGAGCAGGAAGAGAGGGCAGGGAGGGGGGGAGCAGGGCGAGCAGGGAGGAGAGGCCTCAGGAGAAGGGAGCAGCGTCGGCGACAGGAAGCGGTGAGAGTAGTCGGGGGCACAGCGAATGGAGGGGCAGAATGAGAGGGCATCGGGAGGGAGTGGCTGATCAGGGGCCCGCGAAGGAAGGAGATGCGAGCAGGGAAGGTGGAAGGGCGAAAGGAGCACAGGTGGAAGGCATGGAGCGCGGAGCCAACAGCACACGCCTCTCGGCGCCCAACCTGCTCGACCAGGGCCTGCTGCCTGGCGCCTGCTTCCACCGCCCGACCTCCGCCGATCGCTCCTGCTGCCCGCCGCTGCCACGCCGTGCCTGCCGCTGCTGCATGGGACCCCTGCTGCGCGCTCCAACCGGCCCTCCCCGCCCCAAGGCCTCCACGGCGACCACGCCCCCAGGGAGGGCGCCGGGAGGGAACCGGTGTGGCCGCTCGCCGTCCTGTGGCAGGTGGGGGGGGGAGGGCGGGCGTGCTTTGGCCGACCTGATGTTCTCCTCGTCGTGCGCCCCTTCTCGGGGGGGGGGGGGGCAGAGGGTGGGATGGCATAGGGTAGCGTGGAGAATCGGCTCACGTCGCTGGTGTTCCTGGCACCTCCTGGCGCTGGGAGGCGCCCAGGTATCGAGCAATGGGCCCGCCGGCGGGGCCGAAGCCAGCTGTGCGCAGCAGAGTTCGGACCCCCCCCTTTCCCTATCCTATCCTATCATTTCGTCCGGCCCGACCCTCCGCGCCCCCTCCCCCAAGCCACCTCGCGCATCGCGCCCCGTGATGCGCGGCGCGCGAGCACCCTGACGCCCTCGCGCCGCGCCCTTGCAGAAGGGCAGCAGCCGCGGCCCGGACCGTGAGGCGCGAAGCGCGATAGATCTTCGTCGTGCCCCCCTTCCGCGCCGCCCTTGCCCAGGACGATGCGCCTGCTCAGGAGGGTCTCCCCGTGCTTCGTCACTGCCCCAGTCTCGCGGGCGGCGGCCGTTGGGCAGCAAGGAGTCTGCCATCTGTTGCGAGCCCTCTGTGAGCACCCGTGCATCTCAACTCGTGGAGGCTCCGAAATGGGCACCAACACCAACTCAGTGGGGCGTCTCCGCCAGGGGATGATGATCCTGGATCTTGGCGTTGGCAATAGTAGTTCGGCCACCTGGGAAGCCAGAGCATCACCACATGGCCAAGATCGGGATCATCTTCTCTGCGGAGGTGGTAACCGCCGACGTTGGTGTCGATACCAGCCTGTCGGCCTCCGAAATTCATGAGCACGCGTGGACCGCAACGCTACCGTCCACCACCACCACCACCACCCGATTTTCCAAACCATCCTGTGGTGTTGGGCCCTCATTTTGAAGAGACAGCGCCCCGCGTCCTCCTTCCTCCTTCCTCCTCCCCCTCCTCCCTCCTCCCATGCGTGCCTCTGCTCTCTCGCATGCCCATTTCGGCAGACACACACACACACACACACACACCACCACCACCACCACCACCACCACCCGTTTTTCTGCAGCTGCCCCCCCCGCCCACCCCACCCGGGGACGCGCGCGACCCGAGCCCGCGCGCAACGCTCCCGTGCAGACGCCAGCTCGGCGGGCGACGCCGCGGGGCACCGCACGGCGAGTCGGGCCCCGCCCTCCGCCACCGCAGCCTCCCTCTCGAGCTCTGCCGCACCCGCTCCCGCGTACAGCTCCGCCTCCGTCCGCCCCTGCCTCTCCTTCGGTGGCAACTCAGGGGAGCCTCCCATGGCATCTTGCTGGCTCTTGCGAAGCGACGGTAACCGACGCTGCTCGCCGCCAATCGGCGCTCATCGACGCTAAATCTGCGCATTCTCATCGATGACCAAACGCTAGCGCACGCTAATGCACTCTACAGACAGAAGTCCGAAGGAAAACAAGGCTCCTATGATTTGCGACCCCGTCGGCTCCCGCGTATACTTCCGCCTGCGTCCGCCCTTGCCTCTCCTGCTCCTGCTAGTCCTTCCCCGCACATCCACCACCACCGCCACCACCACCCGCACTTACTGGACCCATGCGGTAGGCGTCAGACTGCAGCCTTGGTCCAAGTTGTGATGAATGTGGTTCCCAGTTGCGTGGCACCATCTTCAAGGGTTGCTCAACCAACAGCCCTGACAACGGTTTGGTTTGGATTTAGAATTGCTGCTTCTTCGACTACTGCTCGTCCATAGCGCGGGCCTCCGATTTCGATTGTAGCTTCCAAGCGGCACCGGGACTCGGGGGCATCCACTGCGACGAGTGATTTGTTTACCAAAACTGGTGTGAGGGGGTCGACCACCGAACCTGCAAAATTGAGCCCGGCGCAACCACAATTAGGGGAACGCTTCCTAAGCTGCATTGCTTGGCATTTCTTTGCTTTGCTGGGCATTGGTCCGCATTGCATTGCCTTGTTTGACATTGTGTTTGCATTCCTTGGCGTTGCTTGGCATTGCTTGGCATTGCTTGGCATGGGTTGGAATGCTTTGCATTCATTGCTTGGCATTGCTTGGCATTGTTTGGCGTTGTTTGATATGGTTCTACATTATTTGGCGTTACTTTGCATGGCTGGGCATTGCTCGGCATTGCTTGGCGTTGCTTCGTATTGCTTCGCATGGCTTGGCATCACTTGGCACGCCTTTGCATTGAGTTAAGTTGTATGATCTTGCATTGTTTGGCATTGCTTCCATTATGGCTTGGCATAGCTTGGCATTGCTTGGCATTGCTTGGCATCGCTTGGCATTACTTGGCATTTCTACGCATTGCTTGGCATAGCTTCATAAACAAGAAAGACACAAGACCAAGAAACCCAGGGAACCCCAGGAGGGCCAGCCGTTCAAATACTAAAGAAACTAGACCACAAGAACCCGTCGAACCCAGGGAACCCCGAGGAACGCGAGGAAAGCTGGCCTTTGAAACAATAAGGAAACAAGACCAGCCAGGAACCACAGAACCTGGGGAAACCCGAGAAACGCCACTGTAAAGAAACAACCCCGGGTAACCCTGAGGAAACCATTTGGCAGGAAACGAGACAAAGGAGCCCTGGCGGCCCTCGGCGCGAGTGGGTCCGGCACCCACCCGTTTCTTCAACAAGTAAGAACCCCCAAGGCAACATCTAGACGGAGAAGAAACAAGATGATGTAGATGTACCGCAATCGCTCCCACGGAAGCGCCACCTGATCGGACTGTATTTCGCTGCTCTGGTCCCCAATGCTATGCACAAGCTTTTCAAAATACACGACTGGACACGATAATCTTTCGGCGGCGAGCGAGGGGGGGAAGGGAGAAGGAGAAGGCCTTCTCAGAAGGCGGCGGGACTTGTCAGAAGTCATCTGGCCTTACGAGCCGTCTGAGAAGCCCCGCCCCTTCTCACTTACCCCCTGGGCTGGCCGCCGAATCTTGTGAGACCCTCCACCGGCCAAAACACCCCAAACCGCAAGACCACCGAGGGCACCCTCCCCCAGGATGCACAAGAGCATCAAGCAGACGCGAAGAACAGGAGAGTAACCTCCACAAACAAACCTCGATCTTATACCTCGGGCCGACCGCGTAGATCATGGCAGTTGGGTCCGCATGCGACTCGGAGACACATGTGTCTACGCATGGGGCCGTGGGCCTTCCCCACAACCACGCGCTGCCCACTGGCACCGGGGGTCGTGCCGTCGCCGTCCGTCGCCGCCGTGCGGTGCCCTGGGAACTCGCCACGCCTCGCGCTCCCGGCTGACCTCTAAGGGTCGAACGATGACGATGACGCTGACAAAGCTTGTTGAATGCTGAACGCACTGACTGACCTCTGAGGGACGAGTATAGCCACGGTCGCCTGCGTCCCGGCGTCCCACCAGCGGGGCCCAGGGCACTCCCATACCTCGCGCTCCCCACTGGCCCTGATGGTCACACGTCGCCGCCGTCGCCGCCGCGTGGGACCCTGGGCACTCGCCACTGGTTGTCGGCGCCAAGGGCCCAGTTGGGGCCCTAGGCATGCCTGGACATTTCTGCACACTTCGATTGTGCCCCGTAGTGCACCCCACGGAATGCACCCCAAATGCTGCACCGAATAGATTTCGCCGCATGAGTTGCATCCCATCTTCGATGCCTATGGACTGCACCACGTAAGCCACGTGCTGGCCTCATATGTTAACTGGCTACATGTCCCAGAGCGTGTTGCATGTTCCCCAGTTTTGCCCACGAGAGGCGCAAGACCCTGGGCTGTAGGTGCATGTGCGGCGTCCCCACAGCATATAATCCCCACAGCGCCAGTCTTCAGGCCAGCCGTAGATACAATCGTATAATAATTCTGGACCCGAAGATACTAGCGCAAACATGTGTTGTACTGGCCCAGCTTACCTGAGCCTGACCAAACCTAACTACGGTAGCCCAACATCCACGGCCGACTGTAAGTCATGCTGGCATGCCCTGCCGTTGACGTCATCGACAGTGGCTAATTACCCTGGACTACCGTAGCGTTGGCCTTCTCCTTTAAGTACCATCACTCGTCTCAGCAATAGCCTTCACTGGCCGAGCTGACCTGCGCTTGCTACAGACAGAACGAGTAGCACTTAACAATATATGGTGCGCTATCCTCCAGACCCATATCCAATCCTAAGGGCACCCCAGTCCTGGATCTTGCATTCACGGCCATGTCCGTCCAGAGAGCCTCCACCTGAAGAGAGTCACAGAAGGGAAGCAGGGAGGGCGCCAGCCATGCCGCGGGGAGTGGCGGAGTCGTGGGCAGCGCGGCCTTGTTCCCCACATCTCAAGTGGGGCTCTTGCTTTCTCTGGCCACCCTGCACTGGAGAAACAAACGGAACGCACCCTGAACATAGCCCTCGTCAGCACCGTGACCCCAGCCCTCACTTTTCTGTCGCAGCGGCTTGGCACCACGCTGCGGTCTTAGCCTACGCAGCTTGGTGCCTACGACTCGTAGGCACCCGAAGGGCACTGCGGGGCCCTAGTTGGGCACAGCCGGCCAAGAACGGGAGGAGCGCGGACGGGGGTAGAAGGAGCCGCGGACGGCGGAGCACGTTCAGAGCATGCAGCTCCTGTGCGTGCGTGCCAGAGCACACGCCTGCAGGGCAGGAGGAGGGCGTCACCCCAACCCTTACAACCAGCCTCGTTCTTTCGGACGCCCGGGGTCACCACGGGGACAGGCCTACACATTGAAACAAGGAGAATGGGCGGCTAGACGCGTGTCCGCTTGTCTTGGATCCCTCGACTAAACGAACGTGATACGAACCAAGGCGACCGTCTCGGCAGCGAAAAAAGAAAACTGTACCTCACGCTGAGCCTCACCCTGTCCCCTGCCCTCTGGCCCATCACTCACGAGGGGTGGCCGCACTCCCGCCCTCGCAGAGCTCAGGGGTTGGCTCAAAGGTTCGCCTGTTCGGCGTTCACCATCCCCGCCACCCCCATCATCACCCTCACCATGCCCCCTCGCTTTCCCTCTCGACCCCTCTCGTTTTCCCTCTCACTGACCATCTCACTGTCCATCTCACTGTCCCTCTCACTCCCTCCTCTCTCTCACACTCCCTCAGTGTCGGATGCGCCACGGTGCCAGCGGTCGGCTAGCCCGAGGCGCGCGCCAGGGAGTCGGGCCCCATGCAAGAGAAGAAGGAGTCAGAGTGGAAGCCGCAGAGCAGAGCCGAGGATGAAGATGAGGAGGAGGACCCGAAACAATGGAAAGGCACAGGGAAGGTCACCACAAGGCGGGAGGCTCCACCTGCGCGTCCTCTGGGTACGGGAGCGAGCCACAGAACGCGGCCTCGAGCTCCCTCCGCACATCTTCTGGTGCACCCTGCAAAGAGGAGAGTGCACCCTCACGCCCTCAGGACATTCTCTTGATCCTCCTCCTCCTCCGCCTCCTCTCCCTTCTCCTCCTAATCCTCCTCCTCCTCCTCCCCCTCCTCCCCCTCTTCCTCCTCCTCCTCCTCCTACTACTACTACTACTACTACTACTACCACTACTACTACTACTACCCCCTACCTACCTACCTACTACTACTCCTACCTCCTCCTACTACTACTACTACTACTACTACTTACTACTACTACTACTACCTACTACTGTACTACTACTACTACTACTATACTCTACTACTACTACTACTACTACTACTACTACTACTACTACACTACTACTACTACTACTACTACTACTACTGCTACTACTACTACTACACTACTACTACTACTACTACTACTACTACTACTACTACTACTACTACTACTACTACTACTACTACTACTACTACTACTACTACTACTACTACTACTACTACTACTACTACTACTACTACTACTACTACTACTACTACTACTACTACTACTACTACTACTACTACTACTACTACTACTACTACTACTACTACTACTACTACTACTACTACTACTACTACTACTACTACTACTACTACTACTACTACTACTACTACTACTACTACTACTACTACTACTACTACTACTACTACTACTACTACTACTACTACTACTACTACTACTACTACTACTACTACTACTACTACTACTACTACTACTACTACTACTACTACTACTACTACTACTACTACTACTACTACTACTGGCGGTCTCGTGCACCACATCACCACGGCTCAACCACCTTGGGAAGAGCGTCCTTGTGGCTGCCTCATTGCCAGTATGTAGCGGGCACCTCTTCTGGGTGAAAGGGCGGGTCTGACGTGCATGCAGCGGCAGGCGCTTGTCCGAGGGCAGCTGGTCCCCACGGCCCAAAGTGAAGCGTCAGCGGCGGTACAGCAGCACACGGGGCGACCCCAGTACCGCCATCAAGGCCAACTAGCGCGGGAAGGCGCGAGAGGAGGCCAGGATGGCAAGCACTAATGGCAAGGCGCCCAGCGGCGGCGCGGCAGCACACGGGGCGACCCCAGCACCGCCAGCGAGGCTCACGAGCGCAAGTGTGCGTGAGAGGAGGCCAAGATGACAAACCATTTGGCAGGCCAGAGTAGCTAGGCGCACGGATGACCGCACGCTACTACTACTACTACTACTACTACTACTACTACTACTACTACTACTACTACGACTACTACTACTACTACTACTACTACTACTACTACTACTACTACTACTACTACCACTACTACTACTACGACTACTACTACTACTACTACTACTTCTGCTGCTGCTGTTGCTGCTGCTGCTGCTGCAACTACTGCTACTACTACTACTACTACTACTGCTGCTGCTGCTGCTGTTGTTGCTGCTGCTACTGCTACTACTACTACTACTACTACTACTACTACTACTACTCGTGATCATGAACATTACCACCACCAACACCACCACCACCACCACCACCACCATCATCATCATCATCATCATCATCATCATCAACAACAACAACAATATCATCATCATCAGCAGCATCATCATCAGCAGCACTAGCATCATAACCGTCATCAGCATCAACATCATCTTCATCATCAGCAGCAGCAGCATTCTCAGCATCAGCATCAGCATCAGCATCATCATCAACAGCATCAGCAACAGCAGAATCAGCAGCATCATAATCATCATCAACCTCATCAACAACATCATCATGATGAACAGCATCCGCCTCTTCATCCTTGTCCTCATCATAATCATCCAACTCCTTCTCATCGTCATCGTCATCATCATCATCATCATCATCATCATCATCATCGTCATCGTCATCATCGTCATCACCATCAGCATCATCATTAACATCATCATAGTCATCAGAATCAGTATCATCATCATCATCGTCGTCATCATCAGCATCAACATCAGCATCAGCATCAGCATCATCATCATCATCATCATCATCATCATCATCATAAGCATCATCAGCATCAGCATCGTCACCATCATCGTCATCCGCATCATCCTCAGCATCATCATCTTCGTCGACAGCATCACCATCATTATCATTATCAGCATCGTCGACATCATCATCATCATCATCATCATCTTCGTCGACCTCATCAGCATCATTACCATTATGAGCATTATCAGTATCAGCATCGTCATCATCAGCATCATCATCGTCAGCATCATCAGCATCGCCATCATTATCAGCATCAGCATCAGCAACAACAGCATCATCGTCATCGTCATCATCGTCATCGTCCGCATCATCGTCATCGTCATTATCATCAGCAACATCGTCATCGTCAGGAACAACAGCAACATCATCATCGCACCCACCACCAACACCATCATCATCATCACCACCACCACCATAAGCATCATCATTAGCATCATCATAGTAGTCGTCGCCGCCATCATCATCATTGTAGTCGTCACCATCATCAGCATCATCGTCATCATCAGAATCAGCAGCAGCATCAACATCAGCATCATCATCGTCCTCATCAGCAGCAACATCACCGTCACCACTATCATCATCATCAGCACCATCAGCATCATCATCACCACCACCATCATCATGATGATGATCATCATCATCATCATCAGCAGCAGCAGCAACATCATCAGCACCATCACAATCACCCCCATCATCATCATGATCATCATCATCATCATCATCATCGTCATCATCATCATCATCATCATCATCATCATCATATTCATCTTCATGTTCATACTCATCATCATCATCATCATCATCATGTGCATATTCCCATTACGCAGCATCCACATCATCTTAGCATGATCATCACTCACCCTCATCAGCATCATCATCACCACCACCATTATCTCATTGATATTCGTATTCATCGCCATCTTCATGTTCATCATCATCATCAGCAGCAGCATCATCATCTTCATCGTCAACATCATGATCATCATCATTAACATCATATTCATCATCGGCATCGTCATCATCATCATCGGCATCGTCATCGTCATCATCACCATTACCATCATCATCGTAAACATCATCAGATTCGTTCTCATCCTCATCAGCATCATAACCATCATGTATCACGCGCGTCATCAATATAATCATCAGCATCATCATCATCATAATCCTCATGCTCATCCTCATCATCATCGCCATCATCATCAGCAGCAGCAGCATCAGCAGCATCAGCATCATCATCACCACCACCATCATCATCGTCGTCGCCATCGTCATCGTCATCGCGACTGCTTCTTCTGACACCACTCCGCCGAAATACCAGAACGACCGAGTGCATTTGTAGCACCTCTCATCAGCAGTCAGAGATTAGGAACTAGCAAGAGGCAGCACACGACAAGCAGAGCACGGTTGCAATGCAGAACAGAGCTGGTGGCTAAAAAACAAACGTCGGACACGGCGCCCTCGAGACCAATGCCACAGGCAGCCACTCGTGGTGCACAACGTGCCCGTGCGTCACCAAGCGGCGCCCCCCCCAAGAAAATCTCTAACATTCGCTTCTCAGGGAACGCCGGGAGGAAGACGAGGACAAAAGTCGAGATGGTGACGGCCCCGTACCTCGAAGTTAATATCGGCGCAAGATGCCCCCCGGGACCCCGCAAATTAATACTGAGGGTCCGGCGATGCAGGGGGCTTGAATGGACAGAAGTCTTCGAACCGGAAAATCATCACCGATACTAAGACTTCGCTGTCTGGGGGGGGGTTGAGACTCCCCCTCATTGTAAGGGTTCGGATAGACTGTCCATCTGCTGGAGGCCGCTCTGATGGGGCCGGTGAAGATCGGGTCGGGAGACTCCCGCCACATGGCCGATGCATCGGCGACGTCGGGAGTGGGTCAAGATCGAGCTCCTGATCGCGCCGCATCGCCGATGCATCGGCGATGCGGAGCGCTCCTCCGACCCCACCTGCTCTGGCCTCCCTTGGGCGCCCTGGACATCCCGGCCCAAGACGGCTCAAACTCGGCCCATCTACTGACACAGCGCACGGCTGGCGTTGGAGAGATGGGGTGCAGCATCTATCTCTGAAGAGCGCACTATCCCTGTGAGGCGATCCCCCCGCGAGGGCCCCTTCTGCGAGCGGTGTCCCCCTGCTGGGGCTTCTTCGGTGCACGCTATCCCCAAGGTGGGGGACAGCGTGTGGTAAGCGGGCCACTGGCGCCACGTCGCACGCTATCGTTGCAACGCCAACCAGAAAGATACCCCGGGTTTCACAACAAAAGGGTGGTGGTCTGTTGGGGGGGGGGCCTGATTCGAGCTGTCCTGAAGGGTTCCAGTGGGGTCTGGGCAAAAGGCCGCCCTCTCAAGGCTTGTCTGGAGGGGGTCTAAAACTGTTCGTCTGGGAGGGTTGTGACTCCTCCTTCCCTTTTACTTCGAAATTTCGATAGTCAAAAGATCGCCAGGCAAACTGGAAACACCACACGAGCCGACCTGCTATAACCGCAGTAAGCAATTAAGACACCCCTGGGGTTATCGTCAGCACCACACCGTAACAAAATAATTATTGGGGGCGGTTTTCGCGGAACGATATCTTTAGCACTGCGCACAAGGAAGAAAAAGAAATAATTCCCGCGCCTTGGCTCGGGCGGTATCCCAATGGGAATATGTCTCAGGATGTCTCAGGAGGATGTCTCAGGCGAGGCGCCTGTTTCAGAACCACACGGAGGCTAGATTGCGAGAATGTTTCAGGCGGTTTCCTTGTTTCGGCGGGCAGACTCATCTGCGTTCACAGCAGGTTGCGAGGTGTCAGGGTAACGCTTCCAGGGTGCTGGAGCGTTATACTTTCGCCGGAGAGGGGGCGGTTCTTAATAGCTTCTGCAGGTTAGGCAAACACATAATTTGAACCGTGGCCAGAAGGACTAGCGAGGGGCTGCATGCGAAACAAGGAGGAAGGAGCGAGGAGGAGAGAGCGCCAGGGAGAGAGCGCCAGCGAGGAGAAGAGAACGTCAACTTTGGAGACACCATCACGCTGGGGGCCTAAAATTGCTCGTCTGGTAAGGTTGTGACACCCTCCCTTTTGTTACGACCGCTCGATCAGGAGATCGATCAAAAACCCGGGAACCTGGAAACCCAAGAATCCCGCCGCCCACCGAGATCGGTCCAGGACCAGCAACCGAGAACCTGGGACTCCAGAACCGGGAGCCCGGGAACCCGGCCGCCTGCCGAAATCGGCCCGGCACCTTCGCCAAATCCTCGAACCTCCGCCAGGGCCCCTTCAGTGCAAGCACTGCCTGGGGAAGTTGGAGCACCACCGTCACGCGCACCCCCAGCGCAGCCCCCCTCCCAGCCCTTGACGGCCCCCGCCGATTCTCGGCCAAAGGAGGCCGCGGCAGGCGGCCCGACGGGGACAGACCCGCGCGGCCACCCGCGGCCTGCCGCGGCGATGTCCGAGAGGCACAGCGATGCCCGAGCTCTGCGTGACGCTCAGCTTCCCGCCTGTCCCAATCGATGCTTGCCCCCTGCCCCTCCCACTCTCCGCCTCCCCCTGTCGCGGGAGAGAGAGAGAGAGAGAAAAAAAAAAAAAAAAAAGAGAGAGAGAGAGAGAGCAACAAAAAATGAAGCAATCAAAAAAGAACAGGAGAGAGAATGAGAAGAGGCCGAAGAGAAGGAATGGGCGAAGGAGACAGGAGGAGGAGGAGGAGGACAAGAGGGAGGAGGAAGAGGAGGAGGAGGAAGAGGAAGAGGAGGAGGAAAGGGAGGGAGATGGCGGCAGTGACATCGAGCGCAGGCGGGGGTGGCGGGCAGGCGAGGCGGTCCTCCAGGCCCATATCGGGTGGCACAGGCGGCGGCGGGGCCCGGCCCTGCTGCCAGCCAACCTCCCATGAAGCCGCCAAGAAATAGCAGAAAACACCAGGTAACTCCTCATCGCAACACAGTCGACCTCACCGACTACATGATCATCCTCAGCATTAACAATAGCCATATCATCAGCATCATCATCATCATCATCATCATCATCATCATCATCAGCAGCAGCAGCAGCAGCAGCATCAGCATCATCAGCATCATCAGCAGCAGCATCATCAGCATCAGCATCATCATCAGCATCAGCGTCATTATCATCAGCGTCATCATCATCATCATCATCATCATCACCATCATCAT
>CAUYUJ010022647.1:46395-56395 GCA_963575745.1 Prorocentrum cordatum | reverse complement strand
CTAGCAGGAGAAGGGAACAGCACATACGAGCTCGTATGGGATAGGTGGTGCTGTGCTGCCGTGCACCTGCAGACTGGGGATCGTCCTGGACAGCGCCACGAGGGGAAGAGGGGGAGGGGAGTGCTGTGCTGTGCTGAACTGTGCTGTGCTGTGCTGAGGTGCTATGCTGTGCTGTGCAGTGCTGTGCTGAGCTGTGCTGTGCTGAGCTAAGCTGTGCTGTGCTGAGCTGTGCTGCGCTGTGTGAGAAGGAGGAGGAGGAGGAGGAGGAGGAGGAGGAGGAGGAGGAGGAGGGGGAGGAGGAGGAGGAGGGGGAGGAGGAGGAGGAGGAGGGGAGGTGAGGGTCGCGGGTGCGACGCGGCAGGGATGAAATCCCAAACCCCACGAAACATGCTGGGGAATAGATGTGAGGTGCTGCCAGGTTCCTGCTCGCGGCAGGGGCAGCTCGTTGGCGGTTTGCGCCGCCGTGCGCGTCTCGGCGCGACCTAGAAGCAAAGACGTGAAAGGAAGATCTGTGAGATGTTGCCAAGTTCCTGCTCGCGGCAGGGGCAGCTCGTTGGCGGTCTATGCTGCCTCGCGCGCCTCGGCGCGACATACAAGCGTAACGTTGGGGGGAGGAGCGAGAGGGAAGGAATGCGAGGTGCTGCCAGGCTCCTGCTCGCGGCAGGGGCAGCTCGTTGGCGGTCTGTGCCGCCGTGCGCGCCACGGCGCGACATACAAACGCAACAAGGAGACAAAGCAGCGAGAGGGATGGGATTGCGAGGTGCTGCCGGGTTCCATCGCTGGGCAGGGGCTGCACGTTGGCGGACTGTGCCGCCGCGCGCACCTCGGCGCAGCCTTGACAGCGCAACGCTGGGAGCAGACATCGAGAGGGATGGAACGCGAGGGGTCGCCGGGCTCCTGCTCGCGGCAGGGGCAGCTCTGTTGCGGTTTGTGCCGCCGTGCGTGCCACGGCGCTGCACAGATAGCGCAACAATGGGAGCAACATGCGAGAGGGCTGGGGCGCGTGCTGCTGCCGGGTTCCTGCGCTGGGCAGGGGCAGCTCATTTGCATTCATTGCCGTCGCGCGCGCCTCGGCGCCACTATGATAGCGCAGCAATGGGAGAAAGCAGTGAGAGGGATGGGATTGCGAGGTGCTGCCGGGCTGCTGCTCTGGGCAGGGGCAGCTCATTTGCGGTCTGTGCCGCCGTGCGCGCCTCGGCGCGACATGAACGACCTCAAGGGGAAGATCTCGAGGTAGAGGCGCGACTTCACAGAGAAACACCGCGAGGTGCGCAGGACCCCCAGCCTCGCCGCTGGTTTGTGTCAGCGAGCGAGGTAAGAAACTTGCAGGCCGGTGCCGCCCCGGCAACCTGGCCCCTGGGGCGTTGTGCAGGTGCTCGTCGGGCGTGCGCCCATCGCACGCCCTTACCGGCGCCCATGCATCCTGCCCAACATCTGCCCCAGGGTTTGCGGAAGCTTTCGGCATGGAGGGGAGGAGGAGCAGGAGGAGGAGGAGGAGGAGGAGGAGGAGGAGGAGGGGAGGAGGAGGATGAGGACGGAAGAGAGGAGGAGGAGGAGGAGGGAGGAGGAGGAGGAGGAGGAGGAGGAGGAGGAGGAGGAGGAGAGGAGGAGGAGGACGAGGAGGAGGAGGAGGGGGAGTCAGATGGGGGAGGGAGGGAAGGAGAGAGGAGGGAGGGCGGGGAGGAGGGAGGGAGGAGGGAAGGAAAGCGGGAGGGAGGGCGGGAGGGAGGGAGGGACTGCTCCTCCTCCTCCTCCTCCTCCTCCTCCTCCTCCTCCTTCTCCTCCTCCTCCTCCCTCCTGCCTTCTCCTCCTTCTCATCCTCATCGCTTTTCTCCCCCTCCTCCGCGCCCTTCCGTGCCGGCGCGAGGCCCGCGACCGCCTGCAGGAGACGGTGCAGATGGGCGGCCCCAACATGACGAGCGTCCGCTTGCCAGCTGCGCCTTCTTCGCGCGCACGCGCGCGCTTCTCTCGCCCTTGCCCTGGCCGTTCGATGCCGGTCTCTTCCCGGACGGGGAGAACATAAAGCGGAGGAGGTGGAGGAGGAGGAGGAGGAGGAGGAGGAGGAGGAGGAGGAGGAGGAGGGAGGAGGAGGGAGGAGGAGGAGGAGAAGGAGGAGAAGGAGAGAGGAGGAGGAGGAGGACGATGAGGAGGAGGAGAGGAGGAGGAGGAGGAGAAGGAGAAGAAGTAAGAGTCGAGGATCGGAGGAGTCGGAGGAGGAGTCGGAGGAGGTCGGAGGAGGAGAGGAGGAGGAGGAGGGAGGAGTCGGATGAGGGAGGAGGAGGAGGAGGAGGGAGCAGGGAGGAGGAGGAGAGGAGGAGGAGGAGGAGGGAGGAGGAGGAGGAGGAGGAGGGGAGGAGCAGGAGGAGACGAGGAGGAGGAGGAGGAGGAGGCGGAGGAGGAGGAGGAGGAGGAGGAGGAGGGAGGAGGAGGAGGAGGAGGAGGAGGAGGAGGAGGAGGAGGAGGAGGAGGAGGAGGGGGAGGAGCAGGAGGAGAATGATGATGCTGATGATGATGATGATGATGATGATGCTGCTGCTGATGATGCTGATGATGGTGATGATGATGCTGATGCTGATGCTGATGCTGATGCTGCTGCTGATGCTGCTGCTGATGATGATGATGATGATGATGATGTTGATGATGATGCTGCTGCTGATGATGATGATGATGATGCTGATGATGATGATGATTATGATGATGATGATGATGATGATGAACATGATGATGATGGTGATGACGATGATGGTGATGCTGATTATGATGATGATGATGATGATGATGATGATGATGATGATGATGATGATGATGAGGATGAGGATCGAGGGATGAGGATGAGGATTGCGGATTAGATGAGGAGAGGAAGAGGAAAGAGGAAGAGGAAGAGGGAGAGGAAGAGGAAGAAGGATGATGATGCTGATGCTGCTGATGATGATGATGGTGATGATGATGATGATGATGATGATGAGGATGGAGGATGATGAGCTGATGATGATGATGATGATGGTGATGATTAGATGATGCATGATGATGAATGATGATGATGATGGATGATGATGATGATGATGATGATGATGTGAGTGATGGTGATGGTGAGCGATGAGGATGAGGATGAGGATGAGGATGAGGGATGTGCGAAGAGGAAGCGGCGGAGGAGGAGGAGGAGGGGAGGAAGAGGAAGAGGAAGAGGGAAGAGGAAGAGGAAGAGGAAGAGGAAGAGGAGAGAGCGCGAGGCGGACGGAGGCGGAGGAGCGAGTGAGGAGGAGGAGGAGGGGAGGCGCAGGAGGAGAGAGTGAGGAGGAGGCGGAGGAGGAGAGGGAGGACGCAAGAGGAGGAGGACGAGGCAGGAGGAGGGAGGAGGAGGATGAGAAAAGGAGAGGGGAGGAGGCTAAGAGGAGGCTAAGAGGAGGATGGGGAGGAGGTAGGAGGAGGAGGAGGAGGAGGAGGAGGAGGTGAGCAGGAGGAGGAGGTGGAGGAGGAGGAGGCGGAGGAGGAGGAGTGAGGAGGCGAGAGGAGGAGGAGGAGGAGGAGGAGGAGGATGAGGAGAGGAAAAGAAGAGGGAGGAGAGGAGGAAAGAGGAGGAAAGGAGGAGGATGAGGAGGAGGAGGAGGAGGAGGAGGAGGAGGAGCAGGAGGAGGTGGAGGAGGAGGAGGAGGAGGAGGAGGAGGAGGAGGAGGAGGAGGACGAGAGATTCGCGCAGGAGTCGTGCTCTCGTGCCCCGCCCGCCCGAGCCGCCCGTGCAGGCACGCTTCAGTCGTCGGGCCTGTCCCTCTGTCCAGGGGGCATCTGCAAACGTAGCCCAACAGCAGTCCTGGGAACGATCTGGGGGGGATTTTGGGGTATATCTTATGTTTAATCGCTTCGCTCATTCCGCCCGCCCTGGAGCCCTCTTTAGGGCCTCCTGGGGGCCTCTTGGGGACCTCTTGGGAGTCTCTTGGGGCTCCTTGGCGGCGTCTTGGGGGCCTCCAGGGCCTCTATGGGCGCTTTTGGGGGCCTCTTGGGGCGGGAGGGGGGGTAGTCGATTGCGGCTCGCCCCTCGGAGGCCACGATCCTCGTGAGGGGTATCGAAAAATGACCCTCCCCTGGAGTGCTCTGGGGGCTTCTCCTGGCACCTTGCTGGGGTACTTTTCGTCTGGGGGCCCCCAAGGGGCCGCTCCGCGCGCGCGAACTAGAAATCTTGTCAACCAGTTACCGGAGCTCTTAGCACGCCTCTGGCCCGTTGGGCTGGCGAATTTTTTCATTCCTGGCAAGGGGACACGCCCGACCTCCAGGCACGCCCGCCCGGCCCACCCGCTGGGGGCCGCCCGGCCGACCCGCCCGCCGGGGCCCGTCGCCTGGGTCCACCGTTAAGTCGGGCCTGTCCCTCTACCGGGGGGACATGAAAAATTGTAAAAAATAGTCGGGGGACTGCTTTTGAGTATTTTTTGGCCACGGCAGTATTTTTGAATTTTGTGTTATTTCTCGTCGAAGATCCCCCCTGCAGGGGGACACGCCCGACCAGTCCACCGCCCGACCCCGCCTGTGAGCTCCAGCAGGGTCCGCCGGGTCGACCTGCTCGACCGCCGCCCGCCGCGGCGGCCCCCCGCCCCGCCCGGCCCGCCCGCCGCGGCCCCGCCGCGGCCCCGCCCGGCCCGCCAAACTTCTCAGTCAGGAGGGGAGAAGCACACAGGCTCTGGGCCTCCCAGATGGGGTCGGAGTAGATGGGGTCGGAGGATCGCGCAGCGTCGCCGATGCATCGGCGATGCATCAGCGATGCGGCTCGATGCGGGGCCCAATTTTCTTCACGCCGACGTCGCCGATGCATGGCCGACGTGGCCGGTGCATGGCCGACGCAGCGCCGATGCATCAGCGATGCATTGCCGATGTATCGGCGATTTGGCGAGACCCTCCGACCCCATCTACTCGGACCCCATCTGGGAGGCCTCTACAGACACACAAGTAATCGTCGACTCCCAGGAACATCTGGGAAAACATGGGCAGAGGGGGGGAAGACAAAGCCCCAGAAAATATGGGGAAACATGGGGAATCCTGTTGTCTGTGTCTCTTTATTTGTGTCCCAGGGCCCCTTCACCTAGGCCACGCGCAGAGGGGGTTGGGGGGAGGGGGGAGGGCTTTCTCAGAAGCGCCCCTGCTTCTCAGCAGGCGCGGGCCTTGCTTGGAGGCGCCAGGCCGGCGCCTTGAAAGAAGCCCCCCCCCTTCCTGAGACGCCTCCCCCCCTCCCCCTGCCGCCTTGTGCGCGCCGCCAGCACCCGCATCGCCGATGTTATCGCCGACGCATCGGCGATGCGTCGGCGATGCGGCTCGATGTGGGGCCCAATTTGCTCCACGCCGAAGTCGCGGATGTATCGCCGGCGTCGCCAGTTCCTGGCCGATGCATCGGCGATGCATCGCCGATGTATCGGCGATGCGGCGCGATCTTCCGATCTCATCTACTCCGACCCCATTTAGGAGGCCTCTAGCACCGCCCTGGCCTTGAAACCTCTCAGGCGCCCATGGCTGTGCACGTGATCGTTTTCTTGTTCCTTGTTTTGCCAATCGGCGCGGGCCCTCGCCCCCCCCCCCTCCCCCTCCTTGGAGTGGATCTTGGCTGTTTTTGGCGCCTGTTTCGAGCAGGTGGAGAGTCCCTCCCCCCTAGGACGCACGGCTGCCCGAAGTCAAAGCGCCGAATGAAGCATGTCCACCAGGGCGGTGCATCCATTCCCCTCGACCGTGGCCCTGTGTTTGTCAGGAGGGGAAAAAACACACAGACACAATTCATCGGTGACTCCCAGAAAAGATGGGAACATATGGGAAGTGGGGGGGAAAACAAAAACCCAGAAGATATGGGAAAATATGGGGGATATTTTTATCTGCGTGTATTTATCTGTGTGTCCCAGGGCCCCTTCGGTTTGATCGGGCCCCGCGGCCGCCGCTGCGGCCAGCTTCCCTCTTCAGCGCGCCGCCCTGGCGGCCCGCCTGGACGCCCGCTCGCTCGCTCGCTCGCCCGCCCGGCCCCCCTCTTCGACCCTCTCGGGGTTTACCCAGGTCGGGGGCGGAAAAGAGGGGGGTGATGACTAGGGGGGGTGGATATCATGGCGCGGGCCATGATTTTTCCTCAGATTTTCATGGCGCCTCTTCCTGTTTCATTACGTCCCAGGCCCCCCCGCTGGGCCGCGCACATGCCGCCGGTCATGATTTGCACCCCCCCCTCTTGGACACCCCCCTTTTGGCCGCTCGCTCGCTCGCTCGCCCGCCTGGCCCGACTCTTCGACCCTCTCGGGGTTCACCCAGGAGGCTGGCGCGGCCAAAACAACCCCGCCGAAGGGGGTATAAAACGACGCGAAGATCGGGACAAAATCGGATCGGGATAACTCGAAATCTCTGAGAATCGGCGGGCTTGGAGGATGTATTGGGCGCCGCGGCCGCTCCAGAGCGTTCCGGAACGCTCTGAGAGCGCTCCAGAACGCTCTGGAGCGATTTATCCCGATCCTAGCCCTGTTTTACCAAAACAACCCCGCCGAAGGGGGTACGTGCATGAACGGATAGGGCGGGAATCGAGGGCTTGGGATTCACACGTGGAGTGGACGACACGCGGGCAGGGAAGAGCGACCAGTCTCAACATGTCTGCCGATGGTGTTGTTGTGTTTCTCACCCCCCGTTTATTGCTCCGGGGATCGATCGAGGATCGGGGGATCGGGGGATCGGAGGATCGAGGATCGAGGATCGAGGACCGATCGAGGACTGAGGATCTCTTTTTTTTGGTTTGTGGCTGTCTGCGCCCGGCCCGCCGCCCGCCGCCGAGGTCGTCGGGTGCTCCGCCGTCCTGCCGGCCGTCGACGTGGCGCAGGAGGAGGAGCCGGCCTGCTGTGATTCGGGAGGGGAAAAACACACGGACACAATGCATCGTCGATCCCCCAGAAGATATGGGAAACTATGGGAAGTGGGGGAGAGGACGAAAACCCCAAACAACATGGAAAGTTAGGGGGGATCTTTTCATTAGTGTGTATCTATTTGTGTGTCCCGGGGCCCCTTCAGTGGTATCGGCACGTTTTGGGCGTCGCGTAGAAGTTCTCAGGCAGTGGCGAAGCGTCCTGGCGTGCCTGTCGTCCTGCCAAGCGGGGTTCTAAGAGCCTCTTGTGGTTCCCACGAGATGTTCTCAGAACACTCCCGGCTGGGGCCGTCTTGTTTTGGCGCATCGGGTTTAATGTTCTGAGAGCACTGTTTTTGTTCTTAGAACATTTGTGGGTTCTAAGCACCCTTCGTGGTAGGACTATAGGAATGCCGGGATGGTCGGTCCCTGCTCAAAGAATGGGGGTTCGATGAATGGGGGGCCCTCGAGGGCCTCATGACGTGGCCTTTTAGGACCCCCTCAGAGCCCCTAAAGGGCCCGAGGGCTGCAGAAGAGTGGCGATAAGTATGGGGCAGCGAGGGCTACAGAACGGGGGCCCTCTAGGCCCAAGAAGTTTATTTTTCTGCCTCGCCCATTGTTTGCTTTTCTTCTATTTGGTTTCCCGTACGAGGAAACGCATGTTTGGCGATGGTTCTTGGTCGCCCTCCTCGCCAGACCCCGTCAAAGAACGAGCCAGAATAAAACACAGTCCCAGGGCCAGTTAACTAACAGCTCTTGCTGATAGGTTTCTAGTGGTCTCAAAAGAGAGCATCTGGACTCCTCAGGGGGGTCTGGGCGGGTGCCGTGGAGGAGAGCCGGGAATCGTTTTTCGCCGCTCTTCGACCTCCCAGAACTCCATTCCCGGGACACATTCTGGAGAACCGGGAACAGAGCCGGGCTCGCTTTTCGCCAACAGTCACACACTTCGTGCTCTTCGACCTCCCAGAACTTCATTCCCGGGCCACATTCTGGATGCCCGGAGCCAACTGTAGGCCACTTCGTGCTCTTCGACTTCCCAGAACCCCATTCCCGGGCCACATTTTGGATACCCGGAGCCAACTGTAGGCCACTTTGTGCTCTTGGACTTCCCAGAACACCATTCCTGGGCCACATTTTGAATGCCCGGAGCCCACTGTAGGCCACTTCGTGCTCTTCCATTTCCCAGAACTCCACTCCCGGGCCACTGTTGCTGCTGCTAGTGTAGCTATTGCTATTGCAACTACTGGCAGTGCCACTGCGACTGCCGCTGATGTTGCTACTGCGACTGCCACTGCGAATCCGAATGCCAGGCTGAGGCTGAGGCAGGCTGAGGCTGAGGCCGAGGCCGACGGCAGACTGAGGCTGAAGCTGAAGCAGGCTGAGGCAGAGGCAGGCTGAGGCTGAGGCTGATGCTGAGGCAGGCTGAGGCTGAGGCTGAGGCTGATGCAGGCTGAGGCTGAGGCAGGCTGAGGCTGAGGCCGAGGCTGAAGGCAGACTGAGGCTGAGGCTGAAGCAGGCTGAGGCTGAGGCTGAGGCAGGCTGAGGCTGAGGCAGGCTGAGGCTGAGGCAGGCTGAGGCTGAGGCTGATGCAGGCTGAGGCTGAGGCTGATGCTGAGGATGCTGGCTGATGCTGAGGCTGAGGCTGATGCAGGCTGAGGCTGAAGCAGGCTGAGGCTGAGGCCGAGGCTGAAGGCAGACTGAGGCTGAGGCGGAAGCAGGCTGAGGCTGAGGCAGAGGCAGGCTAAGGCTGAGGCTGAGGCAGGCTGAGGCTGAGGCAGGCTGAGGCTGAGGCTGAGGCTGATGCAGGCTGAGGCTGAGGCAGCTGAGGCTGAGGCCGAGGCTGAAGGCAGACTGAGGCTGAGGCTGAAGCAGGCTGAGGCTGAGGCTGAGGCAGGCTGAGGCTGAGGCTGATGCAGGCTGATGCTGAGGCAGGCTGAGGCTGAGGCTGAGGCTGATGCAGGCTGAGGCTGAGGCAGGCTGAGGCTGAGGCCGAGGCTGAAGGCAGACTGATGCTGAGGCTGAAGCAGGCTGAGGCTGAGGCTGAGGCAGGCTGAGGCTGAGGCAGGCTGAGGCTGAGGCTGAGGCAGGCTGAGGCTGAGGCTGTGACTGCGACTGCCGTTGCCACTGCGACTGTCATCGCGAATGCGACTACGACTGCGAGAACAGCAGAATTCTACAACTGGATTCCCATCCGAATCTTAAGGGGAATGCTTCCAGATATGCTCCTACACATCGCTGTTAGGTTGCTTTGTCGTTTTTTTGTTTTTTTGTTTTTTACCTAACAGCGTAGACTGATAGGTTTCTAGTGGTCTCAAAAGAGCTCACAGATCACTCCACAGGGGGGTCTGGGCGGGTGCCGGACAGGGTGCCGCAGAAGTCGCTTTAAGCCAACAGTCACACACTTCGTGCTCTTCGACCTCCCAGAACTCCATTCCCGGGCCACATTCTGAATGCCCGGAGCCAACTGTAGGCCACTTCGTGCTCTTCGACTTCCCAGAACTCCATTCCCGGGCCACATTTTGAATGCCCGGAGCCAACTGTAGGCCACTTCGTGGTCTTCGAGTCCCAGAACTCCATTCCCGGGCCACATTTTGAATGCCCGGAGCCAACTGTAGGCCACTTCGTGCTCTTCGACTTCCCAGAACTCCATTCCCGGGCCACATTTTGGATGCCCGGAGCCAACTGTAGGCCACTTCGTGCTCTTCGACTTCCCAGAACTCTACTCCCGGGCCACATTTTGGATGCGCGGAGCCAACTATAGGCCACTTCGTGCTCTTCCGACTTGCCCAGAACTTCTATTCGGGCAACATTTTCAGCAGGGGCAAGAGCACGAGGAGGAGGAGGACGAGCAAGACGAGGAGGACGAGGACGAGCACGAGGAGGAGGAGGAGGAGGAGGAGGAGGAGGAGGAGGAGCAGGAGAAGGAGGACGAGCAGGAGGAGGAGGAGGACGAGCCGGAGGAGGAGGACGACCAGGAGGAGGAGGACGACCGAGCAGGAGGAGGAGGACGACCAGGAGGAGGAGGACGACCAGGAAGAGGAGGAGGAGGAGGAGGAGGGGAGGGGGAGGACTACCAGGAGGAGGAGGAGGAGGAGGAGGAGGAGGAAGAGGAGGAGGAGGAGGAGGAGGAGGAGGAGGAGGAGGAGGAGGAGGAGG
>CAUYUJ010022647.1:2500-46295 GCA_963575745.1 Prorocentrum cordatum | reverse complement strand
CCTCCGGGTCCCTCTTTGACAACGTTGCAATTTCGGGTGACATGTCTTCTTGGACATTCGACTCTGCGAATAAGGGGTGCTCAACTCCATGGTAAGGGATGGGGGATGGTTACAATGTCAGACATGGCGCGAGCGCACCGATATTGTGTCTATCCTCCCCTCTTTTTGTTTTCCTCCTCTTCCCTCCATCACCGCTCAATGCTCCCTCATCCTCCTCATCCTCCTCCAGTGTATCCCCCTCCCGCTCTTCCTCATCCTCCTCGTCCTCATCCTCCTCCTCGTCCTCCTCCTCCTCCTCCTCCTCCTCCTCCTCCTCCTCCTCCTCCTCCTATATCCCTCCCTCCTCTATCGATCTTCCTTATGAATCACTCCCTTCGTGACAGCACCAGGCGTGTCGGCAGGGCGAGCCAAGCGCTTCGCCTGCTATTTCCTCGCCAGTTGTAACTCTGACGCTAAGCTCTCCAAAAGCTGCAAGGATAGAGGGCGGATCGTTCTCGAAATAGTTTCCTCGCCTTAGCAACGAGCACACTCGCTGGATCAAACTTTTGAGAACTACAAGGCTGAAGGGCGGATGTTGTCTCAATGGGCCGCTCGCATTCGGGTCGCGCGTCATCTTGTTCAAAAGCTTCCGACGGCAACAAAGATGGGGTGCGGCTCCTTTCTCAAAATAGGGTCATCGCGTGGGATGTTATCAAGCTTTGTTACTGTGAGTCGAAAACTGCGCAAACGTTACACGGATGGACGGCGGTTCCTTTTCAAAATGGGGATCCCACTTCAGACTTCGTTAATCGGACTAGAAAACTCGAACCACGCGGCAATCACACGGATGGAGAGTGTTTCGAAACTGGACTCTCGCTGAACAGGTCCTTGGACTTTCTGGCCTCACCCCGTAGCACTCTTGTGGCTAGGGAGATGGCTGGCGGCTCCTGTCACGAACGGGCTTCTTGTCCCCTTCTCCTCCCCGTCCTCCTCTCCCTCCTCCTCGTCTTCCTCCTGTTTCTCGTCTTCCTCCGCCTCCTTGTCCAGCTCCTGATTCCCCCTTGTCCGCCTGCTCCGGATCCCCCCCTCCTCCCGCCGGCTGGGCGGGCGGGCGGACGGGGACGGCCCACAAAGTTCACGCCTGAGCGTCCATCAGGCGACGGGCCTCGGCAAGAAGCGTGTCCAGACCGCGGTTGTACAGCTCGTCGTCGGCTCCTCGCGGAGGGGGGGGAGGTGGAAAAGAAGATGCAGCAGCCGCGGAAAAAGCAGAAGAAGCAGGACGACGACGACGACGACGACGACGACGACGACGACGACGACGGGTGGAGTACACCTCTGCCCGCGTCATACCACCCGTAGGCGCCGACCGTATCTACCGTGCCACAAGGCTCCTGCGTCACTCTGGTGTGAGGCAACAGGTGGTCGGTTCAGTCCAAAGCCAAACCATTGCAAACACCTGCACGGCCACGACCTGTCGCCGCCCCTGCCTAGTGATAGGCCTGTTCCGCGAGCACTAGGAAGGAGAACCCCCAGCCGCCTCGGGGGCGCCAGGCTCTGATGAAGCTGCTGGACGGCTGTCTTGATGATCTACACGGCCATTTATCATGATCCCGTCCTGTTCCTTGTGTTCCTATCTCTTGTCTCTCTAGTCTTCTGTCCACGGAGGGGCGACGTTTCTTGTCTATTAGGAGGGGCTGCTCACTGTAATGAAAAACGCAAAAAGCAAGTCATTGCGAGAGACTTCCCAAGCCGCTCCGCGCGGGTAGATCTATGAAATGGCATCCTTCTTCTCGTTATCGACTGCTGACTCAATTTCGGCCGCTAGCCGCAAATTTCGAAAACTGCGCAAACATGCCAGTGCCGGAAGATCTCTCATGAGCTGCCGCCATCCTTTTCCCTGGCACCTCAACAAAGAGCGCCTGGAGGGTGTCGGGATCGACGCCACCCGCTGGACCGGAGGCGACGCACCTCCATCCAGCACGTCGCCGAGCCCACCCCGCTCTGGCATGATTCGGGCAATGTGGGGGCCAGCTTGCCCACAGTCGAACCGTGTAGCAAGGATGCGCGATGAGGATGCAAGAGCCTGGGAAGCCCATTCCGAAGCTTTTCGAGCGGGGCGGTGCCAACGAAAGTAGCCAAGGATGGACCAAGGAGGCAAGGATGCAAGGGTACCCTCAGGAAACTTGCCCATCCTTACTACGCGGGTTAAGTGTAATCTTTGGGTCGCCTGTGCCCGCTGGAGCCCGTCTCGCACCACGGCACACACCTGGAAGTCTCGCGGGACGTCTTGGCGGTCGGGGGCTGGCCCAAGAGGCCGAAATCGGCTGAGTCCCTTAGGCTTCATCATAACATTCTCGCCGCATCGGTCGCAGGAGCGACCAAGGCGGCCGAAAACCCCCCAAGACTAGCCCAACATGGCCCGAGAGGCCCCCTAGAGGGCCCAAGAGGCCCCCAAGACGACCGAAGAGGAGCCCTCAGAGCAAGCCACTGTCGCACTGCTGGAAGCCAACCCCTCCGATATTATTCCAAGACTCCCGAGAGGCCCACAAGAGGGCCACAGAGGCAATCAGGAGCCCCATAAGAAGACCCCCCAAGATCCACAAACATATCCCTAAGGTCTCTGGAACACAACCCAGACTCAGTGGCTGGATGGGCCGAGGAACATTGGAGTCCAACCTCTAATTGAAGTCGCCACTGCCCCTTACCCCCGGCCCCCCATTCCGCCTCTTGCACCCAAGCTGCTCACTCATCGAGGTCGCCAGAACTGGTGACAAGGCCTTTTCAATGGCGCTCTGACCAGCCTGCGGGCGACCCGAACGGCCACCACATCCTCCCCACGCACCCCTGTAGGGAGAAGTTCATCGGCTGGTGCCACGGCCTGCCATAGCTCTCCACAATATGCCTGCTACTGGCCACGTGACATAGCGTGTTCTTGCAGCGGCAGCTGGGGCACTGATGCATACGAGCTTTACGTATGCAGGCCCCCTCCATCATTTGGCGGCAAGCCCAGGGGGGAAGTGAGAAGGAGAAGACCTTCTCAGAAGGCTCGAAGTCCCCTGGCCTCCTGGGAAATGTTCTAAGCCCCCCCTGAAGACACAGAAAACCTCTCAGAGGGCGGGAGGGCTTCTGAGAAGGCCTCCTCCTTCTCGCTTTCCCCCCCCGCTCGCCGCCGAACCGTCCGAGCCATCGCCAGCGCCAACGTCGGCGTCGTTGTCAGAGCCCTGGCTGCGGCAGCGCGCGAAGCGGGCACACGTCGCGCGCGCCAAAAGAGGGAGGCGGCGGGGCGGGACGCATTCTCCTGGCGAGGACGTGGAGGACGTGGCCCTGCCCTGCCATGCCGCCACCCCCATGTCCCAGGGGAGACGGAGGAGAAGGCGGAGGAGGATCGGCGGCCCCCGGGCTACGCTCGAGAGCCCCCCCCCCCCCGAGGAGGAGAGGCGCGAGGCGAGGGGGGGGGGGGGCGAGGGGCGAGGCTGCCGACGAGGCCGCCAGGGAGGCGCGGCGGCGAGCCTGGCCCACCCGCCAACCGGAGGAGGAGGATCGGCGGCGAGCGGGCGGGGGGAGCGAGGAGAAGGCCTGCTGAGAGGGCGGCGGGGCTTCTCGGAAGGCCGCCGGCCCTCTGAGGGATTTTTCTGCGTCCTGGGGGGGAAGCTTACGAGAAACTTCTCTGCAACCTGGGAGACTTCCGAGCCTTCTGGACGGCCCGCCCCTTCTCACCTCCTTCGGGGCGGGAGGAGGGGAAGGAGGAGGAGGTGGAGGAGGGGGAGGAGGACGACGACGACTGGATCAAAAAGAAGCCCCGCGGCAGGACACCAAGAAAGCCTGGTTCGCTTGCACATGAGGTCATCGAAGCGCTCACCTGGCGAACACCGTTCCACACGAAATTCGGCGGCACGGGAGGAGGGAGGAAGAGCAGGAGCGGGCGGAGGAGGCCGACGAGCAGGAAAAGACCGAAGGAGAAGGAAGAGGATGAGGAGGAGGAGGACGACGACGACGACGGCGACGCGGAGGATACACAGCTACGGGGGTTGACCGCACACGCGATGGACGGGTCGGAGCACGAGCTCGCCCTCGGGGTCACGAGTGCCCCGCGGATGGATCTAGCAAGCCCGCGGCACGAGGATCTGGCAAGAACGCGCCACGCTCACGAATGACGAACCGACTTCGGCCCAGAGATCGTCCCCTCATGCACGGTTGAAGCACAATGTGCGTTGTCCTCCGATGGTCGCGGCGACTTCAGACACCCGTCTGGAAAAAGAAAGAGCACCGGGAGAAGAAGAGGAATAATACGAAGAAGAAGAAGACTGACTCAGGTTGAGTCGGAGCATGAAGCGAGCTCCATCGCATCCAGCGAAAACACAGAAACCATGGTCCCCAGAAGACTGATTCAGGCAGATTCAGAACATGAAGCGAGCTCCACCGCACCTAGAGAGAACTCAATGAAAACTTAAGTTAAGGTGAACCCAAAGTCCCCTTGGATCTGCAGAAGGAGGAGGAAGAGGAGTACGACGAGAAAGGAGGAGGAGGAGGAGGAGGGGGACCGCTGTAAACCCTAGAGTCATCAACGATGTTGGAATAAACCCTCCCTCCAAACTCCTTCTTCATAGGCCCTTACCACGGTTCATTTCCACTGAGGGAACCGCCTTGTTGGAAGACAACCGATTGAAGACCCTGAAGCATGCCAAAACACTGTTCTTGGGATTCCAACGCCACGGATTAACCTGACTGTTGCGTCTTGACGATCCTGAATCGTGCCATAACGCCATTCCTGGGAGTTCAACACCGCGAATCAACACAACTGCTGTACCCTAAGAATCATGAATCCTTCCAAAACACACCCAAAAAAAAACGAATGCGCGCGTCGCTGAAGCGATTAACACATTTTGAAAAGGGCCCGCCCTCAATCCGTGAATCTCTTGCCATTCTAAAACACGAGTGTGCCCGGCGCTAATGCGAAAGCCACATGTTGAAATCGACCCGCCCTCAATCCGTGAAGCTCGTGCACATGGAAAACGAATCTGCACAGCGCTAAAGCGAGAGCCACATTTTGAAAACGACCCCCCTCCATCTGTGAGACTGTTGCCACGCTTTAAGGTTCAGGGTCATAACTGGTGAAGAAATCTCAGGCGAAACGTCCGGCCCACCCTAAAAAATGGCCTTGGGGTGCGACAGGGAAAAGTTTTTTATAAGGAAAAGGAATGGAAGAGGAGGAAGAGGAGGACGAGCAGGAGGAGGAGGAGGAGGTCAAGGTCAAGGCCGTCGGGGGTCGCTGTCTCTAGCCACAGAGAGTTTAAAACAGTTCGCGGCCCCCTGGGTGGCTTCAAGGAAGCAGGCCCCTGGTATCGTTGCCAATCCTGGGGGCGAGCCTGGGATGTCCCAGCCCCTGGTTGAATCTAGGTACTAGGTACCCCGCCAGCAGGGACACGCTGGCACCTCGCGGTTACGTGAGCGGCCAAAGCAGGGAAAGCGGCGCTGCTGCCGTCGCGCAGCGCGCGCCTCCCACGGGAGGGCCGGATAATTGCAGGCAAAACGCCATTTGCACGAAAACTCCTCCACCACCACGCCCCCTCCCCCGCCTCCCCCACCTCCAGATCTGACGCGCCAAATGCGCGCCGCCTCGTGACTACTTTGGGTTCGTTGTCCTTTTTCTTCGGATAATCCTCATATTTGTTTTCTTGTTCGCTGCTCTCGTGTGGGATAACATGCTGTGCGTATTCCCACATAGTCGGTGCATGCAACAAACCTCCATGTTTGCTGATCCTCGTTTGTCTGATCTTCCCATCCGAAAGGGGGCTGGCGATGGCGTTATCTCTGTCGGCGAATGGCGCGATTACTCGGGATGCCAAGGCGTTGATATGGATGCATCTTGCCACGACCATGGAAGATCCTTACTTCTGTGATATCGCGATGTCCCCGATCTCCTTTCAATGGTGGTGAACAATGTTGCGCAAGTCCATTGCATGCTCTCCCATTGCACGGGTTTGTGTCGGCTTGGCCTCCATCGGCAAAACTGCTCGACCAAAGTATTTCTCCATACGCGTGTTGGCCGCCAGCTGGAGAAGATTGGCGATATCAAAGAACTCATGTGCACTGCGACATAGAATGTCGGCATTGTCCTTCCCAACCCGCGAACGGATACAATCGGAGTTCGCTGGAATCCTTATTTACTGGCTTGTCAAATGGTGCACTGTAAATTCGCCACGCTCCACCTCCTGGCAATTCTTTGTATTTGTTGGGCTGCTGATGCTTGGAAGTGCAGCAGATGTCCTCCGATCCTGTCATAGAAATAAAAGTCCTCAATATCGTTCGCTCGCACTTCCTCCAAACAAGACCAACCAGATTGTGTAGCAATCCGATGAAAAGCAACAGACCTGGGGCGAATCCACGTGCCGACACACGGTACTGAAGTGTACTTGAAAACATGCTGGTGTTGACAATCGGCCTGCACAACCGGTTCCTGATCTGATTCGACTAGTATCGCCTGTCCCATTTCTGGTGAGGCTGTTTCCATAAACATCAGTATTTCTACTTGGCTTCCTGACTTTGTTTCGCGAGTGCGTGCGACGTGCCCTGTCTCTGCGTCTCGCACTCTTGCTTTTCGAGGTCACACTGCCGAATCGAAATGCGGCGCAAGAAAGCACGGCGGCGGCAACTACGGTGGCGACAACACTACGAAAAGCGGAATGATCGGTGTGCGCCGAAGCCCTCCCGACTCCCCCTGCCCTCAGTAACGAACTGGTGAGGGCCTGGGTGCCACAAGATCTGGGAAGAAATCATGGCCCCTGTCATGACTGAAGGGGCCCTGGGACACATAAATAAATAGACACAAATAACCGGAATCCCCATATTTCCCCATATTTGTGGGGTCTCTGTCTTCCCCTCCACTCCCCACAGTTCCCCACATTTTCTGGGGAATCGACGATTACTTGTGTCTGTGTTTTTTCCCTCCTGAATGACACCCCACCCCCCGCCCTAAGTCAGCCTCCCCCTCGGACGCCCCCGATCGACGATCCCTCCCCGTCCCTCCTCCATCCTCGCCCTCCCCTGCGATCCGGCGCTGCAGAGAATTGCAGCACCGCGAACAATCACGGCCGAAGCCCCAGACCCCATCTTTCGGCGGCAGTTTCCGAGCCGGACCGATCTGCTGTGGTCCTGGCGCCCGACACCAGACGAAAACTCCCAGTGCGAAAAAGTTGCAGCGAGCAGATCTCAGGGTCCCCCGCCCTCCTCGCGACAGCTCGCCCTCCCCCGCCCTCCTCGACCTCCTCCACCATCCTCGCCCTCCCCCGCCCTCCTCGCCCTCCTCTGCCACCCTCCTCCCCCTCCCTCCTCCACCATCATCGCCCTCCCCCACCCTCATCGCCTCTCTGCTGCTCTCCTGCCCCTCCCTCTTCCATCATCCTCGCCCTCCTCCACTGGAGGACTCCCAGAAGGGGTCCGAGTAGATGGCGTCGGAGGATCGCGCCGCATCGCCGATGCCTCAACGATGCATCGGCGATGCATCGGCGACGTCGGCGGCGCATCGGCTACCCCAGCGTGGAGGAAATCGAGCTCCACACCGAGCCGCATCGGCGATGCATCGGCGATGCGGCGCGATCCTCCGATCCCATCTACTTCGACCCCACCTGGGAGGCCTAGACCTTAGAGGCGGCCGGTCGGGACCCAGGAAAATGGGTGAGGCCAGGCCAGGGGGGGAGGTGAGGCCAAATCCGATCAGAATCGGTCCCCAGACTTCTCCCGGGTCCACCTGGTGCAGTTTTTCGCCATGGATTCGTTTCTGACGGTCCCATGGCCCGCAAGCGGTCCCTAGAGCTTGAAGTGGGCAAAAAAATCATTATCCCGGCAAAGCAACCTAACAGCGATGTGTATAAGCATATCTGGAAGTATTCCGCTTAAGATTCAGGTGAGAATCCAGTTGTAGAATTCTGCTGTTCTCGCAGTCGCAGTCGCAATGACAGTCGCAGTGGCAACGGCCTTAGGATCCAATGGAATCCTAAGGATTCCTAGGGATTCCTAAGGCATCCTTAGGCATCCTTCGGAATCCATAGGAGTCCTTAGGAAACCTTAGGAATCCTTAGGAATCCTGATTCCTATGGATTCCTAAGGATTCCTAAGGATTCCTGAGGGTTCCTAGGGAATCCTAAGGATTCCGAAGGATTCGCCTGCCTCGGCCTCAGCCTCAGCCTGCCTCAGCCTCAGCCTGCCTCAGCCTCAACCTCAGCCTGTCTCAGTCTCAGCCTGCCTCAGCATCAGCCTCAGCCTCAGCCTCAGCCTGCCTCGGCTTGCCTCAGCCTCAGCCTCAGCCTGCTTCGGCCTCAGCCTCAGCCTCAGCCTGCCTCAGCCTCAGCCTCAGCCTGCCTCGGCCTCAGCCTGCATCAGCCTCAGCCTCAGCCTGCCTCAGCCGCAGCTTGCCTCAGCCTCAGCCACAGCCTCAGCCTCAGCCTCAGCCTGCCTCAGCTTCAGCCTCAGCCTCAGCCTGCCTCGGCTTGCCTCAGCCTCAGCCTCAGCCTGCCTCGGCCTCAGCCTCAGCCTCAGCCTGCATCAGCCTCGGCGTCAGCCTCTCAGCCTCAGCCTGCCTCAGCCTCAGCCTCAGTCTCAGCCTGCGTCGGCCTCAGCCTCAGCCTGTCTCAGCCTCAGCCTGCATCAGCCTCAGCCTCAGCCTGCCTCAGCCGCAGCTTGCCTCAGCCTCAGCCACTGCCTCAGCCTCAGCCTCAGCATGCCTCAGCTTCAGCCTCAGCCTCAGCCTGCCTCGGCTTCAGCCTCAGCCTCAGCCTGCCTCAGCCTCGGCGTCAGCCTCTCAGCCTCAGCCTGCATCAGCCTCAGCCTGCATCAGCCTCAGCCTCAGCCTCAGCCTGCCTCAGCCTCAGTCTCAGCCTGCCTCAGCCTCAGCCTGCCTCAGCCTCCTGAGCCTGCCTCGGCCTCAGTCTCAGCCTGCCTCAGCCTCAGCCTGCATAAGCCTCAGCCTTCAGCCTCAGCCTCAGCCTGCCTCAGCTCAGCCTCAGCCTCAGCCTCAGCCTGCCTCGGCTTGCCTCGGCCTCAGCCTCAGCCTGCCTCGGCCTCAGCCTCAGCCTGAGCCTGCCTCAGCTTCAGCCTCAGCCTGCCTGCCTCAGCCTCAGCCTCCTGCCTCAGCCTCAGCCTCAGCCTGCCTGCCTCAGCGTCAGCTCTCAGCCTCAGCCTGCATCAGCCTCAGCCTCAGCCTGCCTCAGCCTCAGTCTCAGCCTGCCTCAGCCTCAGCCTGCCTCAGCCTCAGCCTCAGCCTGCCTCGGCCTTAGCCTGCGTCGGCCTCAGCCTCAGCCACTGCCTCAGCCTCAGCCTGCCTCAGCCTCAGCCTCAGCCTGCCTCGGCGTGCCTCAGCCTCAGCCTCAGCCTGCCTCGGCCTCAGCCTGCCTCGGCCTCAGCCTGCCTCAGCTCGGGCATTCAAAATATGGCACATAACTGGTGTTCTGGGAACACGAAGATCACCTAGTGGCGCACAGTTGGCTCCGGGCAATCAAAATATGGTATAGGAATGGTGTTCCAGGAACGAGAAGAACACGAAGTGGCCTACAGTTGGCCCCGGGCATTCAAAATGTGGCCTGGGAATGGTGTTCTGGGAACACGAAGAGCACGAAGTGGCCTACAGTTGGCCCCGGGCATTCAAAATGTGGCCTGGGAATGGTGTTCTGGGAATGGATTCCTAAGGATTCCTAAGGAGTCCTGGGGCTGCACTTTTGACCGGCTCCTTGTCCGGATGCCGCCCAGACCCGCCTGGGGCGTCAAGATGCTCTCTTTTGATCCCACTAGAATCGGGGATGGACAGACCCCCCTTTAGTAAAACGTGGTTTAGTGAAAACGACCTGAGGCCCAAACCTGGCGGGCGCAGGCCTGGAAAATAACGGCCACGGCGCCCTCTCGAGAACCGAAAACGGACAATTCACTAATCGACGTGTCACTGTTGGGGGTTCTGTCCACCCCCGATAGAAGCCTATCAGCAAAAGCAGTTCGGTAAAACGAACCCAGCACCTCCAACCTCGCCCCGCCTTCCCTGCCGGCCAGAACCCATGCTGAGCCACCTCAGACCCCCAGCCGACTCCAAGCCCAAACCCAGCATCCTCGCCCTCCCCCGTCCTTCTCCACCACCCCCTAATCCTGACCCGAACTCGCCCTCCCCCGCCCTCCTCGACCTCCTCCCCCGCCCTCCTACCCTCACCCCCTTCATCATCACCATCATCACCATCCCCCGCCCTCCTCCATCACTCGTTGGTTCAAAGATGGGGTCCTGAGGGATGGGGCCCTGAGGTTAGGAAGAGACCAATGGTGGATTTGCATTGTTTGAGGCACCTCGTCCTTAAGACCCCATCCCTCAGGACCCCATCTCTTCAACCACCGATCCATCATCCTCTCGGCCACGCGCAAGAGGGACCCCAGGCAAGAGTGACCCCAGGCTCTCCAGCACAATGGCACAACACCGTTGACGACTATTGTATGTAATAAAGTTTCCCTTCTCCCTCTCTGCCCCCTCTCCTCCCTTCCGCTCCGCGCTCCCTCCCCCTGCCCTCGTGCATGTTCAGTGTGCGATGTGCGAAAGTAGTGGTACCCGCCGCCCAGCACTGGTCTATGTACAGTGGCTGTGACCCGGCGCACGTGAATTCAGCATGTTCTGCGCAGGTTCTGACCTTCGTTTCCTTGCCAATGTGTGCCGATGCGCCGTCTGGGCGCGGCTTCTTCCTGTCCTGCCCTGTCCTGTACGGGGGGGCGCGAGGGGGCCCAAACCAGGAGCGCCAGGCGCTGCTGTCGCATCTCGCTCAGTGATCGGGGGGCCCCCCTGGGCCCGCACCAAGAGGTCCCTCCGGCGAAGGGCCACTCTCCCGTGCAGTCGATCCTCGCCCTCCCCTGGAGAGCCCAGAGTTGCATCGATAAGTTGGATAGGCGATCGAAATGAATCGGATCGGCGGAAATCGGCAGCCAAGTCGAGAAAAGTCGAATCGACCGTTATCGGCAGGCTAGCATGCTTCCAGTGAAAGATTGGAACCCAAATAGGAATCCCAAGCCGAATCGAATCGGAATCGGAGGCCATCGACGTCGAACCGGATCGAATCGGAGGAACCGAAACGAGCCCCCGCCCTCCTCGCGGCAGCTCGCGCCGCGCGCTCGCCGCCCGCGGGCACGCCGGCCGGCGCGCGCCAGCGCCTCCGCGCGCCCCGGGCGGCGGCCGCGGCCGCCAGGGGCGCCCCGGCGGCGACGGGCGGGAGGCGGCCGAGCGCCTCAGAGGGTCGAGGAGGATCGAGGAGGATCGAGGAGGCTTGAGGGGATGAGGAGGATCGAGGAAGACCGCGGGGAGGAGGGCGGTGGAGGATAGAGGAGGAGGGTCGAGGAGGAGGGTCGAGGATCGAGGAGGATCGAGGAGGATCGAGGAGTATCGAGGAGGAGGATCAGGGATCGAGGAGCGCGGAGGAGGATCGAGGAGCGAGGAGGATCGGAGAGGAGGATCGAGGAGGAGGATCGAGGAGGGTGAGCGAGAATGGAGGAGAATCGAGGAGGATCGAGGTCGGTCGGCTGTCCGCAGAAGAGCTCGTCGGGCAGGCTGCAGCCAGGGAAAATGCAACAATAAAGATATCGTCGCAATCCGCCGAGGAGCGATCGAGGGGGTCAAGGGGGATCGAGGGGCATCGAGGATCGACAAGGATCGAGTCATCGAGACGGATCAAAGATCGACGAGGATCGAAGATCCAGGATTCCAGGCTCTTGTATGCATTTGTCCGGCCTGTGGGCCCCCTGGGGGGGGGCGGCGGCCGCTCGACGGTCAGGAACTCTTGCTTAGCGTGCCGCGGCGGCGGCCCTGGCGACACGCTGAGCCCTGCAAGTGAACAGCGTGTCGCCCCCCCGCTCCTCGGGACAGGAGACTGGGAAATGATCGGGACGCTGGCGCCGTGGGAATGGGACGTGGATCACGTGTCGCGCCGAAGCGCGGTGGGCCAGAACCAGCGGCGCGACGCGCTAACCAGAAGTCCCCGACCGCGCGCACCCTCCAGCCACGGGAATCAGACGACGTGCTCTCCGCGAGGGTACGGCGTGGAACAGAGAAAGTGGCCCGCCACCGAGCTGTCAGCACGCTGGGGTCCGGGAAAGAGTGTGCAGGTTTTTGTCCAAGGGGGCAGCCCCGGCCCTGCTCGCATGACCCTGGGCCCCGGGACTGCCCCCAAGGCGGACACGACCGCACAGAGACACCCGCAGGATACCCCAGGACCCCCAGAGGGCGTGACGCTCCCCCAGGCAGCCGCTCAGTCTTCGCGGACCCATGGCTCGAACCTCATCCTCCTACTGCTGATCTTGCCGCTACCCTTCCTCCTCCGTCCCCTACTCCGCGCACTCCTCGTTTCCCTCGTATTCCTCATCGCCGTCTCATCCTCCTGCCTCCTCCTCTTTCTGCTCCTCCTCCTCCTCCTCCTCCTCCTCCTCCTCCTCCAGCCCCTGTCGGGCCCGAGGGGGCCCTTGAGGGCGGCACCCTTGACAGGGGGGCAGCCGCCCCGAGCCGCGGGCAGCGATGGCATGAAGGTGCTCGTGCCGGTGCACGCGTTGTCGCAGGAGCTGGGCGCGAGGCTCGCGCTTTTCGAGAGGGGGTACGGGAGTGAGATCGCGGTCCAGGTCGTCGTCGGAGTCTGCGATGGCGGACCGACGAGTACCGCGCACGCCGCTCTACATCGGGGACATCTCCGAGGAAGACGTCTGGTGCGGGATCGGCGGAAGCCCCCCAGGCCAAACAGGCCAAGCTCTTCCCAACGGAGCTCACGGCGCCGCAGTTCGACCTGGCGGACCAAATGGCCGACTGGGTGACCAAGCCGTGTAAGGCCGTGGAGAAGCGGAACGTGATGGAGAGCACGGTGATGGAGACGCGCCAGCAGTACGTGCAGGTGCCGGTCGGGACCCTGGAGGTGATGAAAGAGCACTGGGAGCGCAGCTGCATGCTGACCGAAGAGCGGGAGTCCCTGTGCATCGATCGGGTCCAGCTGGGCAAGGACATCCAGAAGCGGAAGATGAAGAATCTCAAGGCCGTCAAGCTGGAGGCGGAGGAGAGGGCTACCGCTCCAGGGTGGCCTTACGCGGGGCTGTGGTGGGCCTGCCCTCGAAGGCGCACGAGGAGCAGGTCCTGGAGGCGCCACCAGGCTGCTGGAGCGAGGTTCCTCGCGAACAGTCGCAGATGCCAGCCGCAGGTGCCTTGAAGCGGTGGCAGCGCTTCACGGAGGCCTCGAAGCTGCAGGCGAAGGTCTTCCGCGAGGTCGACCACGAGATCCCGGAAAAAACGGTGGCCGGACGCGGCGACGGTGCGGGCCTTCAGGACCCGCGAGGCAGCCGCGGCGGTAGCCGCCGCAGTCCTGAAGGCCAAGCAGGCCGTCAAGGCGACAAACGAGCTGCAGGCCGAGCAGGAGCGCTCGGGGTCGGAGGAATCGCGCTCCATCTCGATCCTGAGGGACAAGAAAGCCTGGAACGCCTACGGCCAGAAGAAGAAGAAGAAGAGGAGGTGAGCACTACATGCGAGGAGCATGGTGTGCTCCTCGCCCACGCTGAGCCTGGTGAGCTCGGCCCTGCTACGCCCGACGCGTGCGCTTGTGACGCATGCGGGCGCGGCTACTTGAAGAAGGACAAGTACTTGATCGACAAGGCCTTCGCGGCGTGGAGGCGGCAGGTCGTTCAAGGTCAGGGTGCTGGAGGCGCCGAAGTTTTGGGTCGCGAGACCTGCGACGAGGAGATGGAGGCCCATCTGGAGCACGCGGTGGCGACCCAGAACTCGTACGAGGCTTTCGTCGGCGACGGCGACGGCGGGCACGAGACCACGTACCTACTCCGAGTTTCTTAATAAGCGTCGGGGGGCGTCACCCCCGCCGACAGCCCCGCATCGACCCCCGTCGCGGGCAGCCACCGCGCGCCGAAGGCGCTCCGAACCCCGTCGCGGCGCGACGACGAGGCGAGGTTGACCCCCGTCGGGGGGGTACCCGCCCACGCTTGTTAAGAAACCCAGAGTATGCTTTCCTGTTTGCCTGACGCGGGCCGTGGTGCGGCTAGCGGTCGGGTGGCCGTTTCCAGCTGGACGCTACCTCTGCGGAGGTCTGCGCGGGTCGTGGTGCGGCCGACGCACGGGCTCCTTGCAGGAGGCGTCGCCTATGTGCGGTGCCGTTCGCTTCGCGAAGGGGAGCCTGCTCCATTCTCCACATTTTGCCACATTTTGCCTCCTCCTCCTCCTCCTCCCCCTCCTCCTCCTCCTCCTCCTCCTCCTCCTCCTCCTCCTCCTCCTCCTCCTCCTCCTCCTCCTCCTCCTCCTCCTCCCTCCTCCTCCTCCTCTCTCCTCCCTCCTCCTCCTCCTCCCTCCTCCTCCTCCTCCTCCTCCTCCTCCTCGTCCTCCTCCTCCTCCTTCTCCTCCTCCTCGTCCTCCTCCTCCTCCTCCTCCTCCTCCTCCTCCTCCTCCCTCCTCCTCTCCTCCTCCTCCTCCTCCTCCTCCTCCTCCTCCTCCTCCTCCTCCTCCTCCTCCTCCTCCTCCTCCTCCTCCTCCTCCTCCTCCTCCTCCTCCTCCTCCTCCTCCTCCTCCTCCTCCAATTCCGTCAAGCGGACAAGCGGACAAGCGGCCTGCAGTCAAGGTGCCGCGGGGGCACTGCAGGGTGGCGCCGGGGGGCCGCTATTGGTGAAACAATGCGACAACAACAAGATTCGATACATCACATTGTCTGGAAGGAGGACAAAGAGGGGGAGGAGGAGGCAGACGGCGATGACGGCACTAGAATATTAGCCGCGTAACCATGGACACTCACTGTTGTGTGTACCCAGACTCCAAATTGTCCCATGTGTCCGTCCCCGCTAGTCGTAGTAACCCTGCAACATGTTGCGGCGCGTCTTCGACACACTGTTTAATGTAGGATAGTATGTCGACCCACCACCTGGTCTTTTGCCGTCCAACACGGCGTTGTGTATGTATGTGTGCATCATTTTGTGGCTCCCATTGTAACACTCGCTGTGCCCATTCTTTCGTACTGTTAGTACACATTTCTTGCAACCATTTCCATTTACGCTTTTTGATTGTGGTAATCCAATCTGCGACCCCCAAATTTGAAATACTATGTTCGGCGTGTTGCGTTGCACGACGGATCCAATCCGGCCAAGGCTCAAGGGTATCTTCTTCCTGGAATTGGTCAGCATCCGCGGCTGGAAGTGGTTGACCGCTGTGAACATCCCCTCCGCTGCCTGTGGTAATTGAAGAATCGTCGTTTTCCGGGTAGTCGCCGTCGTTGTCGCCATCGGGATTGCGTCGGGGATCTGCTTCTGATGACTCCAGCTTCTTTATTCGAGGCGTTCTGATGATCATGCGAAGCATCTGTCTCTGCATTCTGCGAATTCTGTTTTCCAACTCCTGAGTAACCGTCCATGCCTCACATCCATACAGCATTGTCGGCGTAATTGTTCCCTGGAAAAACCGAATTCGGATATTTATAATATAGCTTCTTCCCGTAAGCTCCTGTTTGAGTAAATGGAACTTTCTCCACGCTCCAGACATTCGGTTTTCCACTTCGGTCTTGTGGTACTCGCTGAATTGCAGCTTTCGGCCGAGGTACTTGGTGGAGCGGTATGGCGGCAACACTTCGATCTTCATGTCGTGCACTAATGCGTGGCTCGGTGGTTGTATCGTTCGTTTGTGCCGGTGTCCATTGTGCAGAGATTTGGTCTTGTCTGGATGAAGGTCGAGGCCTGTCTTCGCCGCTTCTGTGCTGAGGTCGGAGAGCATAGTTGCAATGTCGCTGCTGGAGTGCGCGATTAGGAGGATGTCGTCGGCGAAACGTAAGTTATTCAAGAGCTCGCCACCATGGGCGTGCAATTTGACTCCAAATCCCCGTGCTGCCCACTTCTTCTTCACCACCCGCATAACATGTTCGGAAACAGAATTAAAAAGCAGTGAGCTGAGTGGGTCGCCCTGTTTCGCGCCCCTCTCGATGTCGAAGTTTTTGCTGCGACGGTCGGCGTGGATGGCTCCTGTTTGTTGGCTGTACAGCTTCTGGAGCAAAGTGATGTACGGAGTCGGAACTTGCTGTTCTGTAAGAGATTCCCATATGCTCGCGTGCGCCACGGCGTCAAAAGCCTTCTTGAAATCAATGGCTGCGATCCAGAGCGGGACCTGCCACTCGTCTGTGATCTCGTGCAAGATCGTCGCTGTGAACAAATGGTCGGTTGTTCCTCTCTTGGGTCTGAATCCCGCCTGGTCTGGGCTTTGGTGCTCGTCCAATGAATCTCCCAAGCGGTTGCATAACAATTTGGAGAACAGCTTATACAACATTGGGATGCTTGCGATTGGTCGGTAATTCTCCGGACGCATTGGGTCACCACTCTTATGCAGTACCTTTACCACTGTGTTTCCAGCTGGAGCGAGCGGGTGAGTCAGGACGTAAAATGTTGTTGAACGTGTCCAACAAGACTCTCTTGAGTGCACTTCCGCCTTCTTCCAACATCTCTGCTGCGATCCCACGCGTGTCTGGAGCCCGCTTTGTTTTCAACTGACGTAGAGCATCTGACAGTTCACTGTCAGTGAATGGTGGGATCGAAACTGCTTCGTTTTGACCGTGGCACTGGCATTCTTCGGCATCTTTCTGCGCGTCGCCGTACAACTTCGCATAGAAATCTGCAAACACGTCTGCTATGGCCCGCCTGTCGTGCCGGGTTTGGCCACTGGCATCCACCATGCCTGGTATCAAATCCTTCTTCTTGTAACTCTTGATCCCGCTGATTCGTTTTAAATCTCGGTATTGGGTGAGAATTCGATCGATGGCGGCTGTGCGAGTGGCTCGTTTGATAGCCCTGAGCTCCTTGCGGATCGTCTTGTTGATGTGTGCTCGTGCTGTCGTGTCGGTTGTTGGTGTGTCCCGTCTGTCCCGGAGTAGTCGCGCAACAGTGCTGGTCGTTGTCGCTTGCTGGATGCTGAGTGCGCCGGATGGCTCTGGCTGTTGTTGGCCCAGTAGTGTCTCGGCGATGGCGGCCTCGATGTTCTCGCATTTGAGTTGGAGCCGGGTCTCGAGCAATAGTTCGTCTAACTTGTCTGTGAGAGCATGGCGGTATGCAGGGATGTCGTCCGGGGGCCAAGCTGGACGGCTCCGTCGTGGTCGACGTTGTTTCCCTTGTCGGATTGGTGTGTCCTGCTGGCTGCTGTGTCGTTGTCGTCCGGGTGCTCGGAATGTGAATCGTACCGCTTTGTGGTCGGAGCCGAGGTCGATGTCAGTCGTTGCCTCGCAATCGGCAGCTGCTCGCCATATGGGCTTGCTGGCCAAGATGAAATCAATTTGGTGTTGCAGTTTTTCGGGCGATGTGAAAGTGGTCACGTTGCATGCGTGCTTGTAGAAGTAGGTGTTCATAATGCGTAGTCTTTCCGTGGACGCCCAATTATTCAACCACTGGCCTCGCACGTTGACGTCGCCATAACCACATGGCCCGACGGTGCGCCGGTCGTCCTCGGATTGTCGCTGTCCAACACGCGCGTTGCAATCCGCTCCAATGATGAAGGCGAGCTTCTGTGTGGTGGCACGCTGGCGGGTCTCTGCAAGGATGCTGTACATTGACTGAATGCTCTTGTCACTGTATCCGCTATGTGGGAAATAAGCTGAAACGATGCGCAATCTCAGACCACTCACCACAATGTCGGCATAGCATATTCTTTCGTTGGCTGGTTGGAAGCACCGGATAGCATTCGCAAACTTGTTGTGTACCAGAATAGCAACTCCACAACGTTGTTCTTCGAATCCGGATCCCATGAATACATGCCCATCTTTGGATGACCAATGTTCATGCTTCTCTTGCCGCCATGTCTCGTTCAGTGTTATAAAATCCCATCGTGTACCTCGCAATTCTTCGAAAAGCTCCTCAACGCGATCTTCCGAAATAAGTCCACGCACGTTTTTGTGGTATAATATAAATGTCGTATCCGGCGTGGAATTCGGTAGGTGGAGGTCGTTCGGTGGAGGTCGCAAGCTGGAGGTGGAAGCTTGGAGGTCGACAGCTGCTGGTGGATTCTGGGAGTCGGAATCTAGATGCTGAAGCTCGATTGGTTGAGGTTGGAAGTCGTTACGTGGAGGTCGAAAGTTGGATGTGGAAGATTGGAGGTCAATAGCTGTTGGTGTATGCTCGGGGTCGGGAGCTGGCAGCTGGAGGTCGGTCTGGTGAGGTTGGAGGTCCATAGGTGGAGGTCGCACGCTGGAGGTGCAGTCTACAGCTGGTGGCGGATGTTGGGTGCCCGACTCTGGACGCTGGAGGTCGGTTAATTGAGGTTGGAGGTCGATGGGTGGAGGTCGACAGCTGGAGGTGGAAAATTGGAGGTCGATAGCTGGAGGTGGATGCTGGGAGTCGGAAGCTGACAGTTGGAGGTCTGTCAGGTGAGGTTGAATGTCGTTAGGTGGAGGTCGAACGCTGGAGATGCAGGACTGAAGGTCAAGAACTGGTGGCGGATGCTGAGGGGCAAAATCCGCACTCTTGATGTCGGTGGGTGGAGGTTGGAGGTCGATAGGTGGAGGTCGAAAATTGGAGGTGGAAGGTTGGAAGTCGTGGGTGAGGTCGGGAGTATGTTGTGATGTCGCTATTTCCGCCTGTAGTGAAACATTCGGCGTGTCGGAGCCAGCCAGGCTGGAGTCGGGTGGATTGCACCGCTGCCTTAGGATGCACAGCGGGACGTCGCCGGAGACGACGCGGTAGGCTCGTCGCCCTCCTCCTTCTCTCCCACGGTGAGGCGGGGCGTGAGGCTGGGCAACATGATGACCTTCGTTGCCTGAGTCTTTCGGGCCGCAGTGGGAATCTACGAATTGGAGGCCTGGGGCGTCGAGGTGGGAGTGGGAGTCGGAGTGAGATTGTGGAGGCTGGAGGTCAATGGGTGGAGGTGGGGAGTCGGGCGATGAAGGTCGAAAGCTGGAGTCGGGAGCAAGTGATTGAAGACAAGGCCGTTGAAGTGGAACATCTTGGTGTTGACGTTCATGGCGGACGTCGTTGCAGAACTCATCAACGTGCTGGTGGTAGATATGTAACCCATGACGACTCCTTCCGCAAACATCCCCAATCGTCGTAACGATGTCCTCCAGGAGAGCTTCACATTGTGAGTCCTGCTGGGAGGCCTGAAGGGGGGAGGTCAGAAAGTCGGCAGAATCTGCGTCGAAGGCGGGATGTGGTAGATTGGGCGTGGGTTGTCGGAGGTTGGAGATTGAAGAGTGTAGATGGGTCGAAGTTCTCTGGGGGCGGAGGTCGGAATCGATCGCTGGAGTCGGAGAGGCACTGTCGGAGTGGGAAGCCGGAGTCGGAGCATCCTGGGCTGCACCGTCGTCGGGGAGAGCGGCGCCAGAGTCGGAAGTAGTAGTACGTCCCTGCCGTAGGATGCACCACGGCACATCTCCGGAAACGTTGTCGTAGATCCGTCGTCCTCCGCCGCGGCCGCGTGAAACTTCAGACTGGGCAACATGATGGTCCTTCGGAGGTGGGAGGTCCTGAGGGAGATGGGGGTAGATGGGTGAGAGAGCGTTGGTGCGGGAGGTCGATGCCGGAGTCGGTGAAACATGTCCTTGTTGAGGCCGTCCTGATAGAGGTAGCTGCCCGTTGTGTCCTGCCGGCGCACTGTGCGGAAAGGATCCTGAAGGATGGGAGCGCATTGTAAGCAAATTTATGTTATTCACACATCTGCAGCTATATTGTAACCTCATGTGGTGACTGTCGGAACCCCAGGTCCTACAGATCGCTGTCGGTATCGGGGTCCGGGTTGATTTTCTCACGAAAAGCGGTTATCGATGCTTCGACCTCGGTCGCGACTGATTTTCCAAGGCTGGTCGTTTGCCACTGCCCGTCTTTATCATACCAGGCAACCTTTTTGTCGTTGATGGTAACCATACGTTTTGACCACAAAATCTTCACACTGTCGTGTTCGTGTTTGGGTTTTTGTGTTAAGTGGTATTTTGTGTACCCCAACCGTTTGTCGTCAATGTCCTCGTCCCTCGTCTGGTCGTTCTTGAAAAATATTCCTTCCATGAAAGGCGCTTTCCCCATGTCGTGAACCTTCCTGTAGAATTTCACTTTATCAGGCACGGTTGGGAAGGTGATCATGCCCTTCTTGGCAGGGGTGTTGAAGGTGCTCACGTGGACGCTGCTGATGTCCTCCAAAATCTGTGCCAAGATCCCCTTCAACTTGTTCTCCAACTCTCCCGAAGGTAGTGACTCCTTAAACCCAAGCGCGACCACCTGCTTGCTCCTGTCCTCGGTATTTTTCGTGTTCTGGAGATTGCCCCTGGCGTCGCCAAGCTTGCTGTCTTTGAAGTCTTGCAGCTTGCTCGCGATCATCTCCTCGACTTGGTTCTTGGTCAGGTAGAGTTGTTGAAGGTCGTTCCGCATGCCCTCCACCTCCATTTCCATGTCCTCCATCTTCTCCTGTACCTCCTCTGCTGCCCTCCTGGCGTCCTGTGCTTCGATCCTCGCCTTGTCGATGTCGGTCGTGATGCCTTCGAGCTGCTTCGATAGACGTTGTTCGAAATCCTGAAACCACTTTGGAGGAGTGTTCGCAACCACGATCTCGTCATTCGAACCCCTCGCAGATCCAACCATTCCTGCCTCCTCCTCCTCCTCCTTCTTCTTCTTCTTCTGCTTAGTTGGTGTCGACCCGGTATGGCCGCCGGCACGTTTGCCCTTGTCCGCCATGCCTGCCCAATACGGTGCAACAAGCTTAAGAGAGATTGTGGATAGGGTGTCGGAAGTGTTAGCAGGATGTGAGAGTATTAGTTGGGAATGCTTGATGCTGCAATACTTGAGCCAAAATGGCTTGAGCCAAAATGGCTATAGATAACTCCCCCCTGTCCCACGCCGATGACAATCGGAAGGGCGGGCCAGGCGGCGTTTCGCCTGGAACTTCCTTACCATGTGTGACCCTGGAGCTGAAAAATTGGCAACAGTTTCACAGATGAAGGCCGGGTCGCTTCCAAAATGTGTCTCTCGCCTCAGCACCGCGCACATTCGTTGGGAAAAACGCAAGAGCTTTACAGATTGAGGGCGGGTGTTTTTCAGAATGCGGCTCTCGCCTCGGCGCCGCACAAAGTCATGTTACACATTCACAAGAGTTTCACGGATTGACGGCGGCTGGTTTTCAAAATGTCGCTCTCGCCTCAGCGCCGCGCAGGTGCGTCATGAAAAATTGCAAGATCCTCACGGATTGAGGGCGGGTGCTTTTCAACATGTGCTTAGCGCCGCGCACACGCATCATAAAATTAACAATAGTTTCAAGAATTGACTGCGGCAGGTTTTCAAAATGTGTCTCTCGCCTTAGCGCCGCATGCACTCGTTTTGTGAAATTTGCAAAAGCTTCACGGATTGAGGGCGGCTCATTTTCCAAATGTGGCTCTCGCCTTAGCGCAGCGTGCATTCGTTTCAAACATGTACAAGAGTTTCGCAGGTTCTCTTGGTTCACGTACCAGAAATGAGTTGGGGAACGACTCAGGATTGTGAGGGCGCAATAATTACGTTGATTCGCATTGTTGACGTCGCAAGAATGTGGGCGTTGTTTTATTCATTGTTTTGCCGATCGGCGCCGGCCCTCGCCCCCCCCCCTCCCCCCCCATGCAGTAGATCTTGGCTGTTTGGGGCGCCTGTTTCGAGCAGGTGGGGTGGGTGCCTCTTCCATCGGCGGCACAAACAGTCGCACTAAGCAGAAGTCCAGAGCCAGCCCCCCCCCATCCCCCCACACTTCCCCCCCAATGTCGAAACGCCGAAGAAAAAAACTATCAGAATAGTGTTCTGGCACGATTCAGGATCGTCTAGACTCAAAGGGCGAATTGATTCGTGAAGTTGAAATCCCGAGAGTGAAGTTTTGGCACGCTTCAGGACTTTCGAACGGTTGTCTCCCAGCGGGGCTATGGGGCCTAGGAAGAGGGAGCGTGGAGGGAGGGTATATTCCAACATCGTCGATGAGTCTTGGGTTTACGCACCTCCTTCTCCTCCTCCTTCTCCTCCTCCTGACTCCTCCTGACTCTACTTCCTCCTCCTGAACTCCTCCAGCGCCTCCTCCTCCTCCTCCTCATCCTCCTCCTCCTCCTCCTCCTCCTCCTCCTCCTCCTCCTCCTCCTCCTCCGCCTCCTCCTGACTCCTCCTCCCAAAGGGGGCGGCACCCGCACCCCGGGCCGCATGGGCCCCCGCCGCGGCCACCCCGCGCCCGCGGCCGTAGCAGCGGCGCCTGGCGGCGGCGTTCGCAGGACCAGCGGCGGCGGTGGCGGCGGCGGCGGCGGCGAGGAGGAGGAGGAGGAGGGTGAAAAGGACGAGGAGGACGAGAAGGAGAACCCCAACCTCTGGCATCTCGAAAAAAAATCGGCACGGAAGTTTTCCTGCGCCTTCGGCCTCTCGGGGCCCTGACCGGGCCTCGAAACAGTCAGAAACCGATTCGCCAGAATGATTCAATTGGCGGCGCGCACGGGGAGGGGGGAAGGCTTCTTATAAGGACACCCCTGGGAGGCCTTCGATTCAGGGCTATGGAGCCCGATTCAGGGGCCACGGATTAAACCAAATTAGTACACCCAGGAGTAAGCCAAATTGCAGCCGGACCTAGGACAAAAGAACATCCTTCAAGAACATGAGACCCTCCACCGGCCAAAACTGAAGAAAAATTCACGAGTGCCCTCACCCAGGATGCACAAGAACATCCAACAGACACGAAGAACATAAGGGCTACCCTCCCCGAACCGACCTCGATTTTATACCTCGGTCCGACGGTGAGCGGAATGCAGCCAGATTGAGCCAGATCTACCGGAATCCCACCAGCCCTTCAAGGCGTCGGTGGTTTAACGAGTTTCCTCTTCCACCCCTCCTTCTTCCCCTTCGGGGAGGAGTTTACCCCTCCCCCTACCCCCTCCCCACTGGGTTCCGCGGCGCGTTGGAGCGCCCAAGATCGACCCCTGGGAGGGCTAAAATTCGACACCCCTCACGAGGATCGTGGCTCCTGAGGGGGGGGGTGTAATTACGGAACCCCCCTTCGTTGATCGATCTCCTCCAAGATGGCTCCAAGGCCCCCCAAGAGGCCCCCAGGAGGCCCCCAAGAGACCCCCAAGAGGCCCCAAGAGACCCCCCAGAGGCACCCAAGAAGCGCCCAGGAGGCCCCAAGAAGCGCCCAGGAGGCCCCCAAAGGCCCCAAGATGGCCCCAAGAGGCCCCAAGAGGCCCCCAGGAGGCCCCAAAGAGGATCCCGAACGGCCCACAGAGGCCCCCCCGAGGCACCCAAGACGCCGAAAAGCCCCTCAGGACGACCATCTACTCGCCTGGGCGTCGTTTCTGGACGGGCTGGTGGAGATATTTTTTTTTACAGCCGCAGGCGGAAGCGCCAGCGGCAGGCGGTCACGGTCGGGCTGCGACCGCGACAATGGGGCGGGCGCGCGCGGGGCCGCGGTCAGGCGGCAGGCAGCAGCAACCCAGGGCGTCTGAGCCAAAGCGTGCAGATCCAGGGAGTCTGCAGGGCAGCCCCTGAAAGGAACATGCAACGGCGCATCCAGGGAGTCTGACAACAGCCACCGAGGAAAGCCGAGCGCAGCCAAAATGGCGCGCAGCGTTCCCGACAGAACGAGAACGAACGGGTGGGGAACGATTCCGAGCGGGACGTCTATCCAGGGAGTCGGACGGGTAGGGACAGACTGACTGGTGACACAGTCCAGCGGGGAAAATCTCTGACGGCGCCAGCGGACCAACGCGACGTCAGAACACGCATCCAGGGAGTGGAACCAAAGTCGCCAGCGGGAGAACCTTCCACAACAGAGATGCACCTGAACTGTTGGACCAGCGATCTGGTTAGAGCACAGCGAAGTGCACGAAGTGGGGATACTTTTTTTTACAGCCGCAGGCGGAAGCGCCAGCGGCGGTCGGGCTGCGGCCGCGACTAAGGGGAGCGCGCGCGGGGCCGCGGTCAGGCGGCGGGCAGCGGCTACCCAGGGCGTCTGAGCCAAAGCGTGCAATCCAGGGAGTCTGCAAAGCAGCCCCTGAAGGGGACATGCAACGGCTGATCCAGGGAGTATGAAAGCATCGAGGAAGCCGAGCGCAGCCAAAATGGCGCGGTGAAGTTCCCATATGTTCGGATGAGAACGGGTGGGAATCGGTCCCGAGGAGAGCGTCAATCCAGGGAGTCTGACGGGTAACACAGACTGCCAGGTGACTGATCCAGCGGGAAAGCCCCGACGGCGGCGGTGACCATCGCGACGTCAGAACTAGCATCCAGAAAGTGGAACAACGTGGCCAGCGAAAGTACCTTCCACAACTGAGATGCGACTGGGCCCTTGACCAGCGACTGGTAGGGCACGACGTGCACAAAGCCACACGGTAGAACAGATGGTAGCCAGAAGCGCACAACCAAAGTGACTCGACAACAAACGCGCGTAGGGAACCGAGGGACGACTCGAAACCCAAAGCGCGTCACACAGAGTCACTGGATCCAAGGGCACGGCTGAAGGCCGTTGAACGGTTGAGAAATCCAGGGAGTAACGAATCTATGGGCAGGCGGAACCGCCAGTTCCCACAGTCGAGCGCCAGCCGCGCCTGGCGGGTGAGAACATCTACAGCAAGGCCGGTGGCCACAAGTCCGTGCGACAGTGAATGCCGAGTGGACGGCATTACCGACACGCACACCTGACTCCGAAGGCAGGAGGCGCGCGCGTCGGAGGGGGGGGGCGGCGGGGGGCCGCAAGCGAGCGGAGCCCGCGGCGCGTCTCGAAGCAGCGCCAGGGGGACGTCTAGGGTGTGAAACACAGCAAGAGTGACAAAGTGGCCCCAACGGCTAGGATGGGGGGGCCACAGGTGAGAGCAAGTGCAGCGGGGCCAGGGGCCAGCTAGGGCCTGCAAGCTGCGCACTGTCACGCTATGGTGCAGATAGTATTACTGCGCGGCACTCCATGGTCCAAAGGTAGGAAGAGTGCCGTCCAATGGGGGGGCAGACGGGCTGCCCCGCGGTTGAAAAGAAAGAAAGCGGCTGAAGGCCGCACGCGGTGCGTGGTGAGGTCGTCGTGGTGGCGCGTAGGCGCTGGAGTGGGGAGTGAACTTAGTCCCTCCATCGCAGCCTCTTCTCGTCTCTATCGTCTCGGTCGTCGGGGCGGCCTCCGCCGCGTTTGCCGCCCGTCTGCCAGCGATTTTCGCGCCATCCGTCCCTCCACTCGCCCTGCCAGCTGTCCCAGGTGTCCCAGGAGTTTGTCGCGCGGTCTCGCCAGCTGGTCTGCTGGTAGCTGCCTTTGCCCCTGCCGTCGGTACGGGAGTGTCGTAAGTAGTCGGCTCGTAGCCTGTCCCCGTCAATGCCGTAGCCAAGCCTCGCGTTCATCTGGTAGGCGTCGCACCCGCAGTCCTTCCAGTCCTCGAGAAACTTATTGATGGACGCGGCCGTGCGCAATTTCGGGTCGGATCTGGGCGCCCTGGATCCGGGGAGCCAAGTACGCTGAGTGCGCGCGGTCCACAGCGCGCAGAAGACTGCGCCCAACTCCGACTGGTGTCTGGCTATGCGTCTGGCGGGTGTCTCGTTGGGACGCTCCAGTTCCACCGTGCCCAGCCAGACTTTGTACATGGGGCCACCCCCCTCCGGACAGGTCAACAGGTTGAGCGCATCCTGCTCCGATGCGCCTGTATGGCGAGAAAACGAATGCCTCTGTCCAGGGAGCCGCGGGGTGGGCGGGGGGGGGCGCACGGTCCGCGCGCCGCCTCGGTCGCGGGCGTTCTCGTCCACCGCGGGCCCCCCGGCTGGGCCTCTCCTGAGGTCGGCATTGGGCGCGTCGTCCTCGGCCGTGGTCGGGGCCTCATCGCGGCTGGAGTCGGAGCTGTCCGCCGATGGGCTTCGCCGAGGCCCCCTGTCGCCTGGGCGATTGTCATCGTCCTCCGAGGCCGAGTCGGAGCAGGTGAAAGGAGGAGGGGGCTCGCCTTCTCCGAAGTCGGGAGACTCTACCTTTGTAAGGGGGGATCCCTTCTTCCGCGCTCCCGCCCTTGCCGGTGTGGTCGGGCGGGCCCTGGTGGCCCATACGGGAGTCGTTGTCCCTCGTGCCCTGGGACTTATCTGTGTCGGCAGCCGTGGGAGTGTCTGGTCTGTCATCGCTCATGACCAGCACGCCCAGCGGGGGGGGCTCGGCCAAGGAGGTGATGGATGCGGAGGCGAGGGCGTCGGCACTGAGGCTGAGTAGGAAACCCGTCAGCGTGCTCATCTCATGTCGGATGGGAACGAGGCCGCTTGCCGGGGCCAGGGTCGCCGCATAATTCCTCCAGGGCTCCTTATGCCTCTCGCCGTTGGTCAGGTGTGCTACGACTCGCGCCGCGGCCACGCGCTTACCTTCCCAAAGCTGGTTGGGAGGAAGACAGTTGTCTGGGATGTAGTCACCATATACCGCCCTGAGGAACTCTGAAAAAAAATCGTCGGGCAAGGGGGCCTCATCGCACCTGGGCCCTGGGGCGCTTCCGTCGCGATTGGCGGAGCAAAACTGCCTCCAGGTGTAGTCCAATCCAGGATGAAAGTCGCGGAGGAAGGTTACCAGCGTTCGCTGCGCGGACAATCCACCGAGGCCAGGTGCGCTGGGGTCATCAGCGCATAAGGTGGGATTATAGACGCTCCTGTTGCTCAGGAGCGGGCCTTGTGGCACTGGCAAGTCTGGCAGGAGCTCCAGAAGCTGCGCGAGAGACCTAGGAGTTTGCTCTGACGTTGCACCAGTGCTGCCCGCGGCGCTGGATCCAGGGGGATTGCTTAATCCGACCTTGGTGAATCGTTCCTGGACCTTGGCGTCCACGCCTAGCCATGGGAGAGAGTCAGAAATGTCGACCGACGCCTCGACTCCTATCTGGCTGCTGAGCGAAGGAAGGACCAGAGGTTTTGCTGGATACAGAGCTCTGAAGTCCCGATCCAGGATGCGATCCAGGGTGGCCGGGCCTATGTTCCATATCGGGACCAGGCAGCGTCGGCAGCACCATGTAGCATTCCACAGCTAACGCCCTCGTGTCCGCCTGAGGGCTGCAACCAAAGCCAAGCGGGAGGTGGCCCAGGGAGGGGAGGGCCTTCGCCTTGTCGTTGTTGGCACCCGTCCTCTGTTGCTCCTGCTCCTTGACTCTGTCGGCGAATGGCGCTCCTGTCGGCGCTGGGAAGCCCTGTTCCTCCAGGTGGCGCAACCAGCAGGTGTCGCAGTACCACCCCATGTTGGCGCCGTTGATGTAGGGCTGAGGCCTATTCTGAGCGACCATCTGGCGTGTGGTGTCGGAGATCCAGGTGCCATCGGCGGAGCGTAGATGGTCCTTTCCGCACCTGTCGCACCTGAATCTGGAGTTTTTCTGCTCGGGTGCGAGCCTCTCGTCGGGGATGCATGGGGGATCCTGTCTGGTGCCTGGGGCGGGGGTCGGCGGCGGGGGGGCGTTGAGGTCGGTATTGGACAAGGCAAGTCCACCGCCGATGTAGGAGAGCCCCGCAAGCCGATCGTTAGGACCCAGGGAAGCGTCAGTCCCCGCCAGCGCGACGTGTAGCGCACATACTGAGCAGCTGCGAGTATCCAGGGAGGTCAGGGTTGCGGCCGGGACGATCTTTTCGAGGACGAGCATTGGCGCTTTTAGCTGAAAGTCTTGCCTGTCCATCTCACTCCAGGTCTGCGGGCAGCCAGCTGTCTGCGCAATAGGGCGGTGGTGCGCCAATGCCACGAGCTTGGAGATGTGGGGCAGGACTGCCTCGATGCGCCCATGTAGGTCGGCAAGGTCCTCCAGCGCGAGGCCCCAGGTTCGGGCGAATTGGCTTCGGAAACTCTGGTGAACCTCCTGCCAGGGGACACAGAAGCCCAGGATGGCTTCGATGACGTCCCCGGCGTGCTCTGCATGAGAGAAGGGCCATAGAAACACGCGCGGCTCGCGGAGCATGAGCATCATGACGACCAGGAGCGACCGGGCCTTGCAGGATTCCATGGGGAGGCCGTCAATGTCTATGATTCCCTCACGGAACTCGTCCAGCGTGGAGCCGCCCAGCGCGCCTCGCAGGATCTCTTCCAACCCGGCCTTTCCAGGGTGCTTCCTGTGTCTGCAGCAGTCCTTGGTGGCGGTGCTCCACGCCTTGGGGACCTGACGGAAGAGCCCCTTGGGGGTGCACTGGCGACGCTTCCAGAGTGTTACCCGTCTGCCACTGGTGCGAGGCAACGGTGGAAGGGAATCATCGGGGACTGCATAGCTCGCGTATTCCCAGGGAGTGCCCAGGCCGAGCGTCCACACCATTGCCGCCCAAAGCATGTTGTAGACTAGATTGGTTGCGTCTAGTCCCAGAGACATGTCGAACAAGAAGCCCAAGTGCGACCACGCCTTGCGATCGAGCTTGCCCGGCTGTCGCGGCGTCGTGGCCAGCGTGAATTCGTGGGGGCGCAGACCGGACATCAAGTAAATGAGCACATGGAAGGCAGGCGTCGAGAGGATGTCGTGGAGCCCGCCCGAGATTAGCTTGCCCAGGGCCTCCCAGTCAAAGTGCTCTTCCAGGGGAGTGTTATAGCGCTCGGCGAAATCGGTGGCCTGGGCATCCCGCGCTTTCTTCTTGGCAGCGCCCAGCGCGGTCTGCCCGTTCTCCCCCTTTTGGTCACAGCTCCAGGCGACGGGCGAGGGTATCCATGAGGCGAGGTCGCGCAGGGGCTCAAAGCTCTCGTCGATATCCAGGGAGTGCCTGTGGCCCACGGAGGCGCTGCCACGAAAGCGGACCCAAAGGCGAGTCAGTCGCCCGTACCCTGAGAGTGCGCGAAGCTGGGACCAGGTGGCATTGGAGAACATACGCCCGTCTCCCAAGATCAGGATATTCCGCTTGGCCCTGGTGATCGCCACGTTCAGGCGCCTGGCGTCGTCGACGAAACCCCAGTTGTAGTGGCCGTTGCTCCGCGCGGTTAGCACGATTACGATGTCTGCCCCCCCTCCCTGGCTGGAGTCGATCGTGGTGAGCTTGAGCGCCCCACTCTTCATGCGCTCGTCCGCAATCTGCCGTAGTCCAGGGAAAGAGGTGGCGATGGCTGCATGGACGTCATGGTCTTCTCGGAACACGTGTTCCCAACGCTGAATGTCCACCCTGTGTCCTTGAGGGGGTTGTCCAGGGCCAGGGGTGTCTTGTCCGTCGCGCCCAGAGCCGCCTTTCCCCTTGCCAGTCTTCCCCTTCCTGACTCCTTTGGTGTTACGCAGGACGCCGGCACGGTGGCGGGGACCCCGTGGCCAACCATCCATGAGGATAGCCGTCTGGAGCTGGTATCCGACCACGATTCTGACAGAGGTGCCCTTGTCGAGCTCGGGCAGAAGTGCCCGCACTATGTCCACGGCCTGCGCTGCCTCCGAAAGGTTGGCGTAGCCTGGTTGTATCTCTGAAGTGACCTCCCAGGAGGGTGCGTGAACCAGCAGGAAGCGATGCTTGTCTGCGCTTGGCGGCGGATCTAGCTGCACGAGGGTGGCGCGGAGGTCGCCTTCGTCGGACTCGGTGAGTTTCGCCAGCCGCCCAGGTTCCCAAGCTCTAATGTCTCTCCAGGGGATGCCTCCGACGATTGGCCTTTCTCTGAGCGGATCCAGGATACCTGACTTCATGCCTTTTCCGTAGTAAGCAGCGTTCGGAAAGGCGAGAACTGTGAATGCATCCGATAGCAGATCGAAAGGTGGACCACGGACGATTCTTGGCCGCGGAGCGCGTGGAACATCCTGTCGAAAATGCCGACACAAAGCCCTAGGTCGTTCGCAAGCTTGGAGAGCACCGTGGGGGGCAACTGATTGGGGTCACCCACGAGGACCCGGGCCCCGCCGCTGTTGATCGCATTTACCATGGACATGAGTGCGTGGAGCTCTGTGGCCTGTCCGGCCTCGTCGATTACTAGGAGGGCGATGTGGGGGCTGTCGTTTTGTCCTAGGGCCTCGGCAGCCTCATGTGTAGACATGATCACTCTGGCCTCTCGTAGTAAGCTGGTCTTGTAGGGTCTGAAGTCCTGGCTCTTGTCCCCGTCCTGGAACGGGAATTCTCCGTGGGCGTTCCTGTAGTGGCCTTCAGGCGCCAGGTCAACGAGTGCCTCATTGACACGGTCCTTCTTCGCCAAGCGCACGCAACTTTCAAGGAACTTCGTGTCTGGGTCGAGGCGTCGCTGGCGATGTGCTTCGATCATTGCCAGAGCTGGTTGGTCCACCGCTGTGTTTGAACCTGCGGCCAGAGCGACAGCCTGTCCAGGGCGTAGGCAGGAGCCCCACATGTTCAGGCAGGCTACCGAGAAGGTGGTCTTGCCTGTTCCAGGGGGCCCGTGCACTAGTACAGCGCGATGACTCAAGGTGGCCTCCAGGGCCTTGGTCGCATCGCTGTTCGGCTTGTGCCTGTCCAGTACACCGCGGAGAGTATCCATGCAGGGGGTGGGTCGTACTCTCTGGAAGACAGAGCCTGTCGCCTCCGAGATCCCCTCGTCGGAGAAAGCCCTCAGGCCCTGGGGGAGTGGCAGTGCCTGTTGCAGAAGGCCGCCTCGGACGGCCTGCGCGTGGTCGGCGTCGGGAACGCCCTGGTCCAGGGTGGCAGCCGCCCTGGCCCTAAGGCTCAGCCCCAGGGAAAGAGCGTGCCCCAGGTCGTTGGCCACAAGTCGCTCGGTCCGCGGGGCGCGCACGAAGGCCAAGAGAAAAGTTACGGGCGGCAGCTGGTGGGCAAACAAGTCCGCTGGGTTCTGGCGAAGGTAGTAGATCTGATCGAGCGCCCAGCACTGCCGCCAGAACTGGATGTCAGAAGGGGCTTCGTCCACGCGATACCAGGGGCGCCCTCGCTTGGGGGGCGTTTCGCCTTGGACTCGCCTTCGTGGAACTGACCTCCCTTGCCGCTGTTGTAGACCGCGATGCACCTGTTGGAGGGGTACCTGGCGGAAGGGCTGAGACCGAGCGCTTGGGCGTCTCTAGGGCGGATGGGGCCCCCCCAGAGCGGGGGGCCACCAGACTGCGACGTCTGCGATCTTGTCAACTGTGGGGCCCGTGACGGAAATTCATAGCCACCTGCTCTCTTTGTCACCTTCCAGGGGTCTGGACGCAACCTTGTACATTGAGGGCCACTCCAGCAAGAAGAGCTCTTTACCGTCAAGTAGATTCATGGCATTCCGCAGCCGAAAGGTATCCAGGTCATCCAGCTCGGTGCTGGCGTCGATCCTGGTGATGCGAACTCCGAGAGCACAGTTACCTCTCCTGGCCAGGTCCTCTCGCGTGGAGCCTTTACCGTCGTCCACCGCCTCGACAGAGGCCTGGCTTTCCACCCAGGCGATCCTCCGAAGCGTCTGTCCACGATCCTGGAGAGAGTAGGGCCACTGTGAGGGGAGACGAACTGCGCCAGTCAGCTCCCCGAGCGCCGCCTTGGGATGGACCCTGGAATGCGGGGAGTCCAGGGGTACCGAGTAGAGACTGACGACCTCTGTGGCCGCCTGCATTGCCAACGGCTCGTCCAGGGCAGCTGGGCTTGTCGGAGAGAAAGCGTCACCCTCGGAGGGCATCGCACTGTCCTCGGCAAGCAAAACCCTTCGCTGCTGACTGGGAGGGCCCCAGGCGGGCGGAGGGCGGGACGGCGGGGGCGGAGGAGGGGGTACGACCGAGGCGCCGGAAGCCTGACAGGGCACGGCCGGATGGGGCCCAATGGTCGATTTTGCTCGCATCCTGTTCTCGTCACCGCCGTCAGATTGCCTGAGGCCTTCACTTGCGGAGCCCCGCCTGTCCAACATGTGTGTCCGCACCGTATTCGGATCAGACCTGGTGCCCCCAGAGCAGTTGCACGTTGGCGGGTCGTCCCAGAGCGGGTAGGTGGTGGGCACATGCAGCGCGCCATCTGGGATCGCGATGCCAGGGAGCGAGCGCACCCCGTCATGGGACACCGAGGGTTTGACTGACCTCCAGCCGGGCCAGGGCTTCCGCACGAAGGACAGCCGGTGGAACGCGCCCCAGGGCTCCCCTCCACAATTGCTCCAAAGATTTCCAGAAGTGACAAATGTGTTGTGGTCTGGCCACCCGTCCTGGTACCGCGCATCCGACATCTCATAGTGCTTCTCGCTTAGGATGTGCTGTGTGTCGTCTACGGGCTCCGGGTGGATGGGGTGGATGGGGCTCCCCCAGAGTGGGGGGCCACCAGACTGCGACGTCTGCGATCTTGTCTACTGTGGGGCCCGTGACGGAAATGCATAGCCACCTGCTCTCTTTGTCACCTTCCAGGGGTCTGGATGCAACCTTGTACATTGAGGGCCACTCCAGCAAGAAGAGCTCTTTACCGTCAGGTAGATTCATGGCATTCCGCAGCCGAAAGGTATCTAGGTCATCCAGCTCGGCGCTGGCGTCGATCCTGGTGATGCGAACTCCGAGAGCACAATTACCTCTCCTGGCCAGGTCCTCTCGCGTGGAGCCTTTTACCGTCGTCCACCGCCTCGACAGAGGCCTGGCTTTCCACCCAGGCGATCCTCCGAAGCGTCTGTCCACGATCCTGGAGAGAGTAGGGCCACTGTGAGGGGAGACGAACTGCGCCAGTCAGCTCCCCGAGCGCCGCCTTGGGATGGACCCTGGAATGCGGGGAGTCCAGGGGTACAGAGTAGAGACTGACGACCTCTGTGGCCGCCTGCATTGCCAACGACTCGTCCAAAGCAGCTGGGCTTGCCGGAGAGAAAGCGTCACCCTCGGAGGGCATCGCACTGTCCTCGGCAAGCAAAACCCTTCGCTGCTGACTGGGAGGGCCCCAGGCGGGCGGAGGGCGGGACGGCGGGGGCGGAGGAGGGGGCACGACCGAGGCGCCGGAAGCCTGACAGGGCACGGCCGGATGGGGCCCAATGGTCGATTTTGCTCGCATCCTGTTCTCGTCACCGCCGTCAGATTGCCTGAGGCCTTCACTTGCGGAGCCCCGCCTGTCCAACATGTGCGTCCGCACCGTATTCGGATCAGACCTGGTGCCCCCAGGGCAGTTGCACGTTGGCGGGTCGTCCCAGAGCGGGTAGGTGGTGGGCACATGCAGCGCGCCATCTGGGATCGCGATGCCAGGGAGCGAGCGCACCCCGTCATGGGACACCGAGGGTTTGACTGACCTCCAGCCGGGCCAGGGCTTCCGCGCGAAGGACAGCCGGTGGAACGCGTCCCAGGGTTTCCCTCCACAATTGCTCCAAAGATTTCCAGAAGTGACAAATGTGTTGTGGTCTGGCCACCCGTCCTGGCACCGCGCATCCGACATCTCATAGTGCTTCTCGCTTAGGATGTGCTGTGTGTCGTCTACGGGCTCTTGGCAGATTTCGCACCAGTGCCGCCAACCGCCGTGGAAGTACACCCAACGCATCCAGGGACAGAAGCGGGCCAGGAAGACACGCGTGCCCATGCGCACTGGCGGCCCGTCGTCACTGCACGGCAGGCAAGAGGGCCATCGTCGGATGGGGCCCTGGTTGTTCTTGGGCATGATCCAGGGGGTCAAAAGGTCCAGGGTGGCAGCTGAAGGCTGCTACCTCTTGTTGCGGCAGCTGGATGCTGCGACCCGTCAGGACCTTAGTGCGTCGCGGCGGGGGGCGGTCAGAGGAGAGGGGGGAGAGCAGGATTTTCGAGAGCGTCAACGAACTGAGCAACCTGATCCAAGTCGCAGAGGTCAACACCCGCAGCAGGGAAGAGGGGAGGAGAGGGGCGCTGGGTGCCTTCCCAGACGATCCAGGAGGTGACCGCCAGGTCACCGACGCGACGGAGGGCATCGGCCCAAAAGACCCCTAGTGTCGCGAGACGGTCGGCTGCTTTGTTGAGGCGACGTCGCACCGCCTGCCATGTAAGGGCCCAGCCGGCGCCGCTGGCTTGCCTGAGGGCGAAATCCATCTGTTGTGCCAGGTGGAGCCGGCGATAGCGGCCTGTGCCGGCTCCGTACCGGATGGCCGCCAGGTTGTCGCCAACCACTCTGACTCCTCGAAGTGTGCTGTCAACGTGGGGGAGCAGGGCGAGGCCAGCTCTGCACCCTGAGGCCTCCGCCGTCTGCGCGTTGTCACAGCCTGGAAGGGCGACAACGGCGACCGCGACAACGCGCGGGTAACCGTGATGCGGGTCATGTCTCCAGAGGACAGCGGCCGCGCCAGAGACCTTGTCACCTTCCCCGATCCGGCGTGCTCCCCCATCGAACGTGAGCTCATAGGGCCATTGGGCAGTGTCGGCGGCGGGGAGCGGGGAGTTTCCGACGGTGATCTCCTCGCCCGCATCCATATCCCTGGCAGCTCTGAGTACCAGAGTATGCAGGTCGCAGAGCCTGCAATACGTCTTGGTCCAGAGGGCACGGGGGGCCCTGTCCGTCCTGGGGCAGGGGAACCAGCCCACCCCTGGTGGCATCCAGCTCGCCCTGGGGTCGTAAGTTTGGAGGACGGCGAGCCGGTCCCCACTTCGCGCGGCCCTGGTAGTGATAGGGAGGCGCCGGATCTCCCCCCCGGCACGCGGTGCCTGCCTGCCGAGGTGCGGCCCTGCAGCCCCGCGAATGCGCAGCAGGTGCGGCCCTTGGGGATTGTACTGCTGACAGAGGTGGAGCATGGGGGCCCAGACCGCGGTTTCGTCCGCAGGCGCGGCTGGGGCCTGCCCTTCGTGCATGTCATCGTCCTCATCGTTGTCTTCCTGGAGGTCGGTATCGGGCACAGCGATTCCTTGGACAATGAGTCAGGCGGCATCGTCGGCACCGATAGGGGTGCAATCCAGATTCACACAGTATCTGAAGGAGGTCTGGTGTAAAAGGCGGCAGACAAGTCTCTGGTGCTGTCCCTTGGTGCACATCGCGGTGGCAAGGTCTCTGGGGTGGTCTGGGCCTCTAGCCTTCTCCCAGGCGAGGGCAGCTGCAGGGCACCAGCACCACACGTGCTCAGTGGTGGCTTCCCCAAGGCCGCAGAGAGGGCAGGCTCCGTAGAGCCCTTGCCGGATAGGAACGCTGATGCTGCCGAGTTGCCTTCGTCGCTCTGCGGCAAGTGGACGCAGGTCCTCTGGCAAAGCGTCGTCGCCAAGGAGAGGCCAGAGGGAGGCCTCTCCAGTCCAGGGCCCGAGGCACGAGTCACACCAGGCCTGGCCGTGGTCCCGTTGCCCAGCAGTGAGCCAGACTCTTTTGGCCGCCCCGCCGCAGGCGCACTGGTGGGGGATCCTGTCAGCTATACTTCGTCGGCGCGCGGAGCCAGGCAGTCCGTTTGCCAGGATTCGTAGGACATGATGTGCCTCGGTGAAGGAGGCGCAGTGCCCCAGGAGAGACCATTCCGCGCCATCTGTTTGGGCCCACCTGCGTTCATCACTGGTAGTGGAGAACCAGCTGCTCACAACGTGCCCGTGGAGTTGCGTCCAGGCCGCGACATATACTACGCGCCCGAAGTGCTGGTAGGGATACGCGAAGCGTCTAGAGTTCGACCAGTGATGCACCAGCGCCTAAGTGTACTAGGAAGGCTTTGCGCCCCCTGAAGAGGAGGGAAGAGGGACAACCGCTCGACTCTTACAGTAGGCGCCTCAAAGAGATTCGGACTTGGGCGTCCAAAAATACCTACTCTTAACGACCGACGGTTGGCCGGTTAACCTCCCAAGAGTTACCTCCTAAGGAGAGGGGCGCACCGGACGGTCGGCCGCACGGTCGAAATATATCCCCAACACATCTGGCGACTCGAAAAGAATCGAGACGGAGGTCTTCCTTCGTTTCCGGCCCCTCTTCCGAGAGGGGGAGGACCCCAGCATCTGGCGTCTCTAAAAAATCGAGGCGGAAGTTCTCCTGCGTTTTCGGCCTCTCGGGGCCGTTACCGGGCATCAGGACCGTCCAAAAAAACGATTCGCGATAAAAAGAAACGGTCCCAGAGAAGGGGTCGAAAGGTCGGGGGCTCGTGTCTCCAAAACATAGAAACGCCGAATCTCTGGCGGGGGGGGAGCGCCTGGGGGCGCCAGACGGTCGGTCGCACAGTCGGAATGACCCTGGCGTGCGACGACCTGATTTTTTCGACAAGATCCACGAAGTCCCGACCTCTCCCCGGGGCCAGCTTTTCACTCGGAGTCGTCCTTTGACGGTCCCGGGGTCCAGCGAGGATCCCCAGCATCCGCAAACGGCGAAAAAAACCTCCCGTCCCGACTTGTCCACGGCGCGAGCACGTGGGGCGCCGGGAACGCCAGACGGTCGGTCCAGGCATGACCTGCATGACATTCCAGGGAGGGGCGACAAGAGGGAAGAGGGAGGGGGCGCGGCCGGGGGGGGGCAGGGGGAGCACCCGGGGGACCCTAATCTCCGACGAGCAACTGTTTTCAGTCCAGGTGCTTGTGTTGATCTCGGCCTCCGGGTCCTGTGTTCAGGCCCCGGGCCGTCAAAAGCCTATCAGGGGGAGCACCCAGGGGACCCGAATCTGCACGGTTTCCCCTGGGACCGTAGGCTACCCGAGGAGGAGGAGGAGCAGGGAGGAGAAGGAGGAGGAGGAGGAGGAGGAGGAGGAGGAGCAGGGAGGAGGAGGAGGAGGAGGGGGAGGAGGAGCAGAGGAGGAGGAGGAGCAGGAGGAGGAGGAGGAGGAGGAGTAAAGGGACGCCAAAGCCCTTCGGAGAAACCCTCCACCCGAATCTCCCACGATCAGATGTTTTCAATCCGGGTGCTTTGTGTTGATCTCGGTCTCCGGGTCCCGTGTGCAGGCCCCAGGCCACCAACTATCGAGCCAGGACGCCACAGCTGGGCCCACAGAGGGGGCTGGAGCCTCTGAGACTTCTGGGGCCGCGCATCGGCGGATGTCTGGGGGGGGAGAGGGGGGAAGGAGTTTTTTGTTTGTCCTCAACATGCTAGGGTTCTTCCAACTAATCAGATCCCGATGAAGGAGGCGGCTTCTGAGAAGGCGCCAGCTGTACATCTGTGGATACGTCCCGCGCCTTCTGGGAAGCAGGGGTGCTTCAAAAAGCCTTCCCCCCTCCCCTGCCCCCCCTCTGCGCGCGGCCGCTTGGGGTGCTGTCCAACACCCGAACCTCATCGAAAGCCTTCCGAGGGCCGCCCAGGCGTCGGGAAAAGGCGGGCCAAGGCGGGGCACGGCAGGGAGGTGGCAAGCAGAGAAGGGGCGGGACCGGACAGGGCCGACGGGCAGGCCATGGCCAGTGGGGGGCAAGCGGGCGGGCAGAGAGGGGGGGGGGAAATCACTGCGACACCATGAGATCGGAGAGGCGTTTTCTCGTCAGCCTCGCTCGGCGGCGGGGCAAATCAGATGTGTTTGTTGAGCACCGGCGAACACGCCTGAGCCTCGTGAAGGGGGGGAGACGGCGCTGATGTCCTGAGCCAGGAATCCTGCTGAGCGAGAAGCATCGCGTCTGGAGCATGCTGGCACAAACGAGCGAGAGCATCAGAGTGCGACCGGTGGCGTGGCAAAGTGAAAGCTAGGCGAGGGAAAGGCAGGGGAGGCATGCGGGGACAGCAGAGGGCAGTGACGAACTATCAGGGACACTAGGGGTCCAGAGGGGGGAGGCGAGATGGGGAAAAAGAGGAAGACAAAAGCAGACGCAGAAGCACACCCTCCCTGCCGCGTGGATGCGCGAGCCATCCAGAAATTTCCCCGTTTTCCCCGACTATCGCTTGCATTGAAGTGGTTTTAAGGAATGCTAAAGGATTGGGTACGAGGTGCAGGCCAATTTCGGTGGGCGGCCAAAATCCCAGGTTCCTGGTTTTGGGCTCCGGGCCGATTTCGGTAGGCGGTCGGGTACCCGATTCCAGGTCCCAATGTTCCAACCCAAGTTCTCGGGTTTTTGGTTACGGCCCAAATACCCGGGTCCTTGCGGTCACGGTCAGAATCAGAGTCATGAGTGGAGAATAAAGGTAATATAATATAAACCATACAATAAATATCATATGGAATAAGGATGGGATATAAACATGCGAGAATGGAAGAGGCAGATAGAGAGAGAGGGGGAAAGAGAGAGAGAGAGAGAATTATCTGAAACAAAAGTGTTAGCAAGAGAAAGATATGGTATATGTGTATAAGTGTACACGTTCGAAACATTCGCGCGCTACGCGCACGCTTAGATTCTAGTTACGCGTTTCCGAAGACGCTGTGAGCGCGCATCGCGTGAAGTCCAGGGTGCCACGGGAGAGGGCCCCGCGCGCGCATCACCTTTCACTCCAAGGGTGCGAGGTCTTCGGGGGGGAGGAGCCTACAGATTCAGGGCAGTCGCGGGGCTGTCTCAAAACAACAAGTTCGACACATGATGAAGGGAAGGGCGCGAGGATTGGGGCGAGACGTGTGTCATGGGTGCTGTTCGTTCTGGATATGTAGGTGTACATACATGCATGTAGGCGCGGGCCCTATACTCTCGACGTAGGCGCTGTTCGCAGAGGCGAGGACGGGGAACGGGAAGGTTTGGGCCCCCTGCGAGCCCCGAAACTGCGCCGAAAAAGGCGCGCCCCCCCGAAACGTGGACAGCAGCATTTCAATATCAATGAACTCGGCCGAAGTTTCGGCCAGGGGGGCGAACGGTCATTCACTGTCCCTGGGCGCGTGGCTGATGTGGGCTTCCGCGGTGCGGATTGTTGTTGCGTTATTGTTGCTGCTGCGTTGAGTTCGCATGTCTAAAATATCATCGATCCCCGCGCCCGATTCCCGTTGCGCGTTTCAATCGAAGTGCTCCTCCTGGGGCTCGCACCTTGCTTTTTATAAGGGTAAGTCTTGGGCCTCAGAATGGATTGCGAGGTTGAAGAGGGGAGGACGGCGAGGGGACCGAGCGGAGGAGAAGTAGGAGGCTGCGGAACGTAGGAGGCTGCGGAACAGGAGGCGCAGGAAGAGGCAAGGAAGGAGCACGGCAGGCTGAGTCGCAAGAGCAGCTGGCGCCGCCGCGAAGCGCGAGATCTTGACTCGAAGGACGGCTGCAGCCAAGTGAATCAAAAGCCTGGCTAAATTACGAAGATGTGCGAGGTATCTTGGGAAACCTCTGTGAAGTCTCTTCGGGCCCTGTTCGGGCCTGTCTGGGCGCCTCTTGGGGCCTCTGTACGGGCTGTTTGGGGGCCTCTTGGGGCCTCTGGGTGCACTCTTGGTGCCCGCTGGCGATCTGCTGAGCTCTCTTAAGTAATCTTGAAACCCCCTTGGGGCATTATTGTGGCTGTTTTGGGCGCCTCTTGGGCCGTCTCGGAGCTCTCTGGGGCCGACGCGAGGCTCTCTTGTGAGCCCCTTAAGCAATCTTGGGGCGGTTTCGGGGACCGCTTCGGCCGTCGAGGGCACTGTGGAAAGTCGTATATGCTGAACATGTACATTTCCCTTCGGATATGAAACAATTTGGGCTTCTTGGGGCCCTCTGGGGGGGCCTCCTGGAGCTCTCTTTGGGCGCCTTGGGGGGCTCGTGGCTCTTCTTGAGGCCATCTTATCTTGACGCGTCTTAGAGCGCTCGCGGGGCACCTAATGCGAGCTCAAGCTAATCCTGGCGGCTTCTGGAGCCATCCGAGAATCCACGGAACCTCGCACGGGCTGGGGCCGCCCGGTACCCCTATGCCACGCCGGGGCCGTGGCTCCAGGCCCACCCCCGGCCTGATCCGATGAATTCTAATATATACATAGATTTAGATAGATATACATCTATATATCTATATACACACAAACACATGTATGTATAGATACCTATACATATAGTACACCAGAGAAAACCCAATCCGTGGATCGTGTGGAGATTCGGTGTGAGTATGAGAACGATCGTTATATCGACTGTACATTCCATAGTGCGATCGGTATTGAGATCGATAAAAAGATCGATAACGAAATCGATCTCACTATATCGATCGATCGAACTCGGAACCGGGAACCTGGGGACCCCGCGATCGGGAACGCGGAAGAACGGGGAAATCGGAGCTCCGGAACCCAGGAAACCAGCGGCCTACTGAAATCAGCCGCCAACTTTCGCCAAATCCTTCAAGATCAGCTAGGACCCCTTCAGCGCAAGCACTGATTGGGAACATAGACATCGACATATATATACATATATATATATACCCATGCATATACAAGTATATACAAATAGATATACGTACACGCATACATATACATATACATGTACACATTCACATACACATACACATACATATACACGTTCACATAAACATAAAAAAACAGAACAGTATATATATATATATATATATATAAAAACGTACGCGTAGACACATAGATACACATACATATACAAGTACACATACAAGTGCACATGCATATACACAGACATATACACATACATACATCTGCATCTACACAATACAGATACATGTACATATACAGTACACAAATATATGCCTATGCAGACGTACACCTAGATGTACATACACATACATATATACACATACCTATGCATGTCCGTGTACGTATACTTCTGCATCTACATATACATACACATACACATAAATTTCTACAAACATATACGTATTACATATACATGTACATTTCAATATACGTCCATATATACATATGCATAACGACACATACACGTACACATAAATACGTACAAACAAACATATATGCATAGATCTCCACCTCTATATTTCTATCTACATAACCATATAAATATACATGCACCTTCTAAGTACATACGCATATACGTACATCCATATATAAATGTATACATGTATGAATGCATGACTACGTCTGCAGGTGTGAATGTATACAGATACAGGTGAATGCGGAACACCGGACACATATACATAAAAACATGTGCAAAAACATGCACACGTACACATAGGTATACATACACATACACAAATACGCATATACACATAAACATGCACATCTGCAAATACAGATACATATGCAAATACAAATACATGCACAAATCCATATACACAAATATACGTACGTGTATACATATACCTATGCATATGTATAGACATAGATATAAGAATAGACATACTCATAGACATACAACTCTACATATATCACGAACTACAAAAAACACAAATACAACTGATATACATAGGAAATTCCATTTGCGTACACATAAACATGTACGTAAACATATACATAGGCATAACATAAACGTATACATCTACATGGACATAAAAATATACATATACACATACATATAGGTAAAGACAAACATATACATATCAGTATACATACATATATATATATACATAGGCATACACATCTACATATACATTAAACCAGAGAGAACCCCCAATCAGTGGCTGGTTTGAAAATTCGGTATGAGTATGAGAACGATCGTTAGATCGACAGTGGGCTCCAAAGTGCGATCGGTAGTGGGATCGACAGTGAGATCGAAAATGAGATCGACCTCACTCTATCGATCGATCGAACTCGGAGCCGGGAACCCGGGAACCCCGCGATCGGGAACGCGGAACCGAGAACCCAAGAACCAAAAACCCGGAACCGGGAAACCGGGAACACGGAACCGGGAACCCAGGGACCCAGCGGCCTACCGAAATCGGCCGCCAACTTTCGCCAAATGTTTCAAGATCTGCTAGGCCCCCTTCAGCGCAAGCACTGAATGGGGACATATACATATACGTATACATTCACATTTACATTTACATGTACATATACATATACATATACATACATATACATATACATACACATACCTATACAGATACATATACATATAAATGCATACATGCATGTACATCAACATACACATATACATATATCGATGCATAAACATATACATGAGCAGAGACAAGCACATAAACATATACATATGCATATATATAGGTATACACATATACATACACATATACATTCACGTATGCATATACATGTAAATACATATATATATATATACAGATATGGGTACACAAATACATAAACTTATCTAGGTACGAATGTGTACATATAGCGAATGCCCGAATTCACACGTCCACGCATACATATACACGTACAAATTACATACACAAATACATATGAATAAACATTCATATATGCATATGAAATATATGAGTACACATGTGCATGTACATATACAGACATAGATATATAAGTATATAGATGTGTCTATACAGATATTCATGAATATACATATTTACAAATATGTATAATGTACATGCACGTCGACATACACACATACACATACACATATACATGTACATAAACCTATGCGTATACACCTATTTATATATATACATACGTACATATACAATACACATATACATGCAGAAACATGCAAACACATGTATATACGTACGGGAACATATATAAACATACGTGCATGTGAACAGACATCTGTACATCTACAGACACGTATACATAGACAGAGACGTATGCAAATGCACATGAATATGCATGTGCATTTGCAGATATACATACAGAAACCCACGCATGGATATGTAAATATACATGTGTGTAGCAACATATGTCGAAATGTACCTACACTTAGATGTTAACCTTGATGAAAGCAGATACAATAACACAAACATAAACATATACATATACATACACCTATACAACAATATAGCTCAATGTATGTATGTACGCACAAATACGTGAACATATACATATACCTGTGCATGAACGCAGACATATGCATGTACATATACATACACATAGACATGTAAAAACAGATGTACATATTCATAGACACTCAGATATACACATACATATTATTATGCCTATGCCTGAAAATACACGTATACATACTCATATACATATAGAATACACATATACATCGGCATGGGTATATATCATTATCTGGGTAACAAATACATACAAACGAATAGATTCACACGTATACGTATACATACACATATACATATACGTGTACGTATAATTGTGATATAAAAAAACAACTCTACATAAAAAATATACAAACACGAATACAATTTGCAGAGAGAGAGAGAGACAGGAAATGTAAACTGAGCAAAGAGAGAAAGGGACTCTTTCTCTCCCACTCTGAGTGAGAGAGAAAAGAGGGAGAGGTAGAGAAAGGGAGAGAAAGAGACGGAGTAGAGAGAGAGAGAAAGAGAGATCAGAAAGTAGGGAGCCGAGAATTGTGACAGTAGATGATTATCGTGCACAGGGTAGAGAGTCAAGCAGCATGCCACAGCGGGCAGGCGTAGAGCACTTGAGAACTGGAGCCAGAAAATCTACTGGTTGGGGTTTCCCCTGGTGCACTAGTCTTCAAGGATAAGCATGGCACTCCAGGATGACCTAGAGCAGACGAGGCACAGCAAGCCTGGCGCCTCTGAGGCCAAGAGCGAAGCAGCACCTTGGCATGAAGGAAACAGGTCCTGTGAGGAATGGGTCTTGACACCCCGAGGCAAGAGCAAATTTTCACTCTGAGTCGTTTTGTGACAGTCCTAGGGCCCTTGGGGGGGGGCCGAGAGCCCGAAAACGGCAACAAAAAACTCGAGACCCATTTCCTTCAGTCATGGCGAGGCGCCCGAGCGCAAGGCGTGATGGAACTGCATCGGGCCCGGCCCTGGGCATCAGCGCATGGAGGGCTCATGTCGCTACAGGCTCGCGGCTCGATGCGCACAGTTTCTTCTGCGGAGATCTCGGAAGCCCGTCGAAGCGGGCACGCAGACTGCACCAGGAGCCACCAGGAATGAAACTCGCTGGCCCGACTGGCCAGAGGCCTGCTGGAATCTCCGGCGAGAGGTTCGTGGTATTTCTGGTCCCCGTCAAGTGCCGGCAAGGTCGGGGTCACGGATGCCCGAACTACTGGGCGCGGCCGTGTGCGGGCTGGCGTAAGGAGCGAAGCGCTTCGGTAATCACTGCGGGCACAGGTCGCGGCACACGGGCACCCTCGCCACGGAGGCGCATCAAAGCACAGCAGGTCGACTGCATCGCGAGATTGCACGCTCGGGACATGATTAAAACTCTAGGTATCAGCATTCAGGAGATCGCGCACTGGTTGCGCGGCTACTGGAGAGGCGGAATCATGCGCATATATTCAGCTCTGCTGACCGTCTG
>CAUYUJ010022646.1:110000-120684 GCA_963575745.1 Prorocentrum cordatum | reverse complement strand
TGAGGCTGAGGCTGAGGCAGAGGCAGGCTGAGGCTGCGGCTGAGGCAGGCTGATGCTGAGGCAGGCTGAGGCTGAGGCTGAGGCTGATGCAGGCCGAGGCTGAGGCAGCCTGAGGCTGAGGCCGAGGCTGAAGGCAGACTGATGCTGAGGCTGAAGCAGCTGAGGCTGAGGCTGAGGCAGGCAGGCTGAGGCTGAGGCTGAGGCAGGCGGATGCTGATGCAGGCTGAGGCTGAGGCTGAGGCTGATGCAGGCTGAGGCTGAGGCAGGCTGAGGCTGAGGCCGAGGCTGAAGGCAGATTGAGGCTGAGGCTGAAGCAGGCTGAGGCTGAGGCTGAGGCAGGCTGAGGCTGAGGCTGAGGCAGGCTGATGCTGAGGCAGGCTGAGGCTGAGGCTGAGGCTGATGCAGGCTGAGGCTGAGGCTGTGGCTGCGACTGCCGTTGCCACTGCGACTGTCATCGCGACTGCGACTACGACTGCGAGAACTGCAGAATTCTACAACCGGATTCTCATCTGAATCTTGAGGGGAATGCTTCCAGATGTGCTCCTACACGTCGCTGTGGGGCTGCTTTGCCGGGATGATCTGAATACGATTGATCGTAGTCTGCGACTATGGTTGCTTGTTTGCTTATTACGTACCGAAATCTTGGTTTGTATGTAAATATACAACACACGTATCGTTGCTTTCCTCGGGAGACTGACAGGGCGAGACCCTGGCCGCACTCGGCTTCACGGTCCCGCCTCGGGCTCCATCATCTCCATCAGCTTGCTCTTCTGCAGGAGCAGCTGGCGCTGCTCGCGCTGCCCGTGCTCGAAACGGATGCATATGTTGATGCAGTCCTCGCGCCTCAGCTTCCCAAACGTGCACACGCCGTCCGCCTTCACATGGGCAGGAAATCCGCGCAGCGCAGCCAGGCTGCTGCCACAAGGAACGCCATGGTTTAGGATTTAGGGTTTAGGGTTTAGGGCAGGAACTCCGCGCAGCGCAGCCGGGCTGCTGCCACAGGGAACGCCGGGCAAGGAACGAGGCCCCTTCTGGGCCGGGAGAGCGCCTGGGCGTGCAGGGAGCAGGAGGAGGAGGAGGAGGAGGAGGAGGAGGAGGAGGAGGAGGGGGAGGAGGAGGGAGGAGGAGGAGGAGGAGGAGGAGGAGGAGGAGGAGGAGGAGGAGGAGGAGGAGGAAGAGGAGGAGGAAAGGAAGGAGGAGGAGGAGGCGGAGGAGGAGGAGGAGGAGGAGGAGGAGGAGGAGGGGGTGTCCCGACGCACCGGTGCCCTGCGCCCCTGGGAGTCCCCAGCCGCCGCCTTGCCCCCCCCCCCCCCCGCCCCCCCACCACGCCGGGGGTGGACCAGTGTGAAGGGGAACTGGGACACACAAATAAACAGACACAACTAACCAGATTCCCCATACCTTCTCACATTTTCTGGATTTTTGTCTTCCCCCCCACTTCCCACAGCTTCCCATATTTTCCTGGGGATCGACGATTAGTTGTGTCTGTGTGTGTGTTTTGTTTTTTTCCTCCTGACAGTGGCAGAGCAGGGGCAAACCGCCGCTGCGCAGCTTCCTCGGCCTCCGCCTTCATCGTCCACCTCCGCGGCATCCCCCACAGGACGGCGAGCTCGTCCACGACGGCGCCCTGCGACAGCACCTCTCTGCGGACCCCGTGCCCGTCGTAGCAGACCACGGAGCCGGAGAGCACCACAAACAGCCCGTCACCAATCTCGCCCTGCTCGGCAAGCACCTCGTTCACCGAGGAGCCGGCGACGCGCATGTGGATCTCGACGGCGTGGACGAGCTTCTCTACGAGCTCGTCATTGTAGATCTCGAAGACGCCGAGTGACCTGAGCGCGTCGTAGATTGTCTTTCTCTGCCGCCCCGTTTTGTTCCAGTATCGCTCCTCGGGGCTCACACGAAATACCACCTCCCTCCTTCTCCTCCTCCTGCTCCACCTTATGCCTCATTCTCCCTCTCCCTCCTCCCGAATGGTACCTGCTCCCTTCTCCCTCCATGCACATTTCTCACTATTACTCTTGTCCATGAACCCTCCTCCCTTTTACTACTGCTGATGATCCTCCCCCTCATCCTACCACCTCCCCGTCGCCTGCATATCCCTCAGCCGCCTTCTGCTCCTCATCCCCTCCTATCATGCTGCATCATCTTCCTCATCACCCTCATCACCCTGCCCCTCCGCATCTGCCTCCTCCTCCCTCCTAGCCTCCTCCACCTCTTCATCGTATTCTCGTTATTTCCTCCATATCCCCTGCAAGTTGGGAGGGGAGAGTGTAGGGAAATGACGATGATGTGAGGGCCTCCAGTATCCGATGTAGCTCCACACTTTCCTGAAAAGGAGGAGTGGGAGTAGAGAGAGAGAGAGAAGGAGAGAGCGAGAGAGAGAGAGAGGAACATAACAACACATATGTGTACACTGTATAAACATACCTACCTACCTACCTACCTACCTACCTACCTACCTACCTACCTACATACCTACATACCTGCATACCTACATACCTACATACCTACATACCTACATACATACACACCTACATACATACATACATACCTACATACATACATACATACATACATACAAACATACCTACATACATACATACATACATACATACATACATACATACATACATACATACATACATACATACATGCATGCATGCATGCATGCATGCATGCATGCGTGAATACATACATACACACATGCACACATGCACACAGACATCTATTCATTCATACCTTATCTACCTACCTACCTACCTACCTACCTACCTACCTACCTACCTACCTACCTACCTACCTACCTACCTTCGTACGTACGTACGTACGTACGTACGTACGTACATACATACACACATACATGCATACATACATACATACATACATACATTCATACATTCATACAAACATACATAGATACATTCTTGCATACATGCAGGCATACATACATACATACATACATACATGCATGCATACATACATACATTCATGAGTGTATATGTACTGTGAGAAAGAACCAGACACACACCAGAAACGTGCCCAACCCCTTCTCCACGCGAGTCGACTATTTAAATTAACGCTCCATGCAAAAGGACACGTTGCGAGGATTATCTGCTCCGCTGGACCTCACAGGAACCGACGACAATGACAATAATCACGCACTTCGCAGCCCCCCAGGGAGCCACGAGGTCTCGGCTGGGTGTGCGTACTCCTCCACTCTGCTGTGCCTCCCTCCGCTGGGCCTCCCAGGAGCCCACGAAAGTTGCGATTACTGCACAGTTCGCACCCCCCCAGGAAACTGCAATGTCTCGGCTGGATGTGCGTACTCCCGCACTCCGCTGGGCATCCCAGGAGCCTGCGAAGTTGGCGACAGTTGAGCAGTTCGCCCCTCCCCTGGGGAGCAGCGAGGTCTCGGCTGGATGTGAGTACTCCCCCACTCCGCTGGGCTCCAGAAGGCCACGAAGGTGGCGACAATTGAGCACTTCGCAGCCCACCAGGGAGCTGCGAGGTCTCGGCTGGATGTGCGTCCTCCCCTACTCCGCCGTGCCCCCCAGGGGCCCACGAAGGTGGCGATGACTGCGCAGCTGGCAGCCCTCGGCAAGGAAGGGTCGAACAAGGGAGGCGAGGACGCAGGACGCAGGAGGAGGGGAGAGGAACGCACCACTGCCATGCCCCCTGGCTGCCCACGAGCCCTCGCGCCCTCGAGGGGGCAGCTCCTGGAGCAGGGCAGCTCCCCGGCCCCAGGCCGTGACGCGCGGCGCGCGGCGGTGCCGCGCGCCCCCTGGCGGCGCAAGGCCCTGCCGCCTCGGGGAGGCCGCGCGCCCGCCCCCGCGCGCGAGCGGGCCCCCGCCGCCCGGCGCCCCATGCGCGCCGCCGGGGCGGGGCCACCGCGCCACCGCGCCGCCGGCGCCGGGCGAGCAGCGAGGCGCCCCGCTGCTGCGACCCAGTAAAGGGAAATTAGGACACACAAATAAATACACACAAATAAAAATATTCCCCATATTTTCCAATATTTTCTGGGTTTTTTGTCTTCCCCCCCACTTCCCATATTTTTGCATATTTTCCTGGGAGTCGACGATTAATTGTGTCTGTGTGTTTCTTTTCCCCCTGACAGGCCCTTCGTGCAGTGTGGCGTGCCTGGTGCGGCCCCGAGCCCTTCGTGCAGCGTGGGCCTGCAGTGCAAACGTGGGCACCAGGCGGCGGGTCAAGAGCACGAGCCCCTCCGAGGCCCCGAGGGGCTGCCCCGCGCGAGGAACGCCCCGAGGTGGGCCCCCTCAAGCACGACGGGCATAACAGGGGTGCCAGCCAGAGCTGCCCTCAGCCTTCGTGCCACCTGCACCTGGCCCGACCCAAGCTCTGCGCGTCGAACCGTCCAGCCGCAAGGGCATGCGCCCGCGCGCCACAGATGCCAGCCCCTCGAGCGCCGAGCGCAAGGGCGCCAATGCGGGCGACGGCGCGTCGCGTCGCCCGCAGCGAACAAGCAGCCAGCAAGCCGGCGACGGGCGGGCGCCGGCTCGCTGCCGCTCTTCGCGAAGGCTGCGGCCGCCCTCTCCGCCACAGCGGCGGGCAGCGCGGCGCGGGGCGGCGGGGCAACCGCGCCCTGCCGCCGCCACGGAAGGCCAGGCTCCGCTGGGCCTCTCCACGCGATCGCGCGCGGGCTGGCGCGCTTGGCCGCAGGCCAGAGTGAGGAGGAGGAGTCGAGCGTGCCGAGGCGCTCGGTCTTCCTTCCGCTGGCGGAGCGCCGCCGCGCGCCCCCGCGCACGGCCGCGCCGCGGCCTCCGCGGCTCACAAGAGCGCCCACGGGTGGAGGGAGCTGGCCGCGGTGGGGGCGGTGCGCTCCTGGAGCGTGAACTGGATGAGGTGCATGTGCAGCGGCTCCGACGGCTCCCCCCCGAGCGACGGAGAGGAGCTCGCTGCGCCCGGGGCGGGCAGCGCATTGACCTCGAGGCCCGCAGCGCTGCTCGCGCCGTCGAGCGCAGGGTCTCCGCGTCGACTTTGTGCTCCAGGCGGGGCATGTGGTACGTGCCGCAGGCGACGACGACCCGCTCGATGTTCTCGATGGTGGTGTCCAGCAGCGCGAGGTTGGCCACGGCCTCGGTCTGGGCGGCGGCGCAGGTCGCCGCCGCAACGGCAGCAGCCAGCGGCCCGCGCGTCAGGTAGTGTTCCTCGGGGTCGGCGCCCACAGCGCACTGGAACATGCAGGACCTGCGCCCGCACTCGTGGGCGAGGGCCCTCATCCATGCAGCAGCCCACGACGGCGGTAGTTTCTTCATCGCGGCTCTCACCCTGTCGAACACCTCGAGGTCGTTCTCGAAGACGTCCACCAGGGCGGGCAGCTTGATCATAATGCGCTTCGCCAGGAACGAGCCGATCTCGTCCGCGTCCTGCGCGCTCCTCGCAGCAGCATATGCCAGCCTCTGGACGCGGGCTGGCTTGCCCGCTGCGAGCGTCGCCCTCGCAGCCGCGAGGGCAGGGGCAAGCGGCGCGGGCGGGCGGTAGCGGTGGTCCGACTCCGCGGACACGATCTGGTGGAACGTCTCGACAAAGGGCGGCATCTTCCACCAGGGCGGCGAGGGATGCCGTGCGGCCCGAGCCGCGCCCAGCAGGGTCAGGTCATCCCCGTGCTGGCCGATGCCCTGGTGGAGGCGCTCGCGGATCTCGGGGAACTTGTGGAAGGTGGACGTGGCGGCTCTGACGATCGCGGCAATCATCGCGAGCTGCGTGGACCGCGGGGCGCGCACACCCCAGTCCCGCAGCCTCGGCCAGTCCCTGACCCAGAGCGCGCCACTGGGGAACCTGAGGACCGATGCATTGACCCAGTTCTCTACCTTGAAGGACTCGTGGGGCAGCAGAGCGCACTGGGCAAGGTAGCTGAGGACAAGGAGAGCACGACTATTGAACAGCTGGGCGGAGCCTATCGAGGGAGCGTCGCTGGCACTGTACATCTTGGTGCGCCAGCGGAACTTCCGGAAGGCATTCGCGTAGAATAGGCCCTCGGTCGCCCGAGGTATGTCAGGTGGTCGCAGATGTTGAACTCCTGGAAGCGGGGGGCGATCGCGATCAGGGCGCTGCGCAGCTTGTCCACGAGCTCGTCATCGACTGGGCCTGCGAGTGGGATGATGTGGCACTTGGCAGGCTTCAGCGCGAGGCACGCGAGGTCTTCCATGAGAGCCATCACACCCTTCAGGTGCGTGAGGTGAGCGACCGCCGCGAGCACGAGCCCGATGTCATCAGCACACGCACGGCGCAGCCCGTAGCGCCTGCTCAAGGTCGAGGAGGAAGCAGGCAGCGCCCATCGCGTAGAGTGTGCCACTCCACCCCCAGCCTTGGATGATGCCCGAGCGGATGTAGAAGAGCGGGACACCCGAGCCGGCACGCGGCGCCAAGGTGAGGATGTTGTGGTACATCAAGTCGAAGAAGTTCAGGACAGCCTCAGGAGCGCCCATTGCCTTCGGCGCGAGGCGGATGAACTGGTGGGCGAAGCTCGGGAAGGCCTGAGCGATGTCCAGCGACGCCAGCACGGGCAGCTCGGTCATGGCGTCGGGGTCGGCGGACGCGATGCGGCTCTCGACGTCCAGCTCGAGGATGCTGTAGCCGAAATTGCGGCGGCGGGCGAACCCGCGCTGCGATGCTGGGACCACGTCGGCAGCCACCGCGGCCATCACAACGTTCATCGTGCTGCTGATGATCTTGAGGGAGGTGTTCCGGGGCCCAAGGACTCGGACTTTGGACGGGTCACGGTGGCAGCCGATGTGCTCAGCGTCGCCAGGTTCTTCCCCTTTGGGAAGGAATGCCTGGGCCGTCGCGTTGGCTTCATCGGGGAAGAAGCCGCCGCCGAGCATCCAGGTCATGACCTGCCAGAGGGTCTCCGTGCACTTCTCATGTGCGGACCAAACAATATGGGGGGGCCCGTCCATGCAAGGAGAAGTGGAGGAGGATATGCTCGCGAACCTTTTGAGCGTGTCGTCGTCGGGGGGCTGGTATATGTTGAAGTCGGTCTTGGGCACGAAGCGGTCGAGGTAGCTCTCCGCCGAGGCAGTGTCCACGTTCTTGCCCTGGAAGACAGGCTGCCAATGCTCCATGATCATCTGCAATCTCTCGGTCGGTCCCGTCGCAGTCCCCGTAGTCGTCTTCACACCGGTAAGCACCAAGCGTTTGCTGATCAGGCTCCAGAGCTGGACCTGGCGATGTAGTGCTTGGGACTGAGCGCGGGCTTGAGCGTGAGGGAGGCGGCCTCTCTGGCGGGCCAGGTCGATGGCAGCTCGCCGCTGATCAGCGTCTTGGCGGAAGAGGGTGCTGGCCCACTCCTCGAACGAGGCCGGGTCGGTGAGCCTGACCTGGTCACTACTGATGTCGAGGATGTCTTGAGCTTTGGCATGTGCGCGGAAGGGGGCGGGCAGCCAGCGAGCGATCCTGGCGCCAGACCGCGCGGGCCGGCGACTTGGCCAGCTGGAGGTGATCTTCATGAGTGCGGTCTCGGGCGGCGCGGGCCACTTCTCGGAGGAGTTCCGTGTTCTGGAGTAGTCTGGCTGGAGGTGATAGCTTGTCGAGGTCAGCGAGGGCGAACACCTTCTCCGCGATCTGCTCGAAGATAGGGGACTTGAAAATATACTGGGCGGTCGGCTGGTTCTTCTCGGCCTTGAGGTCGCGCATGGCGAAGGAGACGAGGGCCGCGGCATGGTCGCTGACTCGACGGCGAGACAGCAGCTCAGGGGTGGAGAAGGTGGTAGAGGTGACGGCGAGCTGGATCATCTGGGAAGGCGCGATCGAACAGAAACAGCGGTCGATGGTCGACTCCGCCAGGGTCTCTGCGCAGATGTGAATGGCGTCGCTGCCCTCGATCCCCACCAGGCGCTTGAGCGCGCCATGCCACTTGCGCGCGGATGCTTTGGATGTCTCGGTTGCCTCTGATGAGGCTCTGTTGGCGGGCTCAGTGAGCTCCGGCTTCCCGACGGCGGCGAAGTTGAAGTCCCCGATGACGACCGGCGCGAGTTAGCTCGGGCCGGCCCTTGCAAGGTGCATGCCAATGAGGATCTTGGGGCCCAGGTGCGTCTGACTGCCGCGACGTTGATCTCGTAGTTGGGGATGTAGTAGAAGATCAGCCTCTGGTCGTCGGCCTGGGATACGGCGCGGGGGACGCGCCCAGGGAGGAGGGCCCCGCTCTCCGCGTGGAGTCCTGCGGAGAAGACTGCAGCTACACCGCCACTGGCTTCCCCCTGGTGACCTGGCGCGAAGGGGGAGTGCATGGAGAGCTTGGTGTTAATTTTCCGCATGGAGGCTAGCAGCTGGGCGCGGCTCTGACGGGCCCCCCGGGTGCCCGGGGCCATCTTGTCGAGGGGGGGGGGGGGGGGGGCGCAGGTGGGGAGACTTTTCGACCACGCGACGCCCTGGGTAGCTGAGGAGGGCGCGAGCATTCCAAGTGCCAACCACCAAGGTCGGGGTCGGGCCGCCGGGAGCACGCTGCTGACCTTTAGCAATCTTGTCAAAGCCAGAACTGAAGGGCGGCCTCGGGCGTGACCACGTCGTTGATGGCGTCCTTGATCTGCGCGCGCGATGCCTTCGGGGAGGCCCATGTCCTGGTAGGCGATCGCTGTAGCTTCATCCCTTCTGGGCTGCGCTGTGAAAGAGAGGGCGGGGGGCCAGTTGGCGGAGATCCAGCCCTTGGCACGGTCCACTCTCCAGGCGTGGGTAGGAAAGGCCCGAGGACCTGCCGCGTGCACTTGCCGACGATACCTGTCTTGATCTGCTTGGGCGACTTGTCTGGGCCCACCCGCAGCTCGACGAAGCCGTTGCCTGCAATGGCTGGGGCGCGGTTGCGGGGCAAGCTGCCGCCGCCGCGTTGCGGAGGCTGTCCAGTGCCTTCTGAACGCGGCGGGAGGCGGGCCCAGGGAGGCCCGTGAACTTGATCGTGATATCTATATATACCTATATATATATGTATATTTGGATGCGTCCTGGGCCTGGATCTTGAAGTACGACTATTCGATGCCACTGTCTGTGATCCACTTGGTGAGGGCCTCCGTAGCTTTGTCGAGGGTGACCAGGCCGTCTGCGTGCACTTTGACGATAGTGAGGCCCGCATCTCAATCGAAGTCGCGGCCGACGCAAGTCTCCTGCACGGGCTGCGTGTTCGCCACCTCCAGCGCCTTCTGCAGCGCCGCGATCTGATCGGACATGTGGGAGATGGCTTTGTCGGCCTGGTCCTGGCGGTTCTCGATGTCACCCATCCGCTGAGTGGAGGCGTCGAACTGCTGCTGGAAGGACTTGCGGGTGGCGTCGATCTGTTGGCCCACAGCGAGGCCGACCTCCTGCTCGATCTTGCCCGAGAGGCCGTTGATGCCAGGTTGGGCGGCGGCAGGGGCGGCTGAGACGGGGCCCGTGGCAGTGTCCATCGCGGAGGAGACGGAGGCGTTGATGGCGCCCCTGATGGCCAACTCCATGGAGTCGAGCTTGTCTTTGAGGGACTGACTGGACGCAGGCCATGGTGGCGAAGGAGTCCAGGGCGGACTCGTCGTTGGGCGGTGGAGTCCTCGAGCGATCACCACGCCCGCCAGGAGGATCAACGTCACCATGACGCTTGCGCTTCTGAATGCCACCGCGTCGTAGTGCCCCATCTGCGGCCGTGGCTGCGGGGAGAACACCCGCCATGAGAGAACTGAACTGGGGAGACGGTCGATAAACGGGACACCCTTGCACCGACTATGCTCGAATGCAGTCCGCGGACTAGCGGCCTCCGTTCGGCCAGGAGGCTGACAGCCTCCCAAGGTCGGCATCTTGAGCCAAAATGGCTACGGAGAATGAGGAGGAGGAAGAGGAGGAGGAGGAGGAGGAGGAGGAGGAAAGGGAGGAGGAAGAGGACGAGGAACACGAGGGTCAGGAGGAGGCGCATGTGCATGTCTGTTGTGCGTCTGTGCCTCCTTCATCCTCCGAGGAGGTCCAGCAAGGCGCGTGGGGAAGGAAATGGACGAGGATGATGAAAAAATGGCAAGAGAAGGGGCCGGGGGATGACAAGGATGGGCAGCAGCAGTCGAAATAGCAGTAGTAGAAGTAGTAATAGTAGTAATTGTAGTACTAATGATAGTAGTAATAGTAGTGGTAATAGAACGAGTAATCGTAGTAGTAGTAGTAGTAGTAGTAGTAGTAGTAGTAGTAGTAGTAGTAGTAGTAGTAGTAGTAGTAGTAGTAGTAGTAGTAGTAGTAGTAGTAGTAGTAGTAGTAGTAGTAGTAGTAGTAGTAGTAGTAGTAGTAGTAGTAGTAGTAGTAGTAGTTATAGTAGTAGTAGTAGTAGTAGTAGTAGTAGTAGAAGTCGTATTATGAGAAGAAGTGGTAGTAGTAGTCGTCGTAGTAGTAGTAGTCGTCGTAGTAGTAGTAGTAGTAGTAGTAGTAGTAGAAGTAGTAGTAGTCGTCGTCGTCGTCGTCGCCGTCGTAGAAATAGCAGTAAAACAAGTAGTAGTAGTAGTAGTAGTAGTAGTAGTAGTAGTAGTAGTAATAATAGCAGAAATTGTAATAGTGGTAGTAGTCGTGGTAAGAGTAGTGCTAGTCGTACAGATTGTGATAGTCATAGTAGTGGTAGTAGTAGTTAGTATAGTCGTAGTAGAAATGGTAGTAGTAGAGGTAGTAGTAGTAATAGTAATAATAGTAGTAGTAATAGTAGTAGTAGTAGAAGAAATAATAATAGCAG
>CAUYUJ010022646.1:100000-105000 GCA_963575745.1 Prorocentrum cordatum | reverse complement strand
AGCCTCAGCCTGCCTCAGCCATCAGCCTGCCTCAGCCTCAGCCTCAGCCTGCCTCAGCCTGCCTCAGCCTCAGCCTGCTTCAGCCTCAGCCTCAGTCTGCCTTCAGCCTCGGCCTCAGCTCAGCCTGCCTCAGCCTCAGCCTGCATCAGCCTCAGCCTCAGCCTCAGCCTGCCTCAGCATCAGCCTGCCTCAGCCTCAGCCTCAGCCTGCCTTCAGCCTCAGCCTCAGCCTGCTACAGCCTCAGCCTCAGTCTGCCTTCAGCCTCGGCCTCAGCCTCAGCCTGCCTCAGCCTCAGCCTCAGCCTCAGCCTGCCTCAGCATCAGCCTGCCTCAGCCTCAGCCTGAGCCTGCCTCAGTCTCAGCCTCAGCCTCAGCCTGCTTAAGCCTCAGCCTGCCTCAGCATCAGCCTGCCTCAGCCTCAGCCTCAGCCTGCCTCAGCCTCAGCCTCAGCCTGCATGAGCCTCAGCCTCAGTCTGCCTCAGCCTCGGCCTCAGCCTCAGCCTGCCTCAGCCTCAGCATCACCCTGCCTCAGCATTCAAAATGTGGCCCGGGAATGGCGTTCTGGGAACACGAAAAACACGAAGTGGCCTACACTTGGCTCCGGGCATTCAAAATGTGGCCCGGGAATGGAGTTTGGGGAACTCGAAGACCACGGAGTGGCCTACACTTGGCTCCGGGCATTCAAAATGTGGCCTGGGAATGGAGTTCTGGGAACTCGAAGACCACGAAGTGGCCTACAATTGGCTCCGGGCATCCAGCATGTGGCCCGGGAATGGAATTCTGGGAACTCGAAGAGCACGAAGTGGCCTACAGTTGGCTCCGGGCATTCAAAATGTGGCCTGGGAATGGAGTTCTGGGAGGTCGAAGAGCACGAAGTGTGCGACTGTTTCCTTAAAACGAGCCCGGCCCTCGCCTGTCCGGCTCCCGCCCAGACCCCCCTGGGGGGTCATCAGATGCTCTCTTTTGGCCCCATTAGAAACCCATCAGTCTTCGCTGTTAAGTAAAAATGCATATGCGATCCTCGCTATGTATCTGTACTAAGGATCCCTCTGGAAAGTGGAGCTCCTCTGGGGTCGGCAGAAAATATTCCCCTATCCTTCATATTATAAGGGAATACCCCCCCCCCCGGATGGGCATCACAATGGCTAGAACGGCCCAGGAGAGCCACCAGGACGGCTCAGAAGGCCCCCCGAGGGTGTCCGGATCGGCGCGCGATGCTCCCAAGACTGCCCCAAACAAGCCGAAAACGGCTCCAGAGGGCCCAAGCGGGCTCCAACAGTGCTCAAGACGGCCTCAGTTAGCTCCGCAACGGTCCAAGAGGCCCCCCAGACGCCCTAAGCAAGCTCCACGAAGGTCCAAAAGAAAACCCCAAAGGCCTCCGAGACGCCTCCCATGAGAGCCCGAGAAGCCAAATTCATTGTTTTTTTTTTTTTTTTTTTTTTTTTAAAAAAAAAAAAAAAAAAAAAAAAAAAAAAAAAAAAAAAAAAAAAAAAAAAAAAAAAAAAAAAAAAAAAAAAAAAAGTTCTGGCAGGATTCCAGAGTTCTCGCTTTCCCGCTCCCCGACACCCCAAGACAGCCCAAGAGGCCCTCGACATCGCCCCAGGCCGGCCCAATAAGGCTCCACATCGCTCCAACACAGCCCAAGATGTTCCCAAGACGGCCCCAAGACGACTCCAGATAACCCCCGAACGGCCCCAAGACGGCCCAAGAGGCATCCAAGACGGCCGAAGAAGCCCTTAAGGCGGTTCCAAGAGGAGGCACAGATGGGGTGCCCGAGCGGGCTTTTCTGGCCCTCGGCCCCGAGAGGCCCCCAGGGAGCACCAAGAGCTCCCAAGAATCCCCCAGGCACCACGAGCTCCCAAGTACCTCTTCAAAGGCCCCGACAAAGCGAGTTACGACGTCACGCTCGATTCATCGGTCCAGGACCAGCTCCAGGAGTGGCTCTGCGGGCGCTACCTGTGCGCCACCGAATGCGCCTGGCGCATCTTCGGTTATCGCACGTACGATCGGTGGCCTCACGTCGTTTGCCTCCCCGTGCATCTGGGCGGCGAGGATTGGGCGCAGTAGGAGGAAGGCGCCCCGCGCCGCTCAACTTCGCCTCCATGAGTTCTTTCCAAGAAGAGCAAAGTTTAAACGTCACTCTTTTCCAATGCAGCCCTTTAAAACACCGGCAAACTTGCGTTCCAGCAGGCGCTGAGGAGGCGGCGGTGCAAAGCCGCGCCTCCGCTCTACAGCGGTACTTCTGCCGCCCCGCCTCGTCGTGCTTCGCGAACATAAAGTACCGCGAGTACTTCGAGATGTACATGATTGCACCGCGGTGCCCTGTGCCGCTCCGCGCGCACCCCCCCGCCCTGTTCCCTGAGCACCGCGCTGCTGCCGCGGATTGCAGCCCGCCGGACGTCGCCATAAACCAAAGCCCCCCCGGCCAGACGCGCTTCGTGCATCCGCGCCAACGCGGCGGGGCGCCGCTGTGCCGCATGGAAATGAAGCATCCTGGGCAAAAAGAAGTTTTCTATTTGCGTCACATGCTGCTGAACTACCCCAAGAATAGCTTCTCCGACTGCAGACGCCACAATGGCGAAACATACCCGCCCCACGAGGAGGCCGCGCTGGCAACCGGACACTTCGCTCGGCCCGACGAAGCCCACGCCGTGCTCGACGAACTGGTCGCCCTCAAGTACACCGCCGCGCAACTCAGGTTCGCCTTCCTCATGCTTCTGGAACAGGAAGCCCCGATCTCCCTGTGCAAGAAGTACGAGTCGCCGCTGCTGAAGGACTTCCTGAACCGAGGCCGTTCGCTGCAGACGGCCCGACAAGAGCTCCTGCGGACGCTCCGCGCCAGTTCGCTGCTCAATGGCAACGCGCCCGACACCTGGAAGCTCGATGCCCCCGACGCCACCCCGACCGCGATATCCGCCCTACAGCCGCCGCGCCAGCGGCGCGCTGCCGCCGAGCTGGTTCACGCGGACCCCGACAAGCAAGCGGTCGCCAACCACGTAGCCCAGCGCTGGGAGCAGGGTGGCGAATCATTCATATTGGCGGAGGGTCGAGCTGGAACTGGCAAGTTCACGCTGGCGCGACACATCACGAAGGAGGCATTGGCGACAGGGCGCGCTGTCGTCAACGTCGCCACCGCGGGGCAGGCCGCGCTGGAGCTACCCGACGGGGCTACCGCTCATTCGACCTTCGGCATCCCGCTGGCTGACGAGGACGACCTCACCTGTACACTGGGCGCGCGTTCCGCAGCGGCTGTGCGTTTGGCGCAGACTGCGGTCATTCAGTGGGACGAATGGCATTCCGTCGAGGAACCCGCCTGGGAGGCCGCGCTCGGTTTGCTGCGCGCGCTCGAAGCGCATTACGCCGACGCGCACGCCCCCAAGACGTTCATCTGCTACGGCGACTTCCGGCAGATCCCACCAGTGGTGCCGCGAGCCTCTCGGCAGACGATTGTCCAGGCCAGCGCGCGCGCGTCCTCTTCCTGCGGCGCATTCTCGTGTTTTCGACTCCGGACCGTTTACCGACAACGGGGAGACCCGCGGAATGGGTGGGCCGCATTGGAGAAGGGCTCGCGCCCGCTGAGCATTCCGCGGACGGCGAGACCGGCTTCGTGTGCTTGGACCTGTGCGCCACCATTACAGAGGAACCGGAGGCCGTGTCTTTCTGCTTCCCGGCACTGAGCGACCCGCGTGAATTCGCCAAAAGCAAGATCCTCTGCGCCCGGAATAGCTCAGTGGGCGCTCACAACACTCGGATACTTCCGACGTTGGTGCAAATCTACCGCTGCCCCAGCTACGACAAGTGCAGCTGCGACACCGTCGACATGGGCGCGGATAGTGCCATCGAGCCCCACATCACCGCGGAGTACTTGAACTCGCAAGAGCACCCAGGCTCACCGCCGCACTGCGTCCGCCTCATCAAAGGAGCGCTCTACGAGCTCATGCGGAACTTCAGCCCCGAAGACCGGCTGATGAACCACGCCCCTGTCATATTGCAGGAAATATACGAGAACCATGTGCTCATTGAGACTCTCGACGGACGCACCTTTCCATTGCCGCGGATATGCTTCAGGTGGCAGATTGCAGGCGGAACTTCCACTATTTCGCCCAAAACCGCGAATGCCACGTTTGCGCCGACGCAGCAGACTCCCAGGCCAGCGCAGGCCCTCCCAGCCCAACAGAGGGCCAGCGTGTACACCACCCACGTCTTGCTCGAGATGATCGACGCGAACGGCCGCCGCGCCAACGGCGCCCGTGCCGCGGTAGCGGACGCCTCCAGTCTGCGCCAAAGCCGAACGGGCCGCCACGCCCCCATCTGCTTCCAGAAAGACGCCGTCGCCCAGATGACTTTACCGCAGGCGCCGCGCGGCGTGTCCGTGGGTGTCCAGAGCCTTTTGGGCCCGACCGCCAGCAGCAATCCCTGCGGCGAGGCGAGCTGGGCATGGGTGCGCGGAGCCTACGGCGACTCCGCTGCCGCGGGCCAGAAAGCCACGAAGCACGTCTGCGAGGCCCTGCGCTCCATCTTGCAGCAAGCGCAGCTCGAGGTCAACCTGGCCGTCCCAGCTAACGATCGCCACGGGGCGTTCCAGGTCGAATCCCGCATCCTCGCCAACCGCGTGGAGCACACTCGCTCCTCCACCAAGCTGAACCAGGAGCCGTGCAACATCAAGGGGCTCATCAACGTGCACATTGTGATCGCCAGTAACGTCCCCGCGGCCGCGCTGAAGAGCCCCCGCGAGATCGCTACGAAGTACCCGACCATCGTCACGACCAGCGCGTGCAAGCCCGGCACCGCGATTCACGACACCTTCCACTCGAAGCCGCCCGCAGCTGCCGGGCCCACGGTCCAGAAGACCATCAACAAGAAGCCGGCCGCGGCCCGCAAGAGGCCCTCTGCGAAGCCGTGAGAGCCCCCCGTCCTCCGCGGGCGCCCCCCCCGTTCCCGCGCGCGCCTTTTGCGCCGCACGTCCGTGCTGCTTCGCGCGCGTCTCGGCCGGGACTGGCA
>CAUYUJ010022646.1:70000-95000 GCA_963575745.1 Prorocentrum cordatum | reverse complement strand
CACGCGGTCTCTTCCAAAATCCCCATACAGTCACGCCAGCACGGGAGGGTGCATTTGCAAGAGCGCATCAGAGATGCGACGCAAAGGGCGAGGATAGAGGTCGTTTGGGGTCCACCCCAGTCCTTCAGGCGGTGCCAGTCGGCGTTCGCCCAGCAACGAAAAGGCGTCTTAAATAGACGGGCCAGCTGCTGGTACTCTGACTTTCGGAGATGAGGAGGATGATCATGAACTGGGCGACGTAAGATAAGACCGAGACAGCACGACGGCGGCATACTAAAGCGGTAACCTCTGTCGCAGAGCCACCAGCAGCTATCATGGCGCAACGAGACTGGTACTTACTGAGCGGGGCGTGCCACGAGTCCCATTCGACATCAGGTCCTAGATACATCCCAAGGTACTTGAGTTTGCCCGGGATTCCCATGGAGGTCCATTCCCGAAGGTGAGAGCTAAGCCAGAGGCGATATTGGTGAATGACTTCAGGAGATGCCGAATCTATAGGCGGGACAATGTGGCACTTCGGGATATTGAGCTTAAGGTGCGCCAGTCTCTGAGCCTTCCGAAAGACCGCCGAGATCTCACTCAAAGCGGAGATGCACTTCAGCGCCATGCCGATGTCGTCGGCGCAAGCTCTCGTATGGCCGCGGCCCGTGCCGTCCACCACGGAGCGAAAGTCTTGAAGAAAGGGATCAAGAGCGAGACTGAAGAGAAGCCCAGAAGCCAGCCAGCCCTGGACGATGCCAGCCGTGATGTGGTACATAAAGCTAGTGACCCCACCGACATTCCCCCAACACGTGACGTTTTCGTAGATAACCTGGTAGAACCGCCGCAGAGGAGGAGGGAGGGCGAGAGCGTCGAGCACCAGCATCAGCCATCTCTGACACAAGCTCGGGAAGGCCTGGCCGAAGTCAAAACCTATAAGCAGCGGAAGCGACGCCCTGGGACCCATAGAGTAAACCCTCGAGTAAGTGTCTAACTCCACAATGTTCGAACAAAAGTTTCGACCCGAGACGAATCCACGTTGGTTCGAGTCGAGTCCAGCGGGGACGCGACGAGAAAGCTCCCAGCAACAAACCCCCGCCAGGATCTTACAGTCCGTGTTTTTGAAGCCGAGAGGCCGAGTATCCCCAACATCCCGAAACATTCCATCTTGATCGCCAGCTTCCGTGCCTCTGGGAATGTAATATCCCAGCAGCTCGTTAAAGTTGAAGGAGAGCGAGAAGCCGCTCAGGACCCACTGAAGCCCTTCAAACAGCATGGAGGAACCTAACGGGGCGTGCTGCCACGCAGCATATCTGAGACGGTCGGGCCCAGGGCCAGAGTCGGGCTGCCTCCGAAGGTAGCTTTCCAGGAAGGCCAAGGTGGGAGGGGGGAGATCGCGGCACGAAACACGAGGGGCGAACTCCTGAAGGCACGACTTCGTGGGCTCTTCTTCGAAAGGCTTACCAGAGAAGACAGGGGCCCAATGAGCAGAGAGCGCTTCAAGGACGCGGGAGGGTTCTTGCAAGATTTGACCCTGGACCCGAACTCCAGCCAGATAAACGCGTTTGTCAAAGGGGGGCCATAACCTAGCAGCCTTTCTCATTTTCCCCACCCGTCCTCGAAGCCGAGCCTGGCGCTGCTCGCTTCCAGCAGCAGCAAGACTCGCTTGCACGAGTTGTCGCCGACGCTGTGAAACTTCAGCATGCAGCGTGTCAGAGAGCGATGCAAAGTCCAGCGGCGAGACCAGATCGACCGTGCTCGCAGCTTCGTCGTAAACGAAGTGTTCACGAGCGAGAGGGCGGGACATGCAAACGCGTTCGGCGAGGCGCACATCTTGCCGAAAGACAGCACGTGCACACGTACGTAGGACTATGAATTTGGCGTCGAGCGACTGCGGTTTGTGAATGATAAGCGTGTTTCGGGCATATCGAGCTGCTTCTATCATGAGTTTCTTATAATATGCATGTCGGAGAGGTACACTAAGATGTTCATATTCAGCAGCAGCAAGTGCGCGACGCATATACCACACACATTCGGCCGTGCGAAAGATCTCGCGCGGGATAGGCCGGGCATCTTCAGGCGGCCGCTGACGAGCAACCAGAGTCGCACAGACTGCAGCATGGTCTGAGATGCGTTTCGCTAGAAGCTGTTCTGGGATCCCCACCACCTCCCCGCTGGTAACCATCTGAGATAACACCCACCCTGGAGCAGAGCAGAACAACCGATCGATGTAGGATAAGTGCTGTACCCCCGCATGATAATGAGTAGGAGCCTCGAGTTGAAATCGGACCATCTCACGAAGAACTTCTCGCCACTCGGGAGCCCCTGGGACGAGCGGCGGCAGAGGTGCATTGAAAAGCTCGTCGCTCGGGTTGAGCGGCGCGGGCGGCTGCAGACCGAAATTACAGTCCCCGACAACGATGACCAGCTTATTCTGTGGGTCTCGACTAGCATCCATTAGATCGTTAGCGATGCACTGACATACATGACGACGTTGAACACGAGAGATACTGTGATTGTGAACGTTGTAGTGAGATATCCATGTCGAACCATCATGAGATGAGAAACGTGCGTGTAATACTCGACCAGGAACCAGAGAGAGAGAAGAGACGAGGGGAGACGCGCTGCCGAACCTCCGCTCCCGTTCACTGCTGGGGCTAAACTTCGGATAAAATGTGACAACGCCTCCTGCAGGGCGCGGCCTAGTGATGCCATCATCGTCAAGCACTGCTGGAAGGAAAGAGGAGGAGCAGGAGAAGGGGAGATTAGCGTGATGCAAGAAATCTTGCACCTCTGCAATCGATCCGTGGACTTCCTGCACGGCCACGATTGCCCCAGGACGGAGCAGGCGTTTTAAATCGCGGAATTTAGCAGTGCGCACGAGAGTCTGATGGTGCAACAGGGCATTCGAATTCCAAGAGCCGATCCTCAGCGGCGTCTCGGAAGATCCGCTCCATAGAGCGAAGAACGTGCTAAAGAGACCACTGGGTCTGGTTGCCCCCCTGGATGGCGACAGCCAGCGGCTCCTCGATTTCCTCACGGGAGATATTCTCGAGAGCTAGATTCGCTTCCGCCCAGCGAACCCGCGGCGCGTCGTCGGCCTGTGGAGTGATCTCCACGAGCTGGCGCCAATTATGTAGTGGAAATGGTGCCGCGCAGCTTGTCAACAAAAACTTTTTGTCCTGAAAGCGGTTCTCAAAGAACCTCTTGGCAGCCTTAAGCGCAACTTCACGCTTGACCTGGCACTGGTTTTTGTCGGACCCGACAAAGATCTCTGAGCGGGCCCCAGAAATCGCAGGAGCGAAAAAGCGCATCCACTCCTCACCAGGACGCTGCGGGCGCAACAGGCTGAGGGCATGCTGTACACGGCGGGCGGCAAACTGAGAACTACCCTTGAACTTGATCGTGAACCTCTTGTCCGACGGTTCCCCCTGGAGCTCCCACTCAGAAGACTCGATGTTGAGACGCTCCAGCCACGGAAGAAGGGCTCCCTGAACTTGATGTTTCGTTGTCTGCTCCTTGCAGCGGACCACAATGATCGACGCGTCAATGGCACGGTTGAACGCCGAATCCAGAGATAACTTCGGGAAGACCGTTGGCATCTCGCTGGGGGTCTCCTTGACCACGTTGAGTTCACGCTTGAGCTGTTTGACCTCTTCATGAAGAACCTGGAGCTGCTTGGTGTGCACGCGCTGAATCGTTTCCACTCCATTGAGACGTTGTTCGACCTGCGAGGCCATCGCCGAACATGTAGCTTGCACCCTGGTAGCCAATCCCTGCAGACTGGAGTTGAGCGCGGACGTCGTGTTCGTGACCTGCTCGAGCAGCTCCGCACGCAAGGCCTCGATGGAGTCCTGAAGGTTGGCGGCCTGGACGATCTCGAAGTCAGCGTCACCTGCGGGCAGAGGACCAGCGCGACGTTTGTTGATACCACCTTGCACTCCTTGGCCACCACCACCCAGATCGGCACCAGGAGGAGCAGCACCACGGACAGGAGTAGCAACTTGCGAAGATCCACCGGCGCCCACTTGAGATGGCGGGAAGGTGGGGATGTCGTCGAGTTCGATATCTGTGGCCATCTGCATCTGGCTCGGGATGGCGTGACCGCCATCGCCCATGGCTCGCAGAGAGCACTGGTGGTGCACAGGGCGAAAGAACGAGAAGGTGTGCCGCGGGCAAGCCCCAAGCGATTCGAGAGATCGCTACGGATGGGTCCAAAGCTAATCGCAACACCTCGGTTCCCCGAACCTTCGTTACGTTTAGCCTTGAGCCAAAAAGGCTACGGACCTCCTTCCTCCTCCTCCTCCTCCTCCTCCTCCTCCTCCTCCTCCTCCTCCTCCTCCTCCTCCTCGAGCCGGCAAAGCGCCACCACCACGGCAGCCTCGCCCCGTGGCCGCCGCCGGCAGCCCGCGCCTGCCGAGGGTGCGTCCACGAGGGGCCGCCGAGGCCAGAGACTGCCGTCGGGGCGTCGACCGACGGAAACCCAAAAATCATCCCAGCGCGACCCTGCCTACGAGTTTTTTTTATAATCCACTCATTCTTTCGATTCTTCATTCCGAGGCGTTTCTGGAGCCCGAATGACAAGCCCAGGGGGGTCGCATCGATAATATACTGCATCATGCTGGTAGGATCATCTTGGCAGCTCGGGCGCAGGTACTGTGCAGACGAACGAGTGCGACCCTACCTACGAGTTGGAGGATCTGGGAAAGCAACATCTGTATGAGGCTAAGCTGAGCTAAGGTGAAGCTCAGCGGAGACGAAATGAGCTCGGCTAAGATGAGATGAGCAACGCTCAGCTAAGGGGACGTAACTGGGGGAACCGCGGGGCGGATACCGGGGGAAGCGCCCGGGGCGAGTTGCACTGCCCGGCCCTTTTAAGCATACCGAGTAAGAACCCTTCTAGGCAGAGCCTAGGTAGGGAATAAGGAACGAGGCCCCTTTCTCCAGAAGTTAAGCTTCGACTTCCCATCGAAAACCAGGGAAAACCGGAGGCAAGCTGTGGAGCAGTCAAGGAACACCGAGCCCCTCCCCAACGAAAAGGGTTCTTTCTTCAGCGCCCCGACTGTATCATGGCTGGGCTCCCGTGCAAAATCAGGCTGACGCAGGAAGACAATGTCCAACTAACTGGCCAGGGCACGCAGCAGGATCCCGACTGGCCCACGCCCAAGCGTCGCGCCTGAAGAGGGAGTACGCTACCATCACGGTGGAGGACGAGTCGCTCAGAGGATCCTGTCAACTCGAAAGCGGCTCTCGCCTTCCAGATTTCGGCGCCCGTGGTCACGCGCAGAAACCGATCCTCCTGGCATGCCGCCCTGCCGAGGGCGGCGCCTGGCCGTCACCTTGCACGGGCTTCCTGCGTCTCAGCGAGTCGCGGCGCACCCGAGGAGGAGGAGGAGGAGGAGGAGGAGGAGGAGGAGGAGAGGAGGAGGAGCGAGGAGGAGGAGGAGGGAGGAGGAGGGAGGAGGAGGAGGAGGAGGAGGAGGAGGAGGAGGAGGAGGGATGGAGGAGGACGGAAGTTAGGGGAGCCGTGGGCAAGAACCCCCGGGGGGGGGGGGAGGGCCCGCGTGTTATCTCTCCGCGCAGTCGCGGCGTGGTCTGCTCGTGGCGCGGCCCCAGCTCTGCAGCGACCGGCTGCTCGGGAACGAGGCGGCACCATCTCTTTGCCCTCCTCCTCCTCCTCCTCACCCTCGTCCCCCTCCTCCTCTCCTCCCTCCTCCCTCCTCCTCCTCTCCTCCTCCTCCCTCAATCCTCCTCCTTATCCTCCTCCTCCTCCTCCTCCTCCTCCTCCTCCTCCTCCTCCTCCTGAACTGATAATTCCCGCATCGCTCCTGGTGCACTCTTGTGAAGCCGTGTGCGCGGGAAAGACGACGACAAGGTAAGCCGAATTTCCAAGGGTAACCACCCGTGGAGATAACAGCGACATTCCGGTTAAACCAGCAACCCCCCACCTACGAAATTCTGACAACGGCGGAAACTCGATAGACTGACCGCACGGCCTATCTCGACAAACGATTCAAAGTAATGAACAAGCCGAGAAGTTAAAATCGACAAAGCGTAAACGAAGAAACGGGTTGATTCTGAAAGCGTAAACATACCTTTGCGATGCAGGGGCAAGTGATTCAAAAACAATAACACATGTGGTCTGGAAACTTAGATTTCGCGTTCAGATCCGCTCTGCTTTAGTTTCAACGTGCGCGAACAAAAATGGTTTCAAACACGCTCCTTTCGCGCAGCCGCCGTCGTCGTGCAACCGCCGCGCAAAATTTGACAGCGCTCGGTTGCCCTGAAGGGTTGAACGGTGCCCGCCAGCAGAAATCGACAGCGAAATCTTGGATCCGACGGTCACCCCAGTTCAGCAGCGACGGCCAGGACCGATGCTCCCGCCAGAGGTCCGGTAGGGATTGCTGTCCGCACGCGGAGCTTGTAGCACTGGGCAGTCCCAGGCCGTTGGGGCGCATGCCGCCGCCGGCAGTCAGGGGCACAGCACGCGATCAGATGTCGGGGACGCGCTGACCTGATCTGACCTGGGCCAGCCGCTGACCCACGTCGAGAGCACGGGCCGGCCAAGCAGCGGCTCCCAACTCCAGGCCAGCGGAAGGCAGGCGGCGGGGGGAAGGGGGTCGGCTTCGGGTGTCTCCCAGGCCTGGGTGGTCCAGACGATCTCGGAGGGGGCCGGCAGACCCCAGTCAGCGCTGACCCCCGCCACGTTCACGTGGTGCCCCGACACCGGGCCAGCCTGCCACCAGAGGATGCGGCCCAAGACGCCAAAGATGGGTTCCAGTCGGCCGCAAAAAAGCGCCCAAGAGATTCCAAGAGGACCACGAGAGGCCAAAGGCACTGATTCCCCGTTGATGTTTTTGGGCTTCTCCACTTTTCGAACAAGACGTCCCAAGAGGCCCCCAAGACCGCCAGAGGCTTCCAAGAGGACCCCAAGACGGCCCAAGAGGCGCCCAAGACGGCCCAACAGAGTCCAAAGACGGCCCCAAGAGGGGCCAAAGAGTGACCACGGACCGAAAGTCCGAGCCTTCCGCCCCAAGATGCCCCCAGGAGGCCCCAAGCACCAACAGGCCCCCAAAACTGCTCCAAAGAGGCCTCAACCCTGCCTCAACGAGGCCCCCGAGAAGCCTCCCGCGACATTCCAACGAAAATCTTACAGGCCTATGACCCACAACCCAGGCACGGTGGCGGGATGGGCCGAAGGCCATTTGATCCGCCGCCCCCTGTTGATTCATCACAGGGGTACCTGGCGTGCTGAACCCTTTCGGTTTGGGTTTTGGTTCTTTTCCAAAAGAACTCCACCTGGGGCTCTGGCGCGTCCCGCCAGGGTCCCGGGAAGATCTTCAAGGACCTCAATTCCTCCAAAAATCCTCCAAGACGGTCCAAGATGGCCACGTCGGCCCAAGATGGCCTCCAAGATGGTCCAAGATGGCCTCCAAGACGGCCAAAGAGGGTCCAAGATACCTCAACGTTCACCCAAGAAGCCTCCAAGACGGCCCAAGACGGCCCAAGAGGTCTCCAAGAGGTCCTCCAGGAGGGCCCGAAGAGGCCAAACTCATTGATTGTCCTCAGTAGGTTTTTAAGGATTTTGGCGTTTGCCTCTTCTCGGCATTCCGACAGCTCAAGACGGCCCAAGAGGCCGCCAAGATCGCCCACGAGGCCTCCAAGAGGGCCCCATGACGGCCCAAGAGACCTCCAAGACGGCCCCAAGACGGCCAAAGTGACCTCCAAGACGCCCAAGATGGCCTCTAAGACGGCCCCGAAGCGCCCCAAGAGGACCCCAAGTCGGCCGAGAAAGGCCCCCCTAACGGCTTCCGACGGCGTCAGACGGGCCAGGAGCCCACCAAGATGGCCGAAGTTGGCTCGAAGCTGGCCCAAGACGCCTCCAAGAGGGCTTCCAGGAAGGCCAGAAAAGGCCAAAAACATTGATTTACCTTCGGTTTTTGAAGGATTTTGACGTTTGCTTCTTTTCGGCCTTCCGACGGCCCGATACGGCCCAAGAGCCCCCAAAGATCGCCAAAAGATCGCCCAAAATGCCTCCAAGATGGCCCCAGAACGGCCCAAGAGGCCCCCAAGACGGCCCCTAGAGGCCCCCAAGACGGCCCAGGAGGCTTTTAAGACGCCCAAGATGGCCTCCAAGACGGCCCTGGAGCATTCCAAGAGAGCCCCAAGTCGGCTCAGAGAGGCCCCCCAAACGGCTTCCGACGGCGTCGGACGGGCCAGGGGCCCACCAAGACGGCCGAAGATGGCACTAAGACGGCCCAAGACGGCCCAAGAGGCCTCCAAGAGGGCCTCCAGAAAGGCCCGAAAAGGCCAAAATCATTGATTCCCTATGAGTTTTTGAAGGATTGTGGCATTTGCTTTTTTTCGGCCTTCCGACGGCCCGAGACGGCCCAAGTGCCCCCAAAGATCGCCCAAGAGGCCCAAGACGGCCCCAAGAGGCCCCCAAGACGGCCCAAGAGGCCTCCAAGACGCTCAAGATGGCCTCCAAGACAGCCCAAGAGCCCTCCAAGAAGGCCCGACAGGTTCAAAATGGCCTCCAGTCGGCCAAGATGACCTTTAAGATGCCCACGTGTTCCCCGAAGGCTTTCCAAACCGATTCGGGGAACACATGGTCCGATAGCTTGGCAGGTCTGGCCTCAACGTTCGGCCACATAGGCGCTTCCAAAAAGGCAGGGGGCGGCGGTGACTCGCCGGAGGCGTCTTCGATACGGTTGAACAAGCATCCTTTCCCCGAGTGCAGGTGTTGGTTTCGGATCTTCTGAGTTCGAGTGCGTAAACGTGCCAACTTCGAGTTGCGGGGGGGGGAGTGTGGCGTATTTGCTTAGGCCCCGCCTTCCTGTGCCCTGTCTCCCTAATTAAAGCTGTGCGTAGCCCGCCTAGCCTTTAGCGGAAGAGGTTCGCTCTCGCCCCGCAGACCAACAAAAAAGAGTGTGGCGTGTTTGCTTCTCTCAACCGGATTTTCGCCTTCGGAGACCGAGGCCCTCGGCAGTGGACCTCGAGTGGTCGGCAAGGGGCGGTCAACAAAGGGGGGCGGGGAAGAAAGGGCCCGCTTTGGAGCCCCCACGGGCACCTTTGGGCCCCTGGAGGGCCCTTCAAGGGCCCCTTGAGGGTCCGTGTCCTGCAACCCTCGATCACCCTCCCCGCTCTATCGACCCTCCCCTCAAATGGCCGCCCGAGGAGCTGTGTGGCGGAACACTGCCTGTCCTCCGCCAGCTCGTTGTCGCTGCTGTCCGGGTCATCGGGGTGCCAGGTCATGAGGCTGCGGCTCCTGCGCCGGCACTGCAGGAGGAGGGGCAGGGAGGAGGGGGCAGCGAGAAGGAGGGAGGGAGGGAGGCAGGGAGGAGAAGGAGGCGGAGGAGGGGGAACGAGAAGGACGAGGAGGAGGAGGGGACAGGATGGGACAGGAGGGGGGAGGGCCGGGAGGAGGACGAGGAGCGCACTCAACTCAGCATGCTGCTCCTCAACCTTCTCCATTTCTCTGCAGCCAGGGAGGAGAAGGATGCGCGGAAAAGAACAGGCCGAGGAGTAACATGTGTACAGGGGGAGGGGGGCGAGGAGGAGACGGATGAAGGGGATGATGATGAAGATGGTGATGCTGATGCTGATGCTTCTGATGATGATGCTGATGATTATGATAACCAATGGTGATGATGCTTATGATTAGGATCATGATGATGATGATGGTGATGATGATGCTGCTGATGAAAATAATACTGATGCTGATGCTGATGATTGTTGATGATGATGATGATGATGATGATGATGATGATGATGATGATGATGATGATGATGATGATGATGATGATGATGATGATGATGATGAGGCGGGGTAGACGGACGAGGAAGAGGAGGGAGGATGAGAAGGAGGAGGACGGCGGCGAGGAATGGCAATACGATGATGATGAGGAGGAGAAAGAAGAGGAGAACGGTGATGAAGTTCGAGAAGAACGAGAAGAACGGAGAAGAGGAAACGAGGGTGAAGAGAAACATCTTGCTGGTCCTGCGCCGATGCACTTCAGCATGCTGTGGATCCCGCGTGCCATCGGGGAGGTCCCACCTGACCGTCGCGCCATCCCTTGAAGACGCAGAACTGCCGTGGATGTCGCTTACCTTCGAGCACACATCCGGAAAACACGGCCGCAGGGGATGGCCCTCGTCCGACTTGTTGGCGGCGACAGAACAACTGCAGCTGCCCATGCACCGGCCAGTCACAGCACAAGCCGTGACCGAAAAAACGCGCTTCCCCCCGTGTGGCTCATTGGGCCAAGCAGGCTGCAGGAGAGAGGTCGAGGGCACAAGGGGGTCGAGCAGGCTGCCAGGCAAAAAAGGTAGGTAAAGATGCGAGATGTGTTTGCCACCCTCCTTGCGATTCTCAGCTCGCTCCGAGGTCGTGCACCGATGGCTACTGGAGAGGGACATGTGAGAGGGATACGCACACGTGTGTACATGAATCCACCGACCCTGTCGGCGTGCAGGCTTCACAGTTCGAGGCGTCCTCGTCCTCGTCGTCGGCCTTGTCGGTGTCGCCGTCGCCCCTCCCCCCTGTCCCGGTCCGCGGGTCCTCCTCGTCAGACGTCCCAGGCAACGAGAGATCGAGCAACGTCGCACTCGAGTCGGAGGGAATCAGCCCCTTCTCTTTGATTCCTTCCCCGCGGGGGGGGGGGCCTCCTCCTCCTCCTCCTCCTCCTCCTCCTCCTCCTCCTCCTCCTAAGTTGCAATCAATTGAAGCGAATTCCAACCGCGGTGGTACGAATTCCTACCAATGTGGTACTAACTCTTACCATCGTGTCATTATGTTTGACTGCTTTGGCATGAGTGCCAACTGACCTCTAGGAGAAGCCGTGCAACCGTCCCACAGGCGTCTTAGAAACGTGTTTGAAAGGCGTCTCTAAGAGGTGTCTTTTGAGACAAGAGGCGCCTTGCAGGCGTTTCTGAAAGGCGTCTTACAAGCGTCTCTGAAAGGCCTCTTACAGGCGTCGTACAGGCGTCTGTGAGAGGCGTCGTAGAAGCTTCCCTGAGATGCGTCTTAAAGGCGTCTCTGACATTCGTCTTCAAGGCGTCTCTGAGAAGCGTCTCACAAACGTCTCCGAAAGGTGTAAAACACACGTCTCACAGGCGCCTCTGAGAGGTGTCATACATGCGCCTCTGAGAAGTGTTATACAGGCGTCTCACACGCGCTTCTGGGAGGTGTCTTATAGGCGCTTCTGAGGGGTGTTACACACGCGTCTTACAGGCGCCTCTGAGGCGTTTCTTACAGGCGCTCCTGAGAGGCGTCTTACAGGCGTCTTACAGGCGCCTTCGAGGAGTGCTATACAAGCGTCTTGCAAGCGCCTCTGGGAGGTGTTTTACAGGCGCCCCTGAGAGACGTCTTACAGGCGTCTTACTCCGGGAGGTGTCTCACAGGCGCCCCTGAAGGGCGTCGTACAAGCGTCTTATAAGCGCTTACGAGAGGTAAGTGTCTTACAGGCGCCTCTGAGAGGTGTTATACAAGCATATTACGAGCGCCTCTAACAGGTGTCTTTAGAAGCGCCTCGGAAAGGCGTCTTACAAGTGCCCTTGGGAGGCGTCTTACAAGCGTCTAAAACGAGTGTTCTTTCCACTCACCATCCTGTGGTGTTGGGTCCTCGTTTTGATAAGTTTTGAAGAGACAGCGCCCCGCGTTCCTCCTCTCCTCTCCTCTCCTCTCCTCTCTTCTCGTCTCCTCTACAATTACACAACATGAATACTACTCTCCTCGCTCCCCTGATGACGTCCAGAAGATATCCGGTCCCCCTCCGCGTATTACAGGATTCCGGGGAAAAGGGTTTTAGCTTGGTTTGTTTCAAAGCGTTGCTCCCGCTGACGCGCTGGACTCATTTCTGCGCCTCTGGTTGTTCCAAATCGTGCTCCCGCTGCAGCGCGGGCGCTTTCGGTCCTTCCAGATAGGCCCCAAAATCTAGAAAATGCCCCCCCGATAAACCATCGGAAGTGAAGTACAAATTCGGTGGCGATTCGTCGATTTTGGGGGCCGCAGAACCCCCCCCACTTTGGGGCGTCGTCGTTCTCAAGAAGTATCAAGTGGGGAACCCGTTTCTGCTTTGAGAAGGCGATGTTGGAAGCAGAGCCAGCGGGTGCTCTCCATCAGCCCCGCCTTGTGTGGAGCGTTTCGGGAAGCCAAAGGAGCTGGACATGGAGCCACGACTCTAGACCAGCCCAGACTTCTCAAAGACGATCCACTTACCCTTCAAGGAACCCGGCGCCATGCCATGACATGCTGTGCGGTGTTGCTTTCTGCACCGCTGTGCGATGCCATGCTTTGTGTTACAATTATTTGTGATACAATGCTTCACTGCGCAATGCCACGCCATGCTATGGCATGCTACGCTCTGCCGTGCTCTCCTACGCCATGCCATGCCGTGCTCTACCATGCATCGCGAACCCTCTCGCGATCATCGCCCTGCTCGACGTCCCACTGTGCGAATAGAGAGGAGATCTACGCCATGGTAAGGGAAGGGAGCGAAGGGCAGGACGTCAGATATGACGCGAGCACGCCTAGCTTGAGGAGGAGGAGGAGGAGGAGGAGGAAAGAGGAGGAGGAGGAGGAGGAAAGAGGAGGAGGAGGAGGAGCCTCCTCCCTCCCTCCCTTCCTCCTCGCCTCTGCCCCCCGCACGCTTCTGCTGCGGCCCCCCCCCCCTCACACGCCTCGGGGCCCCAGAAGGAGCTCCACCGAAGGCCTCAACGGCAGGGTTCGCACGGCGGCCCCGCCCCATTTCGGCACACCCCTCACACGCTTCGTGGCCCCATAAGGAGCTCCACCGAAGGCCCCAGTGGCAGGGTTCGCACGGCGGCCCCGCCCCATTTCGGCACACCCCTCACACGCTTCGTGGCCCCATAAGGAGCTCCACCGAAGGCCCCAACGGCAGGGCTCGCCCGGCGGCGTCGCCCAAAGTTCGGCACGCCCCTCGCACGCCTCGCGGTCCACATGCAGAACCCCGTCGAGGGCCCCGGTGGCAGGGACTTCCTGGGACCTCCTCTGCCTGTATGTTGACACCCCCTGTGAAAGCGAGAGTGCTGGATAGCCCAGCGTTTGCCCCTCGTCTCACTTGTTTCTTATCCGTAAGCATTGCGGCTCCCAGGGCCCTCGAGTCTCAGGCGGCACACGGAAAACATCAGCGCCTATCCCAGAAGTTGCATCTTCACATTGGTAGCGGAGCTGTTCGACCCACGGACACGCCTTCGCAGCATCGAAGAGAAGCAGCTCGCAGCATCGAGAGAAGCAGCTCGCGGCATCGAATTCGGCGGATAGACCGCCACACATTAATCAATACGAGGCCGGATATCTACAGAGAGATCTACAGCAGGACCGGCAAGGATGGCGCCCAAGGTGGACCCGTCCGAGGAAGTGGCAGAGGGTGAGGAAGGACGTGCCCGGCAGCAGGGAGGACCCCACGTTCCAGCTCCCGCCTTCGACCCGCAGACGATGACAATGAAGGATTATAGGAGGCGAGTGGCGATATTCAAGATAAGGACCAGACTGCCCCTTGAAAGGCAGGCCGCGGAGCTCTACGCAGAACTGAAGGGCGACGCCTGGATTCATGCAGAGGACCTCGACCCGACGGAGCTTCAGAATGACGAAGGGGTCCAATTGCTGCTCGATTTCCTAGCAGATAAGTTCGACGACGAGAAGGTGATGGAGCTTGGGTCCGAGCTAAAGACTTTCTTCACACGCATGCGCCGCGACAGCGGCGAAGAGATCAGGGCTTACATCAACCGCTTCGACACGCAGGTCTCGAGACTTAAGACAATGCAGATCGAGTTCCCAGATCAAGCGCTGGCGTGGTTGTTCATGTGGTTGCTTGGCCTGCCGCCAGATCGAGAAGCTGGAGTGCTGAACGCCAATCAGAATAAATACGAGCTCAAGCCTTTACAGAAGCAGACGTTGCTTAACGTGAAGGACGCCGAGGCACTGGACAAGCACAACTCCCGGAGGCCAGCCCCCATGACACCACTAGCGCCCAGAGGTCCGCCAGCACGACCTCGACGATGGGGAGCTCACATCACCGAGAACGATGAGGAGGAGGATCTCGAGGTGTACGAGACCCAGGTGGACGACGATGACCTGCCGGAGGAGTTGCTTGAGGAGCACGAGGAAGCGGAGGCCGAAGTGTACAAGTTAGAGAAGATGCTCGCCCGAGCGAAGGACAGGCAAAAAGACGCCAAGCAAGCTATAGGATTTCATCACAGAGATCGGCTACCTGGGCGCGGACCTGGTAAAGGACCTGGCGGAAAAGGCAGTCCTGGAGGCGGCAAGGGGCCCGGCGGCAAGGGCTCGGACCGCATCCAGAAGCTGAAGGCGAGGACTCACTGCGCAGTGTGCCAGAAGCTGGGACACTGGAAGGGTGACCCCGAGTGTAAAGGAGCGCCAAGTAAGGCGCACATGACGACTGCCGACGACCATGACGAAGACGACCAGGGATCAGAGCAGTACCTCACGAGCTGGAGCAGCAAGGAGAAGCAGATCGAGAAGCAGACGTTCTTCATCAACAATCACGTGCTGATGACCGGCACGGGCAGCGTGAACGTTATCATGGCTACGAAAGAGGAGCTGCTGCAGCAGTGCGGCGGCAAGCTGTTACCAGACTCGTGCTGCGCCAAGTCCGTTGGAGGACAGGTTTGGTATGATGACATCAAGAAGAGGCTCGCGAAGATGGGCCTCAAGCCGATCGAGTTTGACGAACATGAAATTTTCAGGTTCGGCGCCGGGAAGCCAGTCATGAGCACGATCGGAGCGCTGGTGCCGCTCGCAGTTCGCGGACGTCCCTTCACGCTGAGGATATCCATCGTGCCGTGCCTGGTCCCCGCGCTGCTGTCACAGAAAGCTCTTGGTCAGTTGGGAGCAGTACACGACCATGAGGTGGAGGCTGGCGAGAGCACCATGACGTTCAGGAAGCTGGGAGTCTCCAGCCTCGAGCTCGGGCAGACCAAGAGCGGACATCCGAGTTTTGATGTGTTGGAGTTCGACAGGGCTCACATTTTCACCATGGCTCCAGACGTGAGCCCCAGCCAGACAGAGATCAGGCTGCTTCCGCCATCACAGCGCTGGTGGAAAGAACTCGAGAGGAGCCCTCATCATCATCGATCGCAAGATCATCATGCTATGGAGGCCTCCCAAGCACATGTACGAGATATTCCTAGTGGGCCTCCAACGGGATCCCAAGGGGCCCCACGACAACCACATCAAGAGCGACCCGAATCACGAGGAGCCCAGCTTCAACACCATGAGGGATCCGAATCAGTACGAGCTAAACTTCAACGACTGCGAGAGCGATCCGAATCACTGCGAACTAAACTTCAGAAAGCCTCTGGAGCACCCCAACGAGAACCCTCTACGGACCAGTTTCGGGAAACGGACAAGCATGCCGAAGTACAGAAATCTATGCAAAAGCAGCAAGCACTAACACCAGCAAAATGTGTGCGATTTCACATAACGGGCAATGATGAACCAGTTCGGCCTCAGCCAAATGTGGTTCAAACCGTTTCAGGTGATTCTCAAGATCAGCATTCCCGTTCATGTGCGGATGCCTCTCAGCGTGCTGGCATGGATCCAGCGTTGGGACATCCTCGATGCCAGCACCAACGAGAAGTACAACACCGTAGCGCTGATGCGCTGGAAGCAGATTTTCACGCTGGTGTTCGTAGCCATCACGATGACCAGGCACCCGGCGGTGGCCCTCACCTTCCACAACGGGCGCCGCTACGGCCAGGAGGAGATCCTCGAGAAGCAGGCCGAGGCACCAGCACCCAGACGACTAAGACTACTACCGCTGGGGGCTATGGTCAAGGTGGAGCTGCAGGAGGATAATGGAGAGCAACGGGCTGGAGTTCCAAGGCCTGGGCTGCAGAGAGATGCGCGTGATCCTCAGCGAGCAGCGGATCGAGAACGGCCAGAGAGCCGCAGAGGAGCTCGAGCTGCAGATGCAGAACTCCGAGGACTCGCCAAGAAGTCACGAGCAGAGTTGGTCCAGCTGGCCAGGAAACGCAACGTGAAAGTTACCGACGACATGCTCAAGGACAAAATCGTGTGTTTGTTGCTGGGACAGACACCGAAAGCAGTCAAGAAGGAGGAGACCAAGGACGAGGTACCGCTGCTTACGACTTCGAGGGTTGCTTCAGCGACCAGGAGTGCCTCCTTGGCCTGTCGGAGCTCAGGAAGGGAGCAACAAGCACGACCAGTGGGACCACAGCCCTCGGAAGACTCAGAGAGCGACGAACCGCCAACCAGAAGAAGGAGCTCATCGATCAGCGACATGGCTATTGCAGCAGAAGACATCGGCGTAGAGGAGGACCAGACTTGGGAGATGATAGTTCCGAGGGGGAAGAGCAGGAAACAGTAGGAAGAAAGCGCAAGATGAAGCCGGGACAGGTCAAGCAATACAAGGACATGATCAAGAAGGCCGTCAGCTTCCTGACGTGGCAGACCACGTTCCTCGGTACCTTTCTGGCGAAGCCGCTCTTCTCGGGAGGGAAGGCTATCGTGCAAGACCTCTGCGACGTGTTCAACGTCAAGACCGACCCGAGCTACGACTTGATGCAGATCTTCGCAGGTGAGGCCGTCATCTCAGAGGAGTTCAGCCGAGCCGGACTCAAGGTGTGCGAGCCCATTGACCAAATCTACAACTACAACCTGCGGAGCGCTCAAGATCGGCGAGAAATTCTACAGCTCTACCGCACATGCAGGCCGAAGCTCCTCACATTGGAGTATCCCTGCACACTCTGGACACAGCTTACCAGGGTGAACTATCGAGGCGAAGCTAAACAACAACAACTACGCCGCCAGCGTCTTCGAGATCGTCCCCTACTAGACTTCGTGGAGGAGATTGGTATGATGCAGCTGAACAGCAAGCGAGACATCTTGTTCGAGAATCCGTTGACGTCGGAGGTATTCAAGCAGTCCCAGATCAAGCGTTTAAGGGAGCATCCCCGAGTGCAAGAGGTGAAGGTCGACATGTGCCAGTTCAACCTACGACACCAGCAGTCTAACGGAATGGTCAAGAAGCCGACGAAGCTCTTGGTCTCGAATGACTCCTACGTCAAGCGGCTGAGCAGGCAATGTGACGGACGTCACCAGCATCACCAACTGGAAGGAGCTCACTACACACGCAAGGCAGGACGATACACCAGAGAGTTCGAGAAGGCAGTCTTGCAAGCATACCAGCACAGCAACATGACCTACATGATGGAGAACGGAGTCTACGCGACCGGCGACTTGATGGATCTTATGGGTGGCGAATCGGACGATTGGTTCTACTACTAGAACGTGGGTGACTTTACCGAGATACCGGTCAAGTTGTCAGATGGACCTGACTGGATCCGCGTAGGCAGAAGAAGGGTCGTAGACCTCGAGACCGACACGGTGGTGCAGGACTTCGAGAAGGCCGATATCACCACGGATTTGATCAAGCCAAAGTTGGATCGCACTGCCAAGCTGAAGATTCAGCTATGGTACAAGCCAGAACCGGTTGCAGAGAACATCGGAGCCAAGGCCATCCAGTTTGGACCTGGAAGTTCAGAGTGCTTAAGCAAGGACCTGGCAGCTCTACGACAACTTCACCAGAACTTGGGCCACCCCAGTAACGAGGATCTTGCTAGATCGTTGAGAGTTTCAGGATGCAGACCAGAGGTAGCGAAGGCCGCGAAGTCACTACGATGCGCGACGTGCATGAGCAAGGCGCGGAAGAAGATCGCGAGACCAGCTAGACTTTCCCACACAGCCGACTTCAATGAGCAGATTGGTTTGGATTGTTTTACGATCAAGGATGTGAATGGCCAGTCATGGGATTTCTTGTCGGTGGTGGATTTAGGTACGACGTTTCACGTGGTGGGCATGATTGAAAGTCATCACTCGGAAGTCTTAGTTAAGGTGTTCACTCAGATATGGACCAGCTGGGCAGGACCACCAGCAAGTGCAGTCGTGGACTTGGAGCGTGGATTTGGTTCGGTCTTTCAAGATATGCTTGACAAGTTCCATTGCGTGGTCGTCCCAGTGGCCGGTCAGGCAGCGTGGCAACACGGACGGACTGAACGCCAAGGAGGCTGGTGGAAGGAGTTGGCCGAGAGGACCATTTCGCACACCTCGGCCTCAGGTGAGTCCGACATGCGCATCATCGCTTCCGTGGTCACGGGGGCCAAGAATGCGCTACGACGTCAATGTGGTTTCAGTCCAGAACAGTGGGTTTTCGGCAAGAGCGCGCGACTACCAGCTGATCTAGTAGACGGAGCTCACCATGACGCAGCGCATGCAGGAGCCGAACTACAACCGATGGAACGACAGCTGAAGATGCGGACCGCCGCCCGCAAGGCTTTCATGGAAATGCAGAACGATAGTACGCTACGCAAGGCACTACTGGGCCGTACTCGCGTACACCCCCATCCGCTTGAGCAAGGTGATCTTTGTTTCTACTACCGCCAGCTCAAGAAGGGCTCGATCAAGAAGGGCACCTGGTTGGGACCAGCCGTGATCGTGGGGAAACAAGGCCAGAACTATTGGATATCGCACGGTGGTTTCACCAAGCTCGTAGCTCCAGAACACATTCGGCCAGTTACTACTGAAGAAGTCTGGTGGCCGGGAATAGACGATCAGCATGGAGAGGCCCTCGACCAACTTCAGCGCCTAAGCCGTGACACAGACGCCAGCGCCGACATGGAGTACGAAGATCTTCGAGGAGAACAACCACCACCAGCAGCAGAAGAAGAACAGGTTGTGGAGATGGAGGCGGACGCTGCAGGAGCTCCCGCCGAGGATGCGTCAGGAGTTCGTGATGATGTTGAGCTCTCACCTGCAGAGGAGCTCCCATCTGGTCAAGCTGACGCACCCCCATTATCGCCTACCCCGATTTCAACACAGACGCCCAGACAAATACAGAACAACCCTATACCCAACTACGACGACTGGAACCGCGAGGAGTTTCAGCGACGCCGAGCAGTTTACAGCCCCCTCGATGACGTACCGCATTGCATCCGAGGGAGTCCACAACAAGAAGAAGCTGCCCACCGCATCGCTGGACGACAAGCCGCTCGACAAGCGGGGCAGCCTTACATCGTCAGCATCGCCGATGACAGCGACCAGGATACTACCACCAACTCCAGCTTCGCAGTAATGCTTCGTGGAGCTCGAGCTCAGAGCGAAAGGCTAAGGAAGAAGCTTCAAGACAAAGAGATTGCTTGGAAGGACATCCCCGAGGAACACACGTCACTCTACCGAAAGGCCATCGCCGAGCACTGGGAGGAATGGAAGAAGTTCGGTTCCGTGGAGGCGCTTTCACTGGGGGAATCTCAACAAGCCCGGACCGAGAATGACGGCAACCGCTGCTTGCCGTCTCGCTTCGTGTTCCGTGGCAAGAGTGCCAATCTCCGCACGGGAGCCAACCCCGTGCCGGTGAAGGCCAAGGCTCGACGATGTGCTGGAGGACATCGTGATCCAGATCTGCAGACAGGAGCTCTACGGACAGACGCTCCCACGGTGACGCGAACCAGTTCGCTACTGTTCTTTACCATGGCGGCACGTTTCGACTGGAGCCCGGCGTGTGCCGACATCATGTCCGCGTTCATGCAGGGAGAAGAGCAGCCCAGAGACAAGCCTCTTTTCATGGAGCAGCCGCCCCAAGGTCTACCAGGACTTCAACCAGGACAAGTATTACGCATCGTCAAGGGAATTTTTGGACCGGCGACCGCCCCACGACAGTGGTGGGCTACTCTCAAGAACGCACTGCTGAAGGTTGAGCTCGTGAGCAAGGATGGCCACAAGTTCCACTTAGTTCAAAGCTTGGTGGATCCAGCTTTATTCGTGGGACATGGTTCAGACGGAACTCTGCAAGCTATTGTCTGTGTTCACGTGGATGATTTACTGATCGCTTCCAGTACTCAAGCCAGCTATGACATAATCAAGAAGTTGTTTCCGTTCGGAGGTTGGCAAGGGCTAGATTTCACCTTTTGCGCTAAGGATGTTGTCCAGCGTCCAGACGGAGCGATTCGAATGAGCCAGTCAGTATTCGCCGAGAAGCTAGAACCGCTCGAGTTGACCAAGGAGCGCAAACGAGATCCAGGATGCCCTGCCACGGAGATCGAGATCGCCGAGGACCGGAGCTTGATTGGCAGTTGGGCTTGGCTCGCTACGCAGACCCGACCAGACCTAGCTGCAGGAGTTTCGATGGCTCAGAGAGTACAGAGCTCACCGACGGTGGCCGACCTGATCGAGACGAATCGCATCGTATCCGAAGCCAAGCGCTACAACGAGACCGCCATCACGATCCCGAAGTTGCAGGACGAGCTCTGCATTCTAGTGTGTTCATGACGCTGCGTGGGCCAGCGTGGACGAGCCAGACGACAAGGTAGCCGGTGCCGCCTGGTGGTGCCGACGCCGCATGCGCAGCGCCTACGCTTCGGAGGCCCCGAAGAGGCTCAAGGCTAAGAGCCAGGCGGGATTTCTATCACTCGTGGCCGAAAGGAGGATCATCCAGGACGGAGAAGGCAAGGCAGCTTTGGTCGACTGGAGGTCAGCTACGATTCGCAGGGTATGCCGAAGCACCTTCGCAGCAGAGAGTATGAGTGCAGTGGATGCTATGGGAGCAGCTATTGTTATGCGTGCTTCAGTTCTTAATATTTTATTTCCGAGGATGAGTATCGACAGCATCGATCCTACCCTATGCCCGATTCAGTGTGTGACGGACTGTGCTTCTTTATATGATACAATTCACCGAGAAGGAGCTGTTAAACTTCCAGCTGAGCGTAGATTGGTTTTGAATTTGATCGGATTACGAGAACTCATGGAGGACGAGATTGTGGAAGAAGTGGCCGCAGCTACTAAATCCAAGTTGCCTTTGGCCTGGCGTCCTACTAAATATATGCTAGCCGATGCGCTAACTAAACGAATGGATGGATCGCAGATCAGGAAGTCGATGGATGGAGTTATCATGTATCATCAAGACACCCCGCCTAAGAGCGACCACGACTCGAGTGCGATGCTGAGTGCGTGGACGACCGACTGGGAGTACATGGTTTGATGTATTTCTGCAAGTGGACAGATATTGATAACGTGAGCACACTATGCCTTTTCCATATTACGCAGCCCATCGGCTGCCTGCTTATTTTTCCTTGGCAAACTGTTTGCACTGCTGTCTGTTGTTTTTGAGACGGCGGATTTCGCCCGCTGCGGGACCTGGGAGTTTTGATTTTTAGAACGCTTCCGTGCACTCCGTGTTTGTGCTTCTTGATCGACAAGGGGCAACATAAGTTTAGAACCAGTGTGAAAGCGAGAGTGCTGGATAGCCCAGCGTTTGCCCCTCGTCTCACTTGTTTCTTATCCGTAAACATTGCGGCTCCCAGGGCCCTTGAGTCTCAGGCGACACACGGAAAACATCAGCGCCTATCTCAGGAGTTGCATCTTCACACCCCCCTCACGTTTCTTCGTGGCCCATCGGGAGCTCCGCCGAAAAGCCCCACCCTCACTCCGGATCCGCCCTACTTTGGGGAAATTCGTAAGTGGGGCTTGGAACTTCCGCCTTACTTTTCAAGCCCCGCTGATGCCAATTCCCGCCCTGCTTTTCTGTGGCTGCTTCTGTGGATTCCAGCCCTATTTTATGTTGGGTGCAGCAATCTCCGCCCTACGTTTTCGGCCTCTTGTAGGTGGATCTCCGACGCAATGTTAAGTTGGAAAAAAAAGCCAAAGTAGGGCGGACCCGGAGTCAGGGTGGGGGAAATAAGACAAGTTGCAATCAATTGAAGCGAATTCCAACCGCTGTGGTACTAATTCCTACCAATTTGGTACTCACTCTTACCACTGTGTCATTATGTTTGACGACTTTGGCATGAATGCCAACTGACCTCTATGAGAAGCCGTGCAAGCGTCCCACAGGCGTCTCAAAAACGTGTTTGAAAGGCGTCTCTAAGAGGCCTCTTGTAGGTGGATTTCCGACGCAATTCTAAGTCGGAAAAAAAAAGCCAGAGTAGGGCGGACCCGGAGTCAGGGCAGCGGCAGCGCCCGCAGGCGCTCCCCCGCCCGCTCCGGCACACCCCGCACACGTTCGGGGGGGGGGGCCCTCCCGACGGGGGGGGTCTGCCTTCCCCGGGGCCCTCGTGGAGGCGCGGCGCGACGCGGGCCCCAGAGAGGGGCCCCGTCGAGGCGCCGAGGGGGTTTTGGTGGTCGTCTCTTGCGACAGCAGTGCTAGCGCTCGCGCCGGGGTCGATGTTCGGCCGTCCGTTTGGGGTATTCCGCCCCCCTGCGATGAAGATCGATGTTCGGCCGTCCGTTTGGGGGGCATTTCGCCCCCCTGCGATGATGAGGAAACTCCGAGATGGGGCAACGGAGAGGGGAGATGAAGAAACTCCGAGAGGGGGCAACGGAGAGGGCCAGAGGAGGGAGGAAGGGGGGAGGCGGGCGAAAGAAATGTGGGCGGGAAGGAGAGGGGGGGGGGGGGGGCGGGAAAAGGTGGAGGGGGCGAGAAAGAGGGAAAAGGAGGGGGGGTCGGAATGGAGGTCAAGACACCCTCCCCGCCCGCAAGCCGTCTCGCTCACCACCCCCCGCCCTCACAAGTAGCACCCGAGCCACAGCGTGATCAGCGGTAGTCTTTGGATGGGCAGCTACCGGGAACCAACATCCGCCCGAGTTGCGTCACGCTGGGGCGAGATGCGCCAGGCGTGCCGAGCGCGCCACGCACGCGAGATGCGCCGAGCACCCCTGTGGCCCAAGCGTTCCGGGCACGCCTGGTGCGCCAGATGCGCCGCGTGATCCACGTGCGCCACATGTGCCGCATGCTCCAGCCGCGACAGGTGCGCCACGTTCGGGGCACGCGCAGAGTGTGCCGGGTGCGCCTGCGCACGTGGCAGCACACATCGGGGAACGTGTCGGCCCCCACCACCCTCGTCGAAAACCAGTGCGCAATCGCGGCGGGGTGGCCATCATAGCGCCTGGTGAGCCTGCACATCTGGCCATCGCTCGGACGTCCATTCCCTTTTTTGTTTCGGTTTCGTGCATGGTTTTTTCGCCAAATGATCAAGGATGCTCCTCGCCGAAGGAAAAATGCACACGTCTGAGCGATGCCAAGACATAGCAGGCAACATGCCAGCACCCCCGCCGTCCCAGTCAAGAACCAATGCACGGTGATCGCGGGGTGCCCGCGCACGACCCAGATTTTGTCTCGAAGTGCATGTTGTATGTTTTTGACAAGGATGCTCGCCCTGCGCGCAGCAGGCAACATGCGGGCACCCCCGCCGTCCCCATCAAAAAACCAGGCAAGGTGCTCGCACCCCCCCCGATCATGACCCAAGATTTTGCCCCAAAGTGGACTTTACATTGTTTTTTGACAGGGATGGTGGGGGGTGGTGCCCGCATTGGTCCTGGTTGGCTGCCTGTCGCCTGGGGGAGGGGGTGTTTACGAATAGAGAACAATGAAACAGGAACGAGGGGGGGTAGGAGAAGGGAGAAAGGGGGAGGAAAGGGGGGATAGGGGAGTTGGGGGTGGAGGAGTGGGGGGGGGGGGGGCGGCCAGAGTAAGGGGGTGAACCCGAAAAACACCTGAGGCGAAACTCGAACATCTGGCGCCAAACCCGAAAACCCAGAGAGAGCCAAATCCGAAAACCGGCAGAATCCCGAAAATCCGAAGGAGCGAAACCCGAAACCTCAGGAACGGCCAACCCCGACACCCTCGATAGCCAGCCTCGCCTCCGCCTCGTCCTCTTCCTCCCCCTCCTCCCCTGCCTCTTTCCTCCTCCTCCTCGTCCTCCTCCTCCTCTCCTCCTCTTCCTCCTCCTCCCCCTCCTCCTCCTCCCCCCCTCCTCCTCGGCCAACCCCCTCCTCCATTCCTCTTCCTAATAGCAGATTTTCCCTGTCGCACCCCGAGGCCAGTTTTTAGGGCGGGCCGGGCGTTTCGCCTGAGGCTTCCTCGCCGTTTATGATGTTGAAGCTCAAAATTGACAGTAGTTTCACAGATGGAGGGCGGGTCGCTTTCAACATGTGGCTCTCGCCTGATCGCCGCGCACATGACCCTCAAAACGTGGCTCTCGCCTTAGCGCCGCGCATATTCGTTCTAACAAATTGCAAGAACTTCGCGGATTGAGGGCGGCTCCTTTTCACAATGTGGCTGTCGCCTTAGCGCCGCGCGCATTCGCTTTAAACGTTTGCAAGAGCTTTAAGGTTTAAGGATTGAGGGTGGGTGGTTTGCAAATGTGGCTCTCGCCTTGGAGCCGCACACACTCGTTCTAAACAAGTTGCAAGAGCTTCACGGATTGAGGGCGGCTCATTTTCACAATGTGGCTCTCGCCTTAGCGCCGCGCACATTCGCTTTAAACTTTTGCAAGAGTTTTAGGCATTGAGGGTGGGTGGTTTGCAAATGTGGCTTTCGCCTTAGCGCCGCGCACATTCGCTCAAAAAAATTGCAAGAGCTTCACGGATTGAGGGCGGCTCCTTTTCACAATGTGGCTCTCGCCTTAGCGCCGCGCACATTCGCTTTAAACGTTTGCAAGAAATTCACGAATTCCCAGGATCAGCGTACCAGAAATGGTGTTTGGAAGGGTTCAGGATTAGGAGGGTGCAACAGTTACGTTGATTCGCGGTGTTGACGTCCCAGTAATGGTGTTCTGGCACGATCCAAGATCGTCAAGACGCAACAGTCAGGTTCATCTGTGGCGTTGGAATCCCGAGAACAATGTTTTGGCATGCTTCAGGGTCTTCAAACAGATGTCTTCCAACGAGGCAGTTCCCTCAGTGGAAATGAACCGTTGTAGGGGCCAGCCTATGCAGAGGGAGCTTGGAGGGAGGGTTTATCCCAACAGCGTTGATGACTCTTGGGTTTCCACTGGTCCTTCTCCTCCTCATCATCCCCTGCCGCGGCGACAGACCAGCGGCGAAAATCCACACCCGAAAATCCGACCGAACCCACACCCGAAAATCCGAGAGGCGCCAAGCCCAACAATCCAGTTCAGACCAGCCCCACCTCGCCCCTCCTCGTTCTTCCTTCCGCCCCCGTCCTTCCCCCTTCTCGTTCGTCAT
>CAUYUJ010022646.1:35000-62500 GCA_963575745.1 Prorocentrum cordatum | reverse complement strand
CATACACACAAGACTGCAGTGGCGCTTCTCGCCATGCACCTCGGTCCTTGAAGTTTGGCATGCAGGCAGAATGGCAGGAAGGTCAAGCCGACAATTTAGCGATAACTCCTTGGCGCCTTTTCCAGCATCGCCGTCATAACAATGTTATTCATTATCCTTCCTACATGCTTGTTTTTCTTCATTCTCGCCATACCCTGCGCATTCTCCCCATCCTCCTCAGCCTCCCAGGCGGCTTCGGACGCCCAGACGACCGCCTTCTTGGAGCGTCGGGAAGCCGAAAAGAGGAGAACCCCACAAGTCACCAAAAACCAACAGAAAACCAATGATGTTTGCCTCTTGGGGCCTTCTTGGGAGTGCTCTTGGAGGCCTCTTGGGACGTTTGGGAGCGATCTTTGAGGGTATGACGGCTTCTTGGGGATCGTCGTGGACCGTATTGGGGCTTTGTGGGGTCGTTTCGAGAGCGCGCCAGAACGCCTGGAACCCGTCTGGGGCCGTCTTCGGGCTCTCGTGAGATTCTCCCCGGTCGTCCGAAGGGTTGCCCAGAGTCCAGAGGTCCGGGGAGGGCCAACTTCGTTAGGGGGGGGGGGCGTTTTCCGGCGTCCCTAGCCCTATAGAAATACATGGATAGGAATACATGAATATGAATATGAATATAGAAATACATGAATAGGAATATGAACATACATATCTATATATATATATATATATATATATATATATATATATATATATATATAAAAACATTTATAAACATATGCTACTCCACTCTCCTCGCGACGTGGCAACGCCTGCGGACGGAAACCAACGCCGGGGAGCGAACACACATACTGCTCCAATCTCCGCAACGTGAGAACGCTCGGAGGGGAAACAAATGCTGCTCCACAGTACTCGCCACGTGGCAGCGCAGCTCAGCGAATGCCGCGGCGCCGCCGCCGCACTCCCGCCTGCCCGCCCGCCCGCCCGCGCGCCCCGCCCGCCCGCCCGCGCGACCGCCCGCCCACGCGACCGCGCGCGCGCACGCCCGCTCGCGCGCGCCACGCGGCAACGCCAAGAGAGCGAAAGAAATACTGCGCCACTCTGCTTGCCACGTGGCAACTCGCGGAAAGGGGTAACACACACTTCTGTACTGTGCTCGCACCGTTCTTGGCAGCGCCTGCGGGGCGAAACAAGATTACTCCACTCTACTCGCCACGCAGGAACGAAGCAGAGGAACACATGCTACTCCACTCTCCTCTCCACATGGCAACGTCTCATGGCAAGGCCTGAGAGGCAAGTGAACATACTATCCCACTTCACTCGCCAAGTGGCAACGACATGGGGAGCGAACAAGAAGTAGACCTCGGCTCTACTGATCACGTGGCAATGTCGCGCGGACCGAGCATATACAAATCTGACTAAACTCGCCAGGAAGCAACGCCTGGGAGGTGAAAATATATGTTCCATTCGATTCGCCACGTGACAACGCCGCGGGCCGGGAACAAATACACCGCCACTCCATTCGCAACAGGGCAAAAACATGTCAACAAACAACGAAGAACACCTCAAAACAACCGGCAACATCGCAGAAACCACAAACGGACCCCGATGGAAACCACCACTCGCCGACGCGCTACCCAGAACCCGATAAGCCCAAGAAGTCCACGTGCGGACTTTTTTTCCGCCCTACTACCGTCTCCGTTGCCTTCGTGGGTCTCCTACCTCTGTCTGCCTTGTCCTACCTCATCCTACGTCCACCAGCCTCCTCCAGCTGCACCCTGGCTTGTCCTACCTCCTCGTCCCTGCTGCCATCTCTTGCCCCCTCCTCCCGCTCCTCCGATCTCCTCCTGCCGCCTACATCCGCCTACTACCCCGCCCTGCCTCCGTCGAGATCCCCTCCTCAGCTTTCCTACATCGGCCCCCTCTCCCAGCTTGTCAGATCTCGGCCCTCCTGGAATTCCGGGTTTCGCCCCCCGGCGTTTTCGGGCTTCGCCCCCGTCGGGATTTCGAGCTTGGCCCTGCCCATCTTCGGGTTTCCGGGGGATTTCTGGGTTGAAGCTTCTTCCAGGCGGGGAAAGGAGGAGGGAAGGGTAGGGGAGGCAGAGCAGCACCGGTGGGTGCGCGGGTGGGGCGCGGAAGGGGGCCGTGCGGAGGGAGGGGCGAGCCTTGGGCGGCTCGTCGCGTGAGCCACACTGCGAGCGCCACGCCGTCCACAGCCTGCAGGGCGCTCCTACTCCTCCTCATCCTCCGGAGCTCTTGCAGCCCACAGCGGCGGCGCCGAAGAGGTCTGCTGCGGAACGTGCCACCAGAAAAGGTGCCCGTCATGCATCTCCTCGCCCGCTCTCTCCCCTCGGGCTCTCGTCCTCTTTCGCTAGCCGTGTCCCCCCTCCTCTGCGGCCATGCCGCTCCGAGCCAGCCCTGCTGAGCTCGGGAGTCATGCGCGCAGCATCGCAGGCCACGTGGATGGGTATGTCACGCTGCCGTCAGGCGGTCTGTGCAATCCCTGGACATCCTGTATTCACCTTCGCCCCATTCTCCCCGTCCTTTCCCTTCCGTTACCCCTGCCCCACCCTCTCTCTGAGCTGCCCTCTTGAAGGGTCGGGGGCGTGCTGGTGCGATGACTGGTCGACAAGGTGGAGGACCTTGGTGCGGCGGCGAAGCTTGCTGTGCCGGACAAGACTCGCCAGTGCTGGGCGATATGTGCAAAACAAAACTCAAAATTGCAAGCCTGGATGGGAGCCAGAACTGCCAAGGCAGGGCAGCTGAGAACCAGGACTGGTGACCATACCGCTGTTCATCCCCCCTGCTCCATTCCTCTTCCTCATAAACAACTTTTCCCTGTCGCACCCCAAGGCCACTTTTCAGGGCGGGCCGGTCATTTTCACCTGAGACTTCCCCACCGCTCATGACCCTGAAGATAAAAAGTTGGCAACCGGTTCACAGATGGAGGGCGGGTTGTTTTCAATATGTGGCGCTCGCCTCAGCGCCGCGCACATTCGTTTTAAAAGCTTGCAAGAGCTTCACGGATTGAGGGCGGATGATTTTCAAAATGTGGCTCTCGCCTTGGCGCCGCGCACATTGGTTGCAACAAACTGCAAGAGCTTCACGGACTGAGGGCGGGTTGTTTTCAAAATGTGGCTCTCGCCGTGGCGCCGCGCACATTTGTTTTAAACATTCGCAAGAGCTTCACAGATGGAGGGCGGTCGTTTTCAACATGTGGTTCTCACCTTGGCGCCGCGTACAATCGTTGTCAAAAAATACAAGAATTTCACGGGTTGAAGGCAACTCCTTTTCAACATGTGGCTCTCGCCTCAGCGCCGCGCGCATTCTTTTTTAAACATTTGCAACAGTTTCACGGATTCCCCTGGTCAGCGTACCAGACATGGTGCTTTGGACGGATTCAGGATTAGGAGAGTGCAGCAGTTATGTTGATTCGCGGTGTAAGGGCTTTCCGACACGATCCAGGATCGTCAAGACGCAACAGTCAGGTTCATCCGTGGCGTTGGAATCCCGAGAACAATGTTTTGGCATGCTTCAGGGACTTCAGACAGTTATTTTCCAACGATACAGCTCCCTCAGTGAAAATGAACCGTTATTGAAACCTATGAAGGAGGAGGACTTATTCCAGCATCGTTGGTGACTCTTGGGTTTACACTGGTCCCTCCTCCTCCCCCTGCTCCTCCTCCTCTTTCTGTTCTTCACCTCCCTCGTCCTCCTTCCCCTTCCCCCTCCTTCTCACACTCATTCGACCCGCCTCCTCCCCCATTCTCCTCCTTCCTCCGCCTTGCTCCTCTCCCTCCTCTCCCTCCTCCTCCTCCTCCTCCTCCTCCTCCTCCTCCTCCTCCTCCTCCGCCTCCTCCCCCTCCTCCTCCTCCACCCTCTCCTCCTCCCCCTCCTCCCCGACGAGCGCCGGGCGCCCCGGACGTGGACCCGGCAAGGGGGGGGTCTCCTCGCGGCGCGGAGCCAGGCCCGCGCCCGCAGCAGCCTGCCGGAGAGAGGCGCCGCGTCGGGCGGGCGCCTTCCCCCCCTTCCCCCCCCCTTCCCCCTTCCCCCCACTCCTCCATTCCTCCTGCTCGTGCCTCCTCCTCCTCCTCCCTCCTCCTCCTCCTCCTCCAGCTGCTCCTCTCCTCCTCCTCCTCTGCTGCTCCTTTCCCCCTTCCCCCTTCCAGCCCCACTCCTCCACTCCCTCCTGCTCCTCCTCTTCCTCCTCCTCCTCCTCCTTCCTCCCTCCTCCCTCCTCCTCCTCCAGCTGCTCCTCCCCTCCTCCCTCCTCCTGCTGCTGCTCCTTTCCCTTCCCCCTTCCCCGTTTCCAGCCCCACTCCTCCATCCTCCTGCTCCTCTTCCTTCCTCCTCCTCCTCCTCCCCTCCCCTCCTCCCTCTCCTCCTCCTCCAGCTGCTCATCCTCCTCCTCCTCCTGCTCCTTCCCCTTCCCCCTTCCCCCTTCCCCGTTTCCAGCCCCACTCCTCCATTCCTCCTGCTCCTGCTCCCGCTCCTGCTCCTCCTCCTCCGCCTCTCAGCTGGACCTGGCAGGAGCATCTCTGTTTGTGCCTGGCGTTTCGGCTTCGCGTTGCGCACGCTAGCCTACAGGGGTGTTTCTTTTCGGCGTTGGCGTTTCGAGCCCGCCGTTTTCCAGCCACCAAATTTTAACCTGTCTGTCAGAGTTTTGCTTGGTGTAGCACACAGTGCAAAAATCCTCCTCCTCCTCCTCCTCCTCCTCCTCTCCACCTCTTCCTCCTCCTCCTCCTCCTCCTCCTCCTCCTCCTCCTCCTCCTCCTCCTCCTCCTCCTCCTCCTCCTCCTCCTCCTCCTCCTCCATTCCTTCTTTATCAACAACTCCGCCCCGTCGCACCCCGAGGCGGGTCGAAAGGGCGGGCTGGGCATTTTCGCCTGAGACTGACTCACCATCTGTGAGACTGAAGCTTTACAAAAGGGGCAGCTCAAAGTTGCAAGCCTGGATGGGAGCCAGAACTGCCAAGGCAGGGCAGCTGAGAACCAGGACTGGTGACCATACCGCTGTTCATCCCCCTGCTCCATTCCTCTTCCTCAGAAACAACTTTTCCCTGTCGCACCCCAAGGCCGCTTTTCAGGGCGGGCCGGTCATTTTCACCTGAGACTTCCCCACCGCTCATGACCCTGAAGATAAAAAGTTGGCAACTGTTTCACAGATGGAGGGCGGGTGGTTTTCAACACGTGGCTCCCGCCTGAGCGCCGCGCACATTCGTTTTGAACATGTGCAACCGCTTCACAGATGGAGGGCGGGTGGTTTTCAACATGTGGCTCTCGCCTGAGCGCCGCGCACATTCGTTTCAAACATGTGCAACAGCTTCACAGGTGGAGAGGATGGGTGGTATTCAACATGTGGCTCTCGCTTTTGCGCCGCGCGCATTCGGTTTAGATATTTGCAAGAGCTTCACGGATTAAACGCAGTTCGTTTTCAAAATGTGGCTCTCGCCGTAGCGCCGTGCACACTCGTCCTAAACATTACAAGAGTTTGCTTTGTTCTCATGGTAGCGTGCCAAAAAGTGTGCGATTTAGGACTATCAGGGCGCGCCAGTTACGCTGATTCGCGGTGTTGAAATACCAGGAGGGCGTTCTGGCACCATTCAGGATCGCCAAAATGTACCAGTCTGGTTAACTCGTGGCTTCGAAGACCTGAGAATCGTGATTGGGCACGCTTCAGGATCTTCAAACAGTTGTCCTCCTACTGGGCAACTCCCTCAGTGGAAACGGACCCTTGTAGGGGCCTGTGAAGAGGAAGCTTGGAGGGAGGGTGTTTTCCATCATCGCTGATGAGTCTTGGATTTACACCGGTCCTCCTCCTCCTCCTCCTCCCTCCTCCTCCTTTTACTCCTCCTTCCTCTTCCTCTTCCCTCCTCCCTCCTCCCCCTCCTCCTCCTCCTCCTCCTCCTCCTCCTTCGCCTCCTTCTCCTCTTACTCCTCCTTTTCTCCTCCTCTTCCACCTCCTCCTCCTCCTCCTCCTCCTCCTTCGCCTCCTTCTCCTCTTACTCCTCCTTTTACTCCTCCTTCTCCTTCCTCCTCCTCCTCCCTCCTCCTCATCCTCCTCCTCCTCCTTCGCCTCCTTCTCCTCTTACTCCTCCTTTTTTACTCCTCCTCCTCCTCCTCCTCCTCATCTCATCATCATCCTCCCATCACTCTCCTCCATCCTCCTCCTCCTCCTCCCCCTCCCCTTGCCGTTCCCCCTTCCCCCCCTTCCTCCCTGTGCTCCTCCTCCTCCTCCTCCTCCTCCTCCTCTTCTTCCTCCATCCCTCTTTCTTATGGAACAACCCCATACCTGTCGCACCCCCACAAGTGTCGGCAAGGTGGTCCAGGCGTTTCGCCAGATAATTCCTAAACATGTGATCCAAGAGCGTGAAATGTCCACGTGCCAATTTCGCGGGTGGGTGGCGAGCCGTTTCCAGCATGAGGCCCTCGCCGAAGCGTCGCGCGCATTCTTCCCAAAAGTGTGCAACGGCCTCGAGGGTGGACGGTGACACGTTTTCCAAGTGTGCCTCTCGCTGGGGCGCCGCGCACGTTCGTCACACAAGCTCGCAGCAGCTTCAAGGATGGAAGACGGGCCGTTTTTAGAATGTGGCTCTCGCCTGTGCGCCGCGCAGATTCGTAATAACAGCTTGTAGAGGCTTCAAGGATGGAGGACGGATCAGTTTCAACGTGTGGCTCTCGCCTTCGCACCGCGCACACTCGTTTATATATATATATATATATATATATACACATACTACAGGAAAAAGAAAAGCAACTAGCAGTAGTTTCGAGGATTCGTATGGTTGAAGTCCCAGGAACGACGATCTGGTACGACTTAGAATTGCCAGGACGCAACAATACGCTTGTTCTGGCACGAGTGCCAGGGCGCAACAGTCACGTTGATTCGCTACGTTGAAATTCCAAGAAACCCACTGGAGCCCAATGTGGAGCTTCCCGAGGGCAGGAAACCTGAACCTGTGAGGGGTGTGCCGAAATGGGTGCGTCGGCGCCATGCGAACGCACCCGCTGGGACCATGGTGAAGCTCCCGCGGGGGCCAGAAAACGTGTGATGGGTGTGCCGAAATGGGCGAGGGCAGGAAGAGGAGGAGGAGGAGAAGGAGGAGAAGGAGGAGGAAGAAGAGCAGGAGGAGGAGGAGGAGGAGGAGGAGGAGGAGGAGGAGGAGGAGGTGGAGCGCGGCGCTGCGGATTCAACGCCAGGACCCATCATACATCAGGGTTGGGAAATAACGACAGCTTAGGATATGAGGGGCAAGAACCCCTGAGTGCAATTCATGTTTGGGACAACATTGACATTCAGAACAGTTGTTGGATGGACCCGGCGCGTTGCAAATGGGTTGGGTACGTCCCTGGGCAATTTACCTGTAATTACCGTGCTTCGCTGCCAAAAGATTCCAGCTTCGCTCCAAGACGGCCGCCGGAGCCTCCGAGATTGCCCAAGATGGCCCCAAGGCCTTCCCCCCCAAAAGCGCCCCAAGATACCGCACGAATCGCCCAGCATGGCCCAACAAGGCCTCAAGATGCCGCCAGGATGCCCTCCTTGCCGTCGCTCGGACGCCCATTTCCCGTGCATTGTTCGGTTTCGTGCGTGTTTTTTTTGTTGCTCGATGATCCAGGATGGTCAACGATGGTTCTCGCCGAGGAAAAATGCACGCGTCCGAGCGGTGCCAAGCCTCAGGGGCCTCAGGATGGTTCCGCAATGTCTCCGCCGGGGAGCCCCGCGCCAGAGGGCCCAGCCCGTCCAAAAATAGCTGTCCCGCCCCCCCCTCCACAAAAAGGCCACCACCGACGACAGCGCCGCGGGACATCGTGCTGCCAAGACAAACCGCGGGAGCTACGGCTACTCCCTGCGAAATGCTTAAGAAATCTTGGGTTAAGAAATTCATAGTCTCGGAATTTGAATAAAAACCCAGAATGTCTATTCAAATCTTAGGACTTACATGGAAACATTAAGAATAATCGAGACTCTGGCCGAAAACTTGGGTTTTCTTAAGCATCGCCTAGAGTGTACTCCAGAGGCGTGGATTTTCCAGCTCGCCGCCGGCGCTTCCGTCGGACGGCTGGCCTGCCTCTGCTCGAATCCTCCGTGGGCCTCCGGCTGCGCGCCCTCCCCGTGCGGGCGTGGCGCCCGCCTGGAAGCAGAGCCGAGCAGGCAGCCCAGGCAAGCACGGCTGGAGCGCTCTGCGGTTCAGTCTCCCTCGTCCCAGCGACGACGACGACGACGGCGACAACGACGACGACGGCGACGGCGACGGCGGCGGCGGCGACGACAGCGTTGACGAGGACGACGACGACTACGACGACGACAGCGTTGACGAGGACGACGACGACGACGACGACGACGACGGAACGACGGCGACGGCGACGACGACGACGACGGCGATAACGACGACGACGGCGACGGCGACGGCGGCGGCGGCGACGACGGCGGCGGCGGCGCCAGAATTGGAGAATAACCATTTGAGACAACGGCGCCCCTGGTGCCCGGCCAACCTCCGCTCAGCTAGTAAATTCAAGGGGCCCTGGGAACACACTAATAAATACATAAATATAACAGGATTCCCCATGTCTTCCCACATCTTCCTGATGATTGCCTTCCCCCCCACGTCCCAGATCCTCCCACATGTTCTGGGGAATCGACGATTCCTTGTGTCTGGGTTTTTGCTCCCTCCCGATACCTGCGGTCTCCGGACCCTGACTACCTACCAGACCACCCCAACCCAACCCGAAGACCTCAATTTCGGATTAGGGGAGTACGGGTTCCATATGTGTCTTTTCGGTCTTCCCCGACCCCCCCTCCACTGGAAATGGAGGGCAAATTGAGGCCTTCGGGTTGGGTTGGGGTGGTTTGGTGGGTGGTGAGACCCCTCCCCGGAGGAGGAGGAGGAGGAGGAGGAGGAGGAGGAGGAGGAGGAGGAGGAGGAGGAGGAGGAGTCGGGCCGCTGAAAGAGGGAACGCCAAAATCAGGAACGAAGCCCCCTCTTGGCCCCGTGAGCGCCCTCCGTGCCCCAGGAGGGCACGAGGAGCAGCCCTGGAGGAACCCGGGGATCAGCGAGCCCCCTCCGGACCCAAACCGCCCCCCTTGCTTCCGCGTCTTGGCTGCGCGTTGGGCGCGGCACGCTCGCCCACACACGCGGGCCAGCGAGTGCCGAGCCGACTCTTCTTGTTGGCCGCGGCCGCAAGCGAAGGCGCAGGCGGCGGGTCGGCAAGTCCGGGGCGCGGCCCTTACTGATTTACAGCGAGCGGCAAACTAGAGCGCGGGGTCAAACTTCAGCTGCCTACACCCTGCGAGATGCTTAAGAAATCATGGGTTAAGAAATTAACAGTCTCAGAATTTGAATAAAAACCCAGATTTCCTTTCGAAATCTTAGGAATCACATTGAAACATTAAGAATCATCGAGACTCTGGCCGAAAACTTAAGTTTTCTTGAGCATCGCCTCAGGTGTACGCCGCCGAGCTGCGCTGCGGTGAGCTGGGGGCGCAAGTGCCGAGCCGACACGCCGCACGAGTCAAAGCGGACGTCTTTGAGCGCGGCACGCGTTGCGCCTCGACACGGGCGCGCACCGGGGCCAGCCAAGGCTCGAGCGGCGTCGGCGGCGGCAGCGGCGGGCGGCGCGCCGCTCTTGGTCTGACTACCTACCAGACCACTCCAACCCAACCCGAAGACCCGAAGTTCGAGTTGGGGGGGGTAAGGGTTCCACCGGTGTTTTTTCAATGTTCCCCGACCCCCCCCCCACTGGAAACGGAGGCCAAATGGAGGCCTTCGGGTTGGGTTGGGGTGGCTTGGTGGGTGGTGATGGTCGGCGTCGTGCCGTGGACCATCCTCGCAGATCGGCGACGGCCGGCATGGGACCAGGACCGAAGTCGGCATCGACGAGATCCCGACGCATCTCGGCCATGGCCGGCGGCGGCGGCGGCCACGGGCGTCGGCGCACGGCGCCACGGACGCGGCTGCTCGGAGATCCGCGCGGACCGCTTCTGCGTCGGGCGCTGCGCCAGGGGATCGGGAGCGGCCAAGAGGGGGGTGTCCAAGAGGGGGGGGTGCAAATCATGACCAGCGGCATGTGCGCGGCCCAGCGGGGGGGCCAGGGACGTAATGAAACGAGAAGAGGCGCCACGAAATCTGGGGAAATATCATCATGGCCCACGCGATGATATCCACCCCCCCTAGTCATCACCGCCCTCTTTGCCGCCCCCGAAGGGGAGGGGGGGGGGGGGGCGGCGCCGGAACACAAGAAATTCGCGCAGGCCCCCTAGAGTGCCTGCTTGACGTGAGTGTCTGCTCCTCGAGGCACTGCTGCGGCGGGTTCGAGTCGCGATTCGCGCGGCGTTTCGACATCGGGCGGAAGGGTGGGGGGGACGGAGGGGGTCTGGCTCTGGACCTCTGCTTAACGCGACTGCTCGCAACAGTGCGGCCTGTGGGGGGGGCCCCACCTGCTTGACACAGGCACCAGAAGCAGCCAAGATCTACTCCATGGGGGGGGAGGGGGTGCGAGGGCACGCGCCGATCGGCAAAACAGTTCATAAGGAAACGATCATGGTTCGGCCGATGCATCGGCATTCCTTCAATTTTCGGCGCGCCCTTGGCCTTCGCGCCCCGTCGGAATTCGGTGTCTCTTTGGTTTCCGGCGCTCTGCTGGTCTTCGGCGCCCTTTTGGTCTTCGGCGCCCCTTCCCTTAGCCAAGGGGGGGGGGAGAGGCTTCCATCGCACCCCCATGCAATCGGCCGAAGCCCCCTCCCCCCTCCCCCCTTCTGCCCCCCCTAACAAGGAGGAGGGGAGGAGGAGGAGGAGCAGGAGGAGGAGGAGAAGGAGGAGGAGGAGGAGGAGGAGGAGCAGGGGAGGAGGAGCAGGAGGAGGAGGAGGAGGAGGAGGAGGAGGAGGAGGAGCAGGAGGAGGAGGGGGAGGAGCAGGAGGAGGAGGGGGAGGAGCAATCAATCAATCAATCAACCATTGCGAGCCTCTGTCACTCAGCAGTCCTGGTGACCTCTGCAGGCTCTTGCGGCGGCCACGGGGCAGCGGCGGCCACGCGCCTGCCCACCGCGCGGCGGCGGCCGCGCACGGCCGAGCGCCAGCGGCGCGTGGCGTGCCGCAGCGACACGAGCGCACACCTCGCGGGCGGGTCCAGCGCCCCGCGAGCGGCGGGCGACGACGACGACGAGCGGCGGCGGCGACGACGACCACGACGACGAAGACGACGACGAGCGACGACGAGGACGACAGCGGCGACGACGACGACGACGACGACGACGAAACGACGGCGACGGCGACGACGACGAGGGACAACGACGACGGCGGCGACGGCGACGACGAGGACGCGTACCCGCGAGAGCGGAGAGCAACGACGACGACGGCGACGGAGACGACGAGGCGGCAGCGGAATGTGGACTTGCCAGCGGCGGGGCCCGCTGCCCAGCACTGCCGGCGAGCGGTCGCGCAACGAGGAAAAGAAGAGCGCGAGAGCCCAGATTGTGCATGTACAGTCGAGGCGTTGACCTAAGGAACCCTAAACAAGGAACGAGGCCCCTTTTTTTCCATAGGTTAAACTTCGATTTCGTATCGAAAACCTAGACAGGAAACCTGAGGCAAGCTGCGAAACACTTAAGGAACGCGGAGCCCCTCCCCAACGAAAAGGGTTCCTTCTTCAGGGCCCCAACTGTAATGCAGCATCGCTCGAACAGTAGCTGAACTGAGAGATTGCACGAGCAATACTTGCACGCTACTGCGTGTGCTGTTCCCGAAATCCGCATTATATGCTGTCTGCTTCTTCCGTAGTCGCGATTGTCATATATGCCTCCGTACTCTAAAGTCGCGATCCTATAGGTGTCCAATATTCTTAAGGCACGAGTCTGTACTGTTTCCTTGAATGTCCCAATCGCTATTCGATAATACGAATGGGGCAGCAGGACCAGGTGCGATCTAGGAGCAGCTGCGTGCTAGGACATGATGGTACCAGTTGTACTCCAGTGCTACGTGTACTCTAGCCGGAGGGGTTCAAGGGTTCCACTGGCAATGCGCGCGCGGAAGAAGAGAAAAAATCCACGCGCAGCCAGGGGTCCCGGGTTCAACGGGTCGCCGCGAAAGTGGGCCCCCCGCAGAAGGAAGAACAGAAATCCCGCCGGGGGGTCTCGGGGGGTTCAGGCATGAGTCGCGGGGGCGATCAGCATGCCGAACGTCCGAGCGGCAGGGGGCTGCTTTGTCTCGATCTGCAGTCTCGAGTCTCCCACCTCCTTGGGGGCGGTCAGCGCAGGAGTGATGGCGGTGTCGGAGGCGGTGTTGGCGTGGCTTGTCATGATACCGCCGAACTCATGCTTGAACTCGGCGAACTTAGTGGACAGTCGTTCGTCGATGACACCGTGTGTGTATGAGGTCCCGGGACTGTGGGTCCATGCCGTCAGCGCCTGCGGGGGCTGGGCGCGGCCCCGAGGCAGCTGCGCGGCCACGCATCTGGAAGCGGAAGCGGAAGCAACGCAAACAAAATACAAAAAACATCGAACAGCCGGGCTTGTAAGACCACGCCCAGCAACCATGACCACACCTGTAGCGAGCATCACATCTCACTTCGTCCTCATGACCTGATGGACGAGCAGGAAAAACACAGCACTGCGAGCAGCGGGCACGCCAGCGCCAGGCCTCGGCGCCTTCTTGTTGCGCCTGCTGGCAAAATCGGGCATGCGGCCGACGGCAGAGAGAGGACGGCACATCCTGGAAATGCTTCAGTTCACCCACCGCCCCGTCTACCAAGGAAGTGAGCGCACAGTGATCCGCCAGAACCTCATTTGAATCAAGAATTGGGTCTGGTCGCGGATCCGTGGTGTCCGCTTCACTCCCGAGGAAGCGGGCATCTCGAGCCAAAGAGGCAACGGAAGGAAGAGGAGGTGGAGGAGGAGGAGGAGGAGGAGGACATGGAACTAGAAAGACCATGAAGAGCAGGAGGAGAAGGAGAAGGGTGAGGAGCGGGAGGAGGAGGAGAAGGAGGAGGAGGAGAAAAGGAATGACCACGAGGAGAAAGAGGACCACACGCAGGACAACGAGGCGGAGGAGGAGGAGGAGGAGGAAAAGGCGCAGCGTCGAGCAGGAGGAGGAGGGAGGAGGAGGCGCAGCGTCGAATCGGAGGAGGAGGCGGCGGCGGAGGAGGCGGAAGAGGAAGGAGGAGGACGGCTCCGCCTCGTGCGCCGCGATCTAAGCGCCCAGGCGCGCAGGGCGGCGCTGGCCCTGCTGGGGGGCGTCGATGCCCTGCTCCTCATCCTCATGCTCGCTCCCTGCCTCCTCCTGCTCGTTCCCAACCTCCTCTCCCTCCCTCCCTCCCTCCTCCCTCCTCCTTCGCTCCTCGCTGCTCGCTCCTCGCTCGCTCACTCGTCCTCCTCCTCCTCCTCCTCCTCCTCCTCCTCCTCCTCCTCGTTCCCTCCTCGCTCCTCCTCCCCTCCTCCCTCCTCCCTCCTCGCTCCTCCTCCTCCTCCTCCTCCTCCTCCTCCTCCTCCTCCTCCTCCTCCTCCTCCTCCTCCTCCTCCTCCCTCCTCCTCCTCCTCCTCCTCCTCCTCCTCTCCTCCTCTCCTCCTCCTCCCTCCTCCTCCTCGCCTCCCCTCCGTCCTCCTTCTCCTTCGCCCTCCTCCTCCTCCTCCTCCTCCTCCTCCTCTCCTCCTCCTCCTCCTCCTCCTCCTCCTCCTCCTCCTCCTCCTCCTCCTCTCCTCCTCCCTCCACTGGCCTCCGTCCTGCTCCGCTTTCCTCCTCCTCCTCCTCCTCCTCCTCCTCCTCCTCCTCCTGCTCTTCCTCCTCCTCCTCCTGATCCTCCTCCCACCCCCCGAAGCAAAGGAATGTTTTCTAACAGCGCAAATACCACACGCATTGCTCCACAGCGCGCACACCCGCAGGTGGCATGACCCATGCCAGGAGGCGTGCGTGCGTGCGTGCGAGAGGAGAGAGAGAGAGAGAGAGAGAGAGAAAAAAAAACAAAAAACACAAAGAGAGAGAGAGAGAGAGAAATAAAGAGAGATATCTATAAACAAACAAATAAAGGAAGAAATGGGTCAATAAAGAGAGAGAGAGAGAGAGCGAGGGAGAGGCACCGACATCGGACTGGCGGGTCTGGCCGCCGCGGCTACGACCGCCGCGCACGGCTCCGCTCCTCTTTGGGTCGGGAACCTAGCTCGCATGGACGCCGACCCGAGGCGCCCTCAGCGCGTGACCGACGGAGGGGCGCACGACCGAAGACAAGACTCGGCAGGCGGCCACAGGTGCAGTGCAGCTGTGCGGCGAGCGTCCGCGGTGCAAGCCGAGCCCCCTGGAGTCGGGAGCGGCCAAGAAGGGGGGTGTCCAAGAGGGGGGGGTGCAAATCATGACCGGCGGCACGTGCGCGGCCCAGCGGGGGGGACCAGGGACGTAATATGAGAGAAGAAGAGGCGCCGTGAAATCTGGGGAAGCATCATGGCCCCCGCCGTGATATCCACCCCCCCACCAGTCATCGCCCCCCTCTTTGCCGCCCCCGAGGGACGGAGGTTCTGGTCGCTGACTTCGGCGCGCAAGGGGGGGGCTAAAGGGGGAGCCGGGCCGCGGGGCCGCCACAAACATGCGGCGGCCCCGCGGGGCGGAGCACCGGCCCCCGAGCGGCGGAACACCAGAGCTCCGGGGGAGCCCACAGCGAGAAGCAGGGCGGGGGCATCTCACCCCCCTCCTTGCCGCCCCCCGCTGGAGGTGCGCTCGGCGGGCGTGCGGGGCCATGGCAGAGGGCCCCTCCCCCGGAGGGGGGCAGCCCCGCCAAGAGAGAGCGCGGCGCGGCCTCGCCCCCGAGAGACGGGCGCGCGGCAGGCAGGCAGCGGCACCGCAGCGTCACTTGCGGGGTGAAGCGGGCGGCCGTGCGGCCGGCCCGGGCTGGTGCAAGCGGCGGTCGGGGCGGGCGCCATCAGCGCGGAGGAGGAGGAGGGAGGAGGAGGAGAGGGAGGAGGAGGAGGAGGAGGAGGAGGGAGGAGGAGGAGGAGGAGGAGGAGGAGGAGGAAAAAAGGAGGAGGAGAAAAAGGAGGAGGAGAAAAAAGGAGGAGGAGGAGGAAGAGGAGAAAAAGGAGGAGGACGAGGAGGAAGAGGAGGAGGAGGATGAGAAAAAGGAGGAGGAGGAGGAGGAGGAGGAGGAGGAGGAGGAAGAGTAGACAGGAGGCCTCCTAGATGGGGTCCGAGTAGATGGGCCCGGAGGATCGCACCGCATCGCCGATGCATCGCCGATGCATCGCCGATGCATCGGCGACGTCGGCGGAGCCTCGGCGACGCCAGCGCGGAGAACATCGGGCTCCCCATCGAGCCGCAGCGGCGGCGCACCGGCGCTGCGCCGCGACCCTCCGACCCCGCCTGCTCGGACCCCCCCCATTCCAGGAGGCCCGGAGAGGCGGCGGCGCTCCAGGCCCCGGCGTAGGAAGGCACCAACTATACACCAACACCGATCCTGGCCCAGGATCACCCTGGGCCCAGGATCGGTGCATACGTATATACACCGATCCTGGGCCCAGGGTGATCCTGGGCCAGGATCGGTGTTGGTGTATAGTTGGTGCCCTCCGAGCGGCGGGCAGCGGCCCAGGCGGCCCGGAGCGGAGCGGGGCGGTGCCGCGGGCGGATGGCGCGGCGGTCGAGCCCCGCCTGGGATGGAGGCTCGCTGGGCGGCCGGCCTCGCGGCCACGGCAGTGGGCCCGGGCACTCGGGGCGCTCCGCCGGTCTCGAGGGGCCGCGGGGGTCGGGGGGGGGGGGGTGGCGGGGCCCCGTCGCTCAGAGCCACAAGCATGGAACGAGCTGTATAGGCCGTTGGAAGAAACAGGTGGGCACATCGGGGGCACCCTTGGGAAGCCATTGGGCCAGGATGGCTCCATATCCCGAGACGGCTGAAGATGGCTACCACCATGCCTCCAACATGCCCGAAGACATCCCGAGACGGCCCCGAGTGGCTCCCAAGGATGTTCACAAGAGGCCAGCATCCTTACAAAACCTGAGGAATGGCTCCAATATGACACAACAGAACCCCAATAAGGCTCACATGCGGCCCCAAGAGTGCCCAAGGAGGAAAGTTTCGGAGCTCAAGCGGGGCAGACATGATAAAGACAAACCTCCTTTTGATCGATGTTCTCCAAAATGGCCCGCAGGGCTGCGCGGCATGCCCGGCAGCGTCCTGCCGCCCACCCCGACGCAACCTCCCAGCACTGGCACTCTGCCCCCCAAGAAGACCCCAAGAGAGCCCCGAGAGGCCCTGACGGGAGCCCAGATGCGTTCGACATGGCCCCAACACGGCCCCAAGACTGGCCCAGGTAAGCTACCAAAAGGCTCCCACATCGAAAGATCGGCGAAACTATTGAAGGGGCCCTGGGACACACAAATAAATACACACAAATAGATTCCCCATATTTTCCCATTTTTTTATGGCTTCTGTCTTCCGCCCCACTTCCCATATTTTCCCATATTATCTGGGAAATCGAGGATTGAGTGTGTCTGTGTGTTTTTTCCCCCTCCTGAAAACTATGTGTGCTTCACTCCCTGGCTTGCTCCGGCAGGTCTCTCGCCTGTCGGCGCGGCGGCTGCCTCCCGACTCTTCCCACACTGCGGGCTCCCGCGCTTCCCCGATCGAGGCAAGTCGCCCGGACATCGTCCGGAGGAGCTGGTGGGGATTGTTTGAAGGGGCCCTGGGACACACAAATAAATGCACACAACTAAAAGGATTCCCCATATTTTCCCATATTTTCTGGGTTTTTGTCTTCCCCCCCACTTCCCATATTTTCCTGTTTTTCCTGGGAATCGACGATTGATTGTGTCTGTGTGTTTTTTCCCCTCCTGATTTTTGTTCGCGAGCGCAAGCGGAAGGGCCGCGCGCCGTCCAAAGCTGCAGCCAACAAGCAGGAGCCTGAGTGGCACCAGGAGGGAGGAAAGGAGAGACGACCAGAGAGCAGCGGGAGACTGGCGGGGATACTTGTTGATCGCGACCGCGGCGAGAAGGTCGGGGGGTAATAATAATAAGCGGCGTGGAGGCGCGCAGAGTTCTCGACTTCAGCTGTCTTCTCGCGGGGGCGGCGGCACAGCGGCCTAAATGTAATATGGAAGGAAACTGCTAACCAGTTTCACGATACGGAAAACGAGACGAAGCTGAAACGCTACACGGATTTTAAACTCGGCGGCCAGCCGAAGCTGGGAGAAGTCCAGGAAGGCACTGGGAGGGGCCAAGGGAGGCCCCACCAGGCCGAACACAGGCCCTGGGGACAACCGCGCTGACTAGTCGAGCGCCCAGGCTGGAAAAACAAAAAAAAAAAACATACGCACACAATATTCGACTGCAAGGAGGGGGGGGAGGAGGCAAGGGCGGCGCCAACAACAGGCGCGGCAGGCATCCACAGGCCTGGATGACCCAGGCGCTCACGAGGGCGTCCCACCGCACGTCACCGATGCACGGCAGTAGCTAGGTGAGTGGTGGGAGTAGGTGGAGCTATGCGAAGAACGCATGTCCCCACCGCCTTCACAGGAGCCGAGGCCGAAGCCTTCCAGGCAACTGGAGATATTCATCAGACACACCAGACGAGAACTGCACCAGAAGACACTCCATTCCCAATGAATACGATGACGAATGCCAACGCAACTCAAACCAAAGTATATCGTTCGCAGGACACACCAGCCCGTAACCATCAAAGACAGTAGCAGGCTTAGTGGTTGGAGTAAGTGGAGCTATGCGCGAGGCGCATGTCCCCACCGCCTTCACAGAAGCCGAGGCCGAGGGCCTGCTAGGCAACTGGAGATACTCATCACAGCGATCAGACATAGACTGCAGTCAGTAGATACTCCATCCAATGAATACGATGATGAATGCCAGAGTCAATCAAACCAAAGTAGTACGAAGCACAAAGTATCCGCTGTCGCCAACTCTCGTCTCCAAGATCACTCATCTCCTAGAGTGCTCTGAATCATCTCCTCCATGACCCCAGGGGGGGCAGCTCCGATAGCTCGCTCGGCTCCGATTTGGACGAGGGCGAGGCCCAGCAGGTGGCGCCAACGCGTGCCCGAAGGCAGAGAATGCGCGCCAGAGCCGTATTGTTGCATCATCGTGCTCAGATCCACGTTGGCGATCGCAATGTGAAACTTATTCTTATTCTGGTCGTAGCACTTAATGAGACGGAAGAGACGCATCTAAGTCCACAGGTGCTCCAGTGCCGCTTTGGCTAGAAACTCCTCGTACCACTTCTTGAGTTCCTCGAAGGTGAGTTGCCCCAGCGCGCTCCCACGCTTCAATAGTGCGTTCACGAACCCATCGAAGATATGCAGGTGAGGAGGACCCAGCTGGTGGCCGCGACTGAGTACTGGCGGCCTGACTCGAGCGCTTCCTCGACCTCGGGAGACTTGGCCTCCACGAAGAACGTGCCCACCCCGACTGCCCACGGATCTCTGACGGCCTGGCTGCACACCAGCGCTTGTTTGATCAGCACGGACAGGATGGCTTCTTGCTTGCGATTGAACCCTGCTTCTCGAAGGCTGCCAAGGTGTTTGTTGCGATCTTTGCGTTCTCGACGGGGCTTGGCTCCTTTTCCTCCGTTGCCCTCTTCCTTGTCCTCCTTCGTTTTCTTCTCTTTGGCAGCTTGCGATTCGGCAGGAGGACCTTCGGCTGAGCGCTTGAGTGCCCAGGAGGGGGCGGCACTCGACATCGCGGTCAGCAGGACACGGCGGTAAGTGTTCGTCTCGGATATGTCTCTGAAGCTGGTCAAGATTGGGCCACCGAGAACAGCTGCAGATCGGGCAGATAAGCGGCACAGCGACAATAGGATGTACAGCATGGGCAGAGCTAGCATTGCAGGTACCAGCACGATAAGCAGCACGAATGTGTGATTTAGCAGACCGACGGAAGGCAAACGTTTGCATGCAACACGGGCACTGATTGGTCACGACGCACTTGAGTAAGTTAGACGTCTTACCATGGGTACCACCTTTAGTGAACGTGTTGTGCATTGTCAAAGCTTTGCGTGACGTGAAAGTGGCCCCACAAACACAGCCATCATCAGTCAACTGAGTGCACCGAAATCGTAGCGCGGCATCGCCCCACCCCATCCACCTCCTCACCGCACGGCATGGGTCCCAGATCAATAGGGGCCCCAGCCCTCCCAAACTTCCAGAGTTTCCGAATTACCGAGACGTCAGTATTCAGGAACCGGTGTCGAACATCGTCGTCTTCGAACAATTTAAGTATAGAACGCTCCCAATGCTCATTCCAGTCGTCCATGTCAGTAAAGGCAGCAAAGCAAGACACGTCGGCAACAAATCGTCTAGCAAACGGGTTAGCAGTAGGCGTCACCTGACCAGCAACGAGGGTGTGGTCAGATTCAAACTCATACTTACCGAACAGGGTCGCAAGTACTAAAACGTGATCTTCCGGAAACCGAACCATGTTTTGGTACCGACGCAGCCTCTGGACCAAAAGCTCATATCGAACAGGTACCAAATCAAGCCAGGAGTAGGTGCGTCGGCTGGACCAGGACCGAGGGTGTGGGCCAGACCAATCGCAAGCGTCACCTTGGGCAATGGATCGGATTTTGCGAAGTAACGCCGAATCAAGCTCACTCTCTTGGGAGGGTGACAAGATAAATGGCGTGAGCCCCGACAATAGCGCACCCTGAACAACCGACACAAAGATGAGTCTTTTTACTTTCCACGGCGCACGACTGCTCCATAGGTGCTGAAACGCTGTCCAACCACGCGCCGCAGCATTCTTCGCAACTACCATCTGCGGAGACAGAGCACCAGTAGGCAAAAAGAAAGGTCCCAAGTAACGTGCATAGGGTAGAACTTGAGCACCTCCCACCTTTGCATTGTAGAAGAGTCGATTGTCATGATGTCCATTGAGCCAAGGGACCAGGACCTGCTTCTTGAGGTTTTGCTTGTATCCGTACATGCCCAGGACCTCCGTGGCAGTAGATTGTTCAACGGTAACCTGTTGCACGGCTTCTGCGAGCTTACCAGAATGCAGTAGAATAAAATAAAACAGATCGTCCACATACTTGACCAGAGAGGTGTCCACACGTTCGTTAAATAAAGGACATTCTGCTTGAAGTTCGGGCAGCGGAGAACGATAGCGCCACGTGGTAACAGGTATGGCAAAATCCATGCGAAACTCATCAGGGGCAGAAGTCTCTCCCATGAGGGCTCCCGCAGTGAGCTTGAGGTGTAGCGGGCCATCCACAGCGTCCAAATGCAGTATGTGAGTCGAACGACGATCTGCAAGAAGAGTAGCGTCTGCGTCAGGAAGATATTCATGTAGCACTTCATTGAGTCGAGAACGGTCGCAAACTCCATATGCATTGGTCATGTCGTCAAGGACCGCAACATGTCGTACTTTAGCGGAGCGTAATCTCCACTCGGTCGCATGCACTGCCAAGATCGCATTTTCACGATGACGATGAGGTACGCAGCCTTGATCAGCATGGTGAGGGCGTCCGAAAGGTACACTTTTGTATAATCCACGGCACACAGCACGATAGAACGGGCACAATCCATGTAAATATCTGGCGGCGCCGTCAGGCTTGGGTGTTTGCCACGCGTTACTGTATCCAGCACAAGCAGGAAACCTTCCACACATTCGCCAACAGGCAGCGAGCGCCTGCATTGTAGTGGCCACAGCATCCGTGGTAGGAGGTTCAATTGTGCAGCCCACGCCAGCCAGGGACTTCTTCTGAGAATAGTACGACGGCCGTAGCATCATCAACCAAACTTCTCCAGGCATGCTCCAATCAGGAACAGCGCGACGTCGAGCAGCTTTTTTAAGAAGGGAACAGCCCTCGCCAAATCCTTTTCGCCAAGCGCCACGGCAGTGTCATGATTGCTGCACCCAGCAGGCGGGAGTGCAGCACGTTGAGCTTCGAAATCAGCAATCGCCACAGGCTGCGCACCCAAGCCACCTTGAGCACCAGACTTCTGCAGTATGTGCACCAATTCCACAGTCGAGGGCGCATGCTTCCGAATCAAAGTGTACCGCCTACGCTTGGGTCCAATCCCTGTGCCAGCAAGTTTGCGAGAAAAAGTCTGTACCTCCGCCAGTCGGCGGTGACGCCAGGCCTCATGTAGCTGCTGAGTCCAGTTAGCGTAGAGGGCCCGTCGCCACCTGCGTACTTTACCCTTGAGGATGGCACTGAGCGTACGTATCTGCGTGTCATGATGGGCATGAGGCGCCGCAACAGCACGAAGCTTACCTCGAAGGTCGACCAGCCGCCGTACTTCACGCCGAAGGGCACGTGTATTTTCATCCATGCAACTATTACGTGAGAAATACTTAGCAGCGACAGGTAAGACAATTTCCCGAAAGGCAGCATAACCTCGCTCAATCTGAGGAGCTTCCACAAAAAAAACAAGGAGAGATAACTTAGTGCGCGCTAATTCAGCATCAAGCTCAGCCAAGAAAGGTTCACGAATACCAGGAGTTTGAAGTGCCAGCGCCACACGGTCACGATCCCAGGCAATCTTCTTGGCAGAGCGTACATGAGGTAAAGACATTGCAATTTCCAGCCTAACAGGTGCATGATCAAGTAGAGCGCCAGACCCAGGTGCCAACTGCAACTTCTTTGCAAGTCTCGTCATAGTAACGCATTTTGTAACATGCTTGCGGAGTCCAAGGGGGACCACGAGGTAGTCAATAAACGAAGTGCGATTCTTCTGTCCATAGAACGTAGGATATACTTGCTGAAAGGTGCTGGGGACGCACAGGTGGTGACGGTGAAGTAATTCACGAAAAGCTTTCGCAGCGTATCCCATTCGGGTCGTCGTAAATGGTCCAATACATTGATACTGATCGGCTTGGTCCGCAGAGAATGAATCATTCAGGTCAGTGTAGAGCACGGGGGTGCAGCGGCACGGCAGAGCCCCCAGCGTGTCAGACAGCCATCGAAGTAGGCAGTCCACTGTGTTACGCCATGCCCCCGTTGCGCGTCCAACAGCCGTGGGTGGAAAGTAAATTGCAAATGCAGCGATATCAAAGTCTTTTCCAACCAGTCTGATCATGCCACCACGGCCTTGCGCAGCAGCAGGAGGAGACGACACAACGTGTACCTTGCCACGCTGGAAAGCCTTCACATTGTACCCAATCGAGACACCGCACGAGTTATTAGTGAACGGGCCACGAGCGTATCCGAAGTGAACAAACTGATGCGCCGCCTCCGACTGCGTCCAAGTCGTAGTGTGTGGGAGAACCCGAAGGCGAGTGCCCACAAGCATGACCAAAGCGGTGGAACGCAGCAGGGTGCTGATCTCGTAGAGTCTGCGGGTCTGCATGAGGGAGCACGGGTTGTACCCGACAAAAGAGAGGTGCTTCATGGTTTCAACCTGAGAAAACCAGCCAGGCGACTCGGCCCATCAGCGCCAGGCCCCTCCCAGGCCCATCAAGATCGATGTGATGTAGGAAAGTGCGAGGTGCAGAACAGGGCCCCAGACACCCCTCGAACTCCTGAAATGGGCTGAAGGTCGGGGGGCGTAAAGGTACGAAGCGCAGATGCAACGGCTTAAATCATCGCACAGGAAGAGGGAGGCGAACAGAGGAAGAGAACGAGACTGGTGGGGATACTTTTTGGTCGCAGCCGCAAGCGAAGGCGCAGGCGGCGTCAAAGGTCGACCCGGGCTACGGGCGGAGCCTAATTAGCCAGCGAGCGCACTCACGGCTACTGGTGGGGATATTTTTTTCCTCGCGGGCGCGAGCGGAGGCGCAGGCGCCGAGTCGAAAGGTCTGGGCCACGGGCCGATCTAATTGGCAACGCGCAAGACGAGAAGCACACTAGCCACCTTTTGTTTGTAAATGGCACACGGCTCGCAGAAAAAGGCTGGGGGGGGTCCGTGGCCGGCCCCGGAATCGGTGACACGATGGCCTCCCGCATGCCACATAGTTCCAGGCTTCCGGTCTTCAGTGCGAACCCTGCGAGGTGGGGATTTATCCAGATCCACCGCCTGGGAACCAACGTGCTGGTGCCCCAGCGGGCGGTGGATATGGATATGTTTTGGCCCCCCCGGGGCCCGAATATACCCATATCCACCGCCTGTGAAGGTCCGCGAAGACCGGCCCCCCAGGCGGTGGTTATGGATAAATTCCCGCCTCGGAAACCCATCCCTGGCCCCAGAGTCGGTGACTTGATGGTCTCCCGCAATCGGGAGCGGCCAAGAGGGGGGTGTCCAAGAGGGGGGGTGCAAATCATGGCCGGCGGCATGTGCGCGGCCCAGCAGGGGGGCCGGGACCGCATTGAAATAAGAAGAGGCGCCATGAAATCTGGGGAAATATCATGGCCCCCGCCGTGATATCCACCCCCCCACTAGTCATCACCCCCCTCTTTTCCGCTCCCGACGCAAGGTCTCCCGTGTGGCCTCCCGGGGAGGCCCCTTGCCGGCCCCAGAGTCGGTGCCCATGGTGGTCTCCCGCACGGTGCCCCGTGCGGTCTGCCCGCAGCTGGCCTGGTCTCCCGCAGGGCCTCCCCGACAAAACCCCTATGGTCTCCCGCGTGGTCTGCGTTTCTGGCTTCCCGCGCGGTCTCCCGTGCAGTCCCCCGTGCCGTCGCCCTCGGGGTCTCCCGCACGGTCGCCGGCATGGCCTCCCGCACGGCCTCCTGCACGCTCTCTCTCCCGCACGGCCTCGCGTGTGGTCTACGTTATGCTCTCGCGGACGGTCTCCCGTGCAGTGCCCCGTCTGGTGTCCCGTGCGGTCTCGCGCATGGGCCCCCCGATGATCACCGGCATGGTCTCCTTTATGATCTCCCTTACGGTGTCCCTCACGGTGTCCCTCATAGCTTCCACCATGGGCTCCCTCATGGTCTCGCGTACTCGCTGCAGGTCTCCCGCCTGGCCTCCCTCGTGGTCGTCTCCCTGGTGGTTTCCCCCTTATCCGTATCCCACGGTGTCCCGCACGGTCGCCCGCAGGATCTCCCGATCCGTCTGCCGTGTGTTAAGACGGGCGTGTCCCCCTACAGGGGGATTTTGGACGAAAAATAAAAATACCCCCCAAAGACTCTAAACTGGTTCAAAAATACTCCAAAAATAGTCCCCAGACTATGTTTTAACTCTTTTTGAATATTCCCCCTGTCGAGGGACAGGCCCGACGTAAGCCGTGTGGACTCATGTGGACTCCCGCATGGGTGCCCGAGCAGTCTCCCGCACCGGCCCCCGAACGCGCAGTGGACCAGAATGCTCTCCTCGCTCTGCGGATCTGCTGCTGGCTGCTGCCCCCCCGGCCACGCTGGACTTCTGCTCGGCGTGGCGCGGCGTGGCGGCCCCTGCGACACGCTCGGCCCTGCAGCCCGAGAGCGTGACGGTCTGCTCCGCGGGGCCCGAGGCGGGGAGAGAGGTCGGAACGCTATGGGGCGCTGTTCCTTTTTTTTCTTTAAACCAAAGGGGGCTCAAGAGACTTCAGAGACTCTGGGCCACAGTCCGATGATGAAGAATGCCGTGCCGTGCCACCTCCCCAGTGGCACAGCGGCCTGTGCCGACGGCCAACGTTCGGGAACACCCACTGACCCCGGCCCAGGACTGTATGTTCCGTCGGGCCCTTGGTTCACGCTGGTTATGGGCCGCTGTTCCTGGGGACTGGGACGCGCTCAGCGTGTCGCGCCGCAGTGTGGCGGGCCGGCACCGGCGTCGCGACGCGTCGAGCAAGCGTTCCTGTCCGTGCCCGCACCCGCAGGGCAGTCCCAAAGCGACGCACATCGGTCGCTGCGCGGGCGGCACTGCAGGCAACAGGATTGCGTATCCTGGGGGTGGCGGCGATTGCCTCGCTGCCATCTCCCGACCCCGCCGCGCTACTCCCTCGTAGCCCGTCCATCTCCAACTCCTCCTCCTCCTCCTCCTCCTCCTCCTCCTCATCCTCCTCCTCCTCCTCCTCCTCCTCCACCATCTCCCCTCCTTCTCCTGCATCCCTCCTCCTTCCTTTCACCCTCATCCTTTCCCTCTCGACTCCCCCCGTTCCCCGCGCATTGACTGTCATGCCACAGTCCACCACCACCACCCTCTCCCCTCCTCCCCCCTCCTCCCCCTCCCCCCCCAACTCTCCTCCGCCATTCCCCATCTCCCACTCCCACCCTCCGTTTGCCCTCCCTTCCTCCCTCCCTTCCCCCCTCCCTCCCTCCACCCTCCCTCCCCTTCCGCCCCCCTTCCCCCTTCCCCCCTCCTCCCCCCTCTCTCGACTAAATCCCCTACCCTCTCCTCCTCCCCCCACCGCTCTCTCCTCCCCTCCTCTGGGCCGCTGAGGGGGATGCCCAAAGGCGGCGCCTTGGTTCACCGAGGTACCGCACGCCAGCGCGCGCTTGTAACCTGCGCCTTTTGCTCGGGTACGCAGACGAGGTGTGCCACCCCCTGATCGCCACAGACCCGCCTTGTTTTCCAGTCGGGGTCCTTTACAGACGGCGCCACGGGTAGGGTTCCCCCCCTCCCCCTGCACATCACGCGGCACCTCCCGCCAAATCGAGGGAGGCGGAGCCCCGCCAGGCCTCGACGAACTGCCGCTCCGCACTGTCACGCTCTTTGCCCCCCCCTCCTCCCTCCCTCCTCCTCCCTCCTGCTAGATACCGCGTGTGTCTGCCAGCAGCTAGCGAGTGCCGCACCGTGCTGACCGCCTCCTCGGCGAAGCAGAGCGCAGTCCATAAAAATCCTCCTCCTCCCTCCCCCCTCCCTCTTCCCTTCCCTACCCCCAGCGACCCTGCTCCCGCCCCCCCTACATCCTCCCCGTCCCTCCCCTCCCCCTCCTCCTCCAACTCCTCCTCCTCCTCCTCCTCCTCCTCCTCCTCCTCCTCCTCCTCCTGCTCCTCCTCCTCCTCCCCTCCTCCCCTCTCCTCCTCCTCCTCCTCCTCCTTCTCCTCCCTCCTCCGCCTCCTCCTCCTCCTCCTCCTCCTCCTCCTCCTCCTCCTCCTCCTCCGTCCCTCCCCTCCCCCCGCACGCCCCCCCCCTCGTCTGAGCCCCCGCGGCGGGGCCCGGCAGCCTCAGCAGGGCCCGGCGGCCCACGGCGGCTGCCTCGGCGCGGAGCCGTGCCCCACGCGCCCCGCGCGACGCCTGGCGCCAGGCCCCGAGCGCGAGGAGCGCGGCGGCGGTGGGCGCCTTGGCGGCAGCCAGGCGCTGAGGGAGGGGAGGAGGAGGAGGAGGAGGAGGAGGAGGAGGAGGAGGAGGAGGAGGAGGAGGAGGAGGGAGGAGGAGGAGGAGGAGGAGGAGGAGGAGGAGGAGGAGGAGGAGGAGGAGGAGGAGGAGGAGGAGGAGGAGGAGGAGGAGGAGGAGGAGGAGGAGGAGGAGGGAGGAGGAGGAGGAGGCGGAGGAGGCGGAGGAGGGAGGAGGAGGAGGAGGATACTGGGGGATTACACAGCCTTGAGGGTGGCTGTCCCGCCGAACCCCCCCAGGGGGGGGGGCCCATCGGAAATGCGGCCTTGAGCCAACCGCACCGTGGGCCAGCGACGGGGCCCCCCCCGAGGGGGAGAAAAACCTCGCCGCCCACAGCGAGGTCGGGCAGGTCTTCCGGCCCGTTCTCCGCGAGGCGGCCGCCTGGGCCTCCAAGATGGAGCGAGGGAGGAGGGAGGGACGGTACGGGGACAAAAAAATGGAACCCCTTCGTCTTCGGCCCCGCATTCGTCCCCCCCCCTCCCCCCAATTCCAAAGTTGGGTTCGGCCTCTCGGAGGCCCTGGGGGTTCCACTTTTTTTGTCCTCTCACGCCTGTGCTGCCAAATGCTTGAGGCCAACTTTGAAATTGGGGGGAGGGGGGGGCATGGTGTCAAGGGTTCCACTTTTTTGTCCATCTACGGGAGCACTGGGAAAGGGAGGGAGAGATGGGGACACAAAGGCCCAGAACGAGGGGGAGGCAAGCGGCCGAGACCACGAACGAGATAACACCCGTCGAGGGGCAAGAGGAGTCCGCTGCTCCTCAGAGGAGCTATCCATCACGGCCGGCCGGGGGGGAGGGAGGGCGAGACGCGTTCAGGAGCATTCTGTATGATGACAACGGAAGTCAAAGAACTTGCCAGCCCCTTGGGAGCCCACAAGCTGCGAGGCGGAGGTGATGTTGCCCCCTGCGACAGCTCTAATCCCCAATTTCTGTAATTTTAGATCGTCGATCTCCTGGTTCCAATGCTGAAGCGATTGAAGCCCGCGCGAAAACCCCAGGCCGAAAACCACCTGGGTCCCACCAGGGAATCACGTCCTCAGAATGTATGGGGGCCCTGGGGCACGCAAAATGCGACATTCGCGCTCCCGATGCCCAACTCCCTTGAGCTAAGGTGGTCTTGCGAGTTCTTCCTCTCCCCTTCTAAAGCCAGATTCCCTTCGGGGAGGGGGACCCTCCCTCTCCCCTCCCTGAGATGTTCTGCTGAGATTTTCGGGGGGGGGGGGGGACGCGGTGTCTCAGGTGTCCTTTTTCGCTCAAGATGCCTCCAAGAGGACCCCCGATGCTCCAAGATGGCCTCCAAGATGGCACAAAATAGCCGACGATGGTTCAAGATAGCTGCCGACGTACGTCCAAGAGGCCCGACGAGGGCCACAAGACGGTTCCAAGTGCTTTCGGAGCCCCCTCAGGAACCCCCCAGA
>CAUYUJ010022646.1:0-30000 GCA_963575745.1 Prorocentrum cordatum | reverse complement strand
CTACAAGAATGGTCGGATTTCCACGAAAGCGGCAAAACTTCCGAACCATAGCGCAAGCAAAAATGCCGTGCGACTACAAAGCTGTCCGCAATGACGTGCTCCCCTAATTCATTGCGAATGTATCGGGCCAGGTCCCGTGTCTGCCTCGCGGATGCCCTGGCCTTAAACCGAGGTTCTGCGCTTTTTCCCGCTCCCCGAGCCAAGGCAGCCGTATCGGAAATTGCTCCTAACGGAGCACGCACGAGCCGCAGCACGGAGCGGATCTGGGAGACGTACTTGATGAGCGTGTTGCCGTTCTGCACTGTGAACGCGAAAGCGCCCAGAACGGCTTCTGTTGGCGGCCACGGCGCTTGCCGCACGCCAGCAGCCACGCGGCCCCACAGCCTTACCGGGGAAACGTATTTCAGCGCACTGCGGTGCCAGCTCTGGAGCTCGCGCACCACAAGCTCTTGGATAGGCCAAGATGTGTCCCGACAGTCGTGGCCCTGAAGCCAAGATGCCCGATCTGCTGGCCGCTCCGGCATCTCATCGTGGTCGCCGTGCTGCAGCGTCTGCAAATTCGCGGCCGGCACCTTGGAGAGCGCCACGATTGCCTCGGCAAGGAGCTCCGGCGCCAACAGCTGGCCGTCTCGACGCGCGATCGCCAGGATTCGCAGAGCAGCTCGGGCGGCGCCGGCTGTGGACACGTCAAGACGCGCAGCGCCAATTGCATGAGCAGCAGGCCCAGCGATGGCCGGCACTTGCTGTTGAGCTTCTGCGTGGAGACGTGCTTGCTGCAGGCTACTGACAAAGGAAGCAGGGAACGATCCCAAGATCGGGAATACTCGTCCGATCTCGTCACGGCCCAAACCTTGCAGATCCCAAGGGCCCGTGATTCCAGCTGATCGCAGCTCTAGCACGAGGTCGGGCAGAGACCCTGGTGGATGGTCTTGCGGCGCCGTCATTGCCAGCGCTGTTTGAACCCAGGCGCGCACGCGAGAGTCGACGCTCTCTGTCGGGTGCGACGCCTTTGCTTTTGACCGAGGCGGAACGTACCCCGGAGCTGCCCGGGTCTTTGCTCTCGGCGGCACGTACACGCACGAGGCCTCCGGCCCGGGAGGAACATCGTGGAATGCGCGCTGCTGGCGCTCGGCCGCTTCGACAGCCTGGCGGTGTGTCCTGAGGAAGTCAAGCATTTCGAACCAAAATGCTACGGCTGAGTTTGCGCAAGCAGAAAACCGCATCAATGTGCGGCGCAGTCATATCACAACGTACGTTGCTTGCCTTTCCACAGCATCACACCAGTAAGCTCTGGGCACTGGCTGCTTCCGTGTGAAAATGTCCTGTTTGGGGTCCACGCGGGCCAATCTCTTTTTGCCGCTGCTAGCAAACGACATCCAGACGAGGCAACCATGCCAAATGGCACGGCCACTGAAAATCGATCTCTTGGAAACCTTGCGCCGTCAAGCATGTTACGATATCCGGCGCAGGGATCCTGGAAGGTGCGTCTGCGATGTTTAAATGCGACGGCACCCACCAAGCACTGAAGCAATTGCCCACCGACGCTGGCTGGAACCAGATTTCACTGACGAGGTGGTTCCAGTCTTCCTGGCGCGACGATCCGCGCACAATTGTGCCATGAGCAGCAGTGTTATCTACAAACAGCAAGATTTCGACAGGAGCACGGACTTTGTCGAAAAGCTGCCATAAAGCACAGGCTGCTGCAAGCAACTCCCACGTGCCGATTTGTTGCTTGCGTGGGAGAGCCCACCGGCGGAGAGCCGGCGGGACTTGCGCCCGAGCGAATTCTCGCAAATTGCCGAGAATCGCCACCCACGCGAGAGCCCGAGAACCTGTAGCGTCAGTGTACAGAATCAACCTGTCGAGAATCCGCGGGCCAAGTGGCACCCGGCGGGAAGGCTGACTGGCCAAAAATCTACTCCACTAAGCGAGTGCTCGGCGCAACCTGTCGCTAATGCGGGAAGTGCTGCCGCACGCATGCTGAAAAATTGGCACCAGGAAGACCCTGGCACTTCTCTGAAACACTACCGTGGCGCCCCAACTCAACTTGCCGGCCAGCTTACGAGCCGACGCAGGGCTCAAACTTCCCTGCCTTAAAATCTCCGCAATATGAATTTGCCACTTCTCTATTTTCTCGACGGGTATCTCGAAGACTGCGACGCCCGCCGCTTCTTCGAAGCACACTGAAACGCCAAAGACTACAGCCTTGCTTGCATCTGTGACGGCTTTCTCTTCGTCAAGCTGCCAGCCGAGCAAGTCTTGAATTACCCACCTGCAAGTGTCAGCGATGGCGGAAGGATGCACGCTCCAAGCGTCTTCGTGGAGATCGGGTGGATCTTCGTCTACCCCGAAAAAGTCGTCCAAGAATCTAGGGTTAACTATTGCAAACAAGCGCAGCAAAATACGTTGCAACGCATCGCCTACGCGATGCCAGGCGTGCACGCTGGACTCAGCACCGAACGGGCAAGTGAAGAGTTGCAGCGCCTTCCCCTCCTTAGCGCTTTCGCCAAGAACCGCAATGGCGAAAGGCAAATCCTCACGCCGCAGCGGTAATGTCTTAAAAGCGCCGGACACGTCATCCTTCCGGATACGAAGGCGGCACATGGTGGACACCTTCCGGTTGTTCCACAAAGTTTGGGCCGCGCCTAAAAGCACGTCTAAAGAATCATGGCGAATTCTCTCGCAAGAAGCTGTGGCTGCATTTATTCTAGATGGAGTGCATATGGACCGATTGATATCTTCATGTGAAGGCACTTGCCAGAAATGGCTGCGCGCCCGCGGCGCACGTCACGTGACCGGCGCTGGAAGCGAGTTGCTGTTTAAGGAAAGAGCAGAAGAACCCTTCCGCCCCCTATCCCCCTCTGCGACCTGAATGCGCCATCCAGGCCAGCAGAGGGCGTCATAGGGGCGCGGCAGTACAGGCAACAGGGAAACCCCACCATCGACCGAGCATCTCCGCTCATCTGCGGCTGCACCCACATCAATCCGCGGGCACGCGGCGTCTGCTCCGACCTCTCTGGATCTTTATTTATTCCAGTTCACGCCCACAGCTGCGCCCACACATTCGCTGTCGAGTCAACGAGAGAGGATGGAGGGCAACTGATTGATGGATGGTAGAGCGCCCGTTTTGGGCGATGCTGTCCTCCTGGACGGTTCGCGGGAAGGCTTACGCACGTTCCCCGCTACTTGCAGCCTTCGGCGGTGGACTGCAGCTCAGCAGAATGGCTGATTAGAGCCAGTCTTGAGAAATCCGCCGACCTGGACGGCCGGCTTGCGAAATCCGACATGGATGAAATCCCGCCGGAATCTGCATCAATTTCTAGCTTCCTGGGCCAGATTTCCACGAGCCGCACCAGAATTGAATTCTGAGTACGCAAGTGAAAAGGCGTCAGCATGGACTTTAGACCACGTGCGCCATTGGACGCAGGGTCTCGGGGTCGGTCGGGGGCGGGCAAACACACCCGCCCTCGTTGTGTGCAGGTGGGGGGTTAGCCAATGCCCCCCCATCAAGGACTAGCTTCTGCCGCCTGCACACATCCGACCCCGAAAACCCCAATTGTGCGAAGCACAACACTCGCGAGGCCCACATAGCACAAACTGCTATCCGCCTTCCACGCACTGACAGTTTCAGCGCTAAAATCTAGGCGCGGCCGGAATTCGCAGATTCTCGTTCCATGTGCAATTCACGGTGACCGCACCGCTCCGCGGATCCACGCACAGACTGCGCATCTGAAGACGGCATCACAGAATGCGCGACCTGCGCGTCAGAATGCGAATCTGGACTCGCCAGGGCCAGAAAGCGCGCAGTTGCGCTGCGAATGCAAGTCAGGCTGGCAGCCAGCCGCCAGGTTCGGCCTAAGTCCGAGAAGAATGCTGGCCCGGTTTTGCCCTGGAAAACTCGCGAGGCAACCAGCTGGAACTGCGCCTAGGGGCCTGGGCAAGGGTCGCGATGCTCTGGAACTTCTGGCGACAGCCAAAAACTCCACCAAATCGCGCATAGATTGCGATCGTGCTTGCGCCAGAATCCGGATTGCGATTCTGGGCGCGCCTGCGCCAGCGAACGCAGAATTGCACTCAGCTGATTCTGGGCGCGCCTGCCCCAGAACGCGCGGTTTCGCGCTCGGATTGCGATTTTCACCCGGGCCGTAGTCGCCGCGAAACTCGCAATGGGGTAGCCATGCAAGCGTAATGGGCACACCTGGGCCGCAGCTGCTGCGAAACGAGCACGCCTGGGCCCGACCCGCTGCCACACCCGGGGCAGCAACGCAACGCGTACTGGGCACACCTGGGCCGCAGCCGCTGCGGATTCGCGCTCGGATTGCGATTCTGGGCGGGCCTACGCCAGCAACCGCGGAATCGCACTCAGATTGCGATTCTGGGCGCGTCGGCGCCAGAACGCGGGAATCGCACTCAGATTGCGATTCTGGGCCCGCCTGCGCTAGTAACCGCGGAATTCTGGGCGCGCCCGCGCCAGAACGCGCGGTTTCGCGCTCTGATCGCGATTCTGGGCGCGCCTGCGCCAGTATCCGCGGAATCACTCAGATTGCGATCCTGGGCGCGCCTGCGCCAGAACGCGCGGATTCGCGCTCAGTTTGCGATTCTGGGCGCGCCTCCGACATAGCGCGCGGATTCACACTCAGATTGCGATTCTGGGCGCGCCTGCGCCAGGACGCGCGGATTCGCGCTCGGATTGCGATTCTGGGCGCGCCTGCGCCAGTAACGGCGGAATCGCATTCAGATTGCGATTCTGGGCGCGCCTGCGCCAAAACGCGCGGTTTCGCGCTCGGATTGCGATTCTGGGCGCACCTGCGCCGGTAACCACCGAATCGCTCAGATTGCAATCCTGGGCGCGCCTGCGCCAGAACGCGCGGTTTTGCGCCCGGATTGCGATTCTGGGCGTGCCTGCGCCAGTAACCGCGGAGTCGCACTCAGATTGCGATTCTGGGCGCGCCTGCGCCAGGAACCGCGGTTTCGCGCTCGGCTTGCGATTCTAGGCGCGCCTGCGCCAGTCACCGCGGAATCGTACTCATATTGCGATTCTGGGCGCGCCCATAACAGAGCGCGCGGATGCACACTCAGATTGCGATTCTGGGCGTGCCTGCGCCAGAACGCGCGGTTTCCTGCTCGGATTGCGATTCTGGGCGCACCTGCGCCAGTGACCGCGGAATCGCACTCAGTTTGCAATTCTGGGCGCACACGCCAGTCACCGCGGAATCGCACTCAGATTGCGATTCTGAGCACGCAGCGTTTGAAGTAAATCGCACAGAAACGAGTCAACTCCTGTGCTGGGCGCGACAGCGCTCAGGAAGACTGCTTTGCTCAGATGAGCGCAGTCTGGACGCGCCAGTGCCGCAATGGCCTCGGCAGCGAAAGCTGCGAGCGATCTGCTTCGAATGCGCCTGGATTTGCTGGCAATGACCCCCCGCAGCGAAAGCTGCCAACGAAGAGAATGCTTTGCAGAGGCCTTGGCGTTGCTTGCATTGACCGCTGCCAACGAAGAGGGGCTTGCTTGCAGAGGCCCTGGGGGTTGCTTGCAGTGACCCCGCAGCGAAAGCTGCCAACGAAGAGGGGCTTGCTTTGCAGAGGCCCTGGGGTTTGCTTGCAGTGACCCCGCAGCGAAAGCTGCCAACGAAGAGGGGCTTGCTTTGCAGAGGCCCTGGGGTTTGCTTGCAGTGACCCCGCAGCGAAAGCTGCCAACGAACAGCGCACGACGCCCGACAGGACGCGAAGGGCCAGACAGGGCCAGAGCACGCTGCAAGCGTCTCCTCCTTGCGCCCGACAGGACGCAGCCAGCCCGGAGGAGTACATAGACAACTCCGGCCGCTCGTTGTTTTCTCGCGCTGAAAACGCTACGCGTTTTCGCGCGGATGAATTTTTCTTCCGACCGAGAGCGCTCTGGACGTGCGCGGGCAGCTCCGCAAACCTGCGCGCCCAAAGCGGGTCCAGCACGCGCTTGCGCTGGCGCCAGTGCTCGAGGCTCTCAGCGCGGGCCTGAGCCAAACTGTGCCCATTCGGGCAAAGCGAATGGTGAAGAGGTTCCGCGATTGCAGCGGGAACCTCTGGCAGTTCGTCGCAAGACGGCAACTGCAAAGCCCAAGCTAGGTGATCCAACGGGGTGAGCCCGCGCACCCCCGGACCAGAAAGAAAGCTATGTACAGCCTCGCGCACAGCGGCAACGCGAGGGCAATCGAGGCATGCAAAATGAAACTCAGATTCGGTCGGCGCCAGCTCGCGCACAGGCGCCTCCCTGTCACAGCCAAAACTTGCGCGAGCACGCGCTTGCGCCAGAGTGTCCTTTCCACCAAAATGGGAAAGCTCTGGGCCTGAGCTGCTGGAATCTCACCAGCCGCCCCAGCCGTTGCCACTGCGCTGCTTGCCACTGCCGTTCTGGTTGGCCTGGCTGGCCCGGGGACTCCTGGAACGGTTGAGCTGTGGGGAGACTGGAGCACGGCCTTTGCCAGTGTCTGCCTTGCTGGTCTTGCCGCCGCCCTTGGGGGTGGACTGCTTGCTGCTGCTGGCCTTGCCGCTGTTGCCTTTGGGCTGCGTCTGTGCCGCAGTGCCTTTGGCTGCAGCTTTGCCGGCGCGGCTCATGGCCATCTGAGCCTTGTCGCGGGCGTCACGGACGATCTCACGATCCAACTTCTGAAAGAAATGCGAAATATCCACCTCGCCTCTCTCGAGACAACGCGCCATCTCGCGGCGCACAAGCCAGTCATAGAAATAAGCCGTGTGCACGCCGCCGAACTCTTCGGCCACCCGGGTCAGCAAGAACACGTAACCCAACACCTCGGACGGAGAGCACACCTTCATGATGCAGATCTTCAACCCCCACGTCATCACGTGGCCCAAGAAAGTGGCAAACCCGACGTAGTGCACCCGGTCCTCCTGCGTCCGCGCGCGGCGCATCTCGAGCGACGCGCGCATGCGATCCTCCCAAGACCCGCCGGGAGCGACCACGTCGATCTCCGGAGTGCGGCTCCACTGGGGCCTGTGCGCCGCCTGGAGGTCGTCACCGTCGGCGCCTCCGACGTAAGCCCGGCCGCGGTCGGCGGCAGCACAGCCGGCGGCTTCCCACTTCGCGGCGAGCTCCTCGGAGGGCAACGCCTCCGAAGGGAAGTCCTGCAGACCGACCTCGCGGATCCGGTCTGCCAAGCTGAAAGACAAACCTTTCTTGGGCTGGGTGCTTGCCTGTTTCACGAAGTCACGCATGGCCTCCGCCAGGGCATCGTTGCTGGAAGGCGCGGCCGTCGCAAGTGCGCCGCACGAGCCCGAGCTGCCGCTCCCAGGGGTGGACACCTGCGCGACGCACTTGCCCTGAACGCGCAGGGCGTACACGATCTGTGCCGGCGTGAACTTCAGCGACTTCCACGACTCAGGGAAGGCCTCGCCATTGAAACGGGCCATGCTAATCTTCTCTGTATCGTTCCAATTTCGCGTGCTGCAACGCAGCGCACGACGCCCGACAGGACGCGAAGGGCCCGACAGGGCCAGAGCACGCTGCAAGCGTCTCCTCCTTGCGCCCGACAGGACGCAGCCAGCCCGCCTGGGCAACTCAGCCGCCGGTACTTGGTACCCCGCCCCGGACGCGGGCGGCCACACGGCACGGCACGCCACGACTGCCGGCACGGCAGACAGCACGGCACACTGCACGGCAGACGACGCTCACAGCGCACGGCACTGAGCACGGCACCACAGGCACAGCACGGCGCAGACGGCACCGCACACGGCAACCACACTAGCACGACACGACGACGACGAGAGGCTGAGGAGGGAATCGCCAGAATCTACCTTGCGGCGAAGACCTTTAGAATCCTCCTGCCAATCGACAAGGGCCCATGGTACATGAGGATTCTCCTAGCCCTCGCCTTCGCCCCGTGCGTCGTCGCGCCAACAGTGGGCCAGACACAGGGCGCGTCGGTTCGGGCAGACGGAGCCACTGCTGTAGCTCGCCCCAATGTCGAGGCTTCTTTGGCCCCTCCCCCATGTGGAGACGGGAACCTCGGAGACGACCCCAAAGTTTGCCGAGAGGGGGAAAGGGCGCGCCCTTCGGCCACACGCCGGCCTGCAAGGGCCTTGCACGGTGGGGTTGGCGGCAGCCCGGCAGGGCAGAGCAGAGCAGAGCGGATGATATGTTTTTCACTCGCTGCCACTAGATTCGGTGAACTCCACAAGCCATTCGGCCGCCTGCACTGCCCCCACAGCCTGCGCAGAAGCATATCCGAACGCAGCCACGCCTCTCCAGCCTCCGCTGAAGAACAAGGCAGGGACGCCGCCGTGCGCTAAAGCTTCGTCGGCCCAGCCTCGCCGAAAAGCGTGCGTGCCCCAAAGAGCAGCTTTGGGGAAATCGAGAGCAATGGCTGCCACCTTGAGCGTTGCCAGAGCTGTCTGTAGCTGGCGCCAGGGAAAACCAAGGGCTGCGATGAGCATTTTTTCAAAATGCATACGCCGCACAGTTCTCGCGTTTGCTGCGCACATATACACCTTCGAACAACTGCGATTGATCCTCGGCAACTCTTGCGCTTGTGGAGGTGCACTGTAGCTTCTGCCACCCCATCTTTGGTGGCAATCTCTACACAAGAATGGTCGGATTTCCACGAAAGCGGCAAAACTTCCGAACCATAGCGCAAGCAAAAATGCCGTGCGACTACAAAGCTGTCCGCAATGACGTGCTCCCCTAATTCATTGCGAATGTATCGGGCCAGGTCCCGTGTCTGCCTCGCGGATGCCCTGGCCTTAAACCGAGGTTCTGCGCTTTTTCCCGCTCCCCGAGCCAAGGCAGCCGTATCGGAAATTGCTCCTAACGGAGCACGCACGAGCCGCAGCACGGAGCGGATCTGGGAGACGTACTTGATGAGCGTGTTGCCGTTCTGCACTGTGAACGCGAAAGCGCCCAGAACGGCTTCTGTTGGCGGCCACGGCGCTTGCCGCACGCCAGCAGCCACGCGGCCCCACAGCCTTACCGGGGAAACGTATTTCAGCGCACTGCGGTGCCAGCTCTGGAGCTCGCGCACCACAAGCTCTTGGATAGGCCAAGATGTGTCCCGACAGTCGTGGCCCTGAAGCCAAGATGCCCGATCTGCTGGCCGCTCCGGCATCTCATCGTGGTCGCCGTGCTGCAGCGTCTGCAAATTCGCGGCCGGCACCTTGGAGAGCGCCACGATTGCCTCGGCAAGGAGCTCCGGCGCCAACAGCTGGCCGTCTCGACGCGCGATCGCCAGGATTCGCAGAGCAGCTCGGGCGGCGCCGGCTGTGGACACGTCAAGACGCGCAGCGCCAATTGCATGAGCAGCAGGCCCAGCGATGGCCGCACTTGCTGTTGAGCTTCTGCGTGGAGACGTGCTTGCTGCAGGCTACTGACAAAGGAAGCAGGGAACGATCCCAAGATCGGGAATACTCGTCCGATCTCGTCACGGCCCAAACCTTGCAGATCCCAAGGGCCCGTGATTCCAGCTGATCGCAGCTCTAGCACGAGGTCGGGCAGAGACCCTGGTGGATGGTCTTGCGGCGCCGTCATTGCCAGCGCTGTTTGAACCCAGGCGCGCACGCGAGAGTCGACGCTCTCTGTCGGGTGCGACGCCTTTGCTTTTGACCGAGGCGGAACGTACCCCGGAGCTGCCCGGGTCTTTGCTCTCGGCGGCACGTACACGCACGAGGCCTCCGGCCCGGGAGGAACATCGTGGAATGCGCGCTGCTGGCGCTCGGCCGCTTCGACAGCCTGGCGGTGTGTCCTGAGGAAGTCAAGCATTTCGAACCAAAATGCTACGGCTGAGTTTGCGCAAGCAGAAAACCGCATCAATGTGCGGCGCAGTCATATCACAACGTACGTTGCTTGCCTTTCCACAGCATCACACCAGTAAGCTCTGGGCACTGGCTGCTTCCGGGTGAAAATGTCCTGTTTGGGGTCCACGCGGGCCAATCTCTTTTTGCCGCTGCTAGCAAACGACATCCAGACGAGGCAACCATGCCAAATGGCACGGCCACTGAAAATCGATCTCTTGAAAACCTTGCGCCGTCAAGCATGTTACGATCTCCGGCGCAGGGATCCTGGAAGGTGCGTCTGCGATGTTTAAATGCGACGGCACCCACCAAGCACTGAAGCAATTGCCCACCGACGCTGGCTGGAACCAGATTTCACTGACGAGGTGGTTCCAGTCTTCCTGGCGCGACGATCCGCGCACAATTGTGCCATGAGCAGCAGTGTTATCTACAAACAGCAAGATTTCGACAGGAGCACGGACTTTGTCGAAAAGCTGCCATAAAGCACAGACTGCTGCAAGCAACTCCCACGTGCCGATTTGTTGCTTGCGTGGGAGAGCCCACCGGCGGAGAGCCGGCGGGACTTGCGCCCGAGCGAATTCTCGCAAATTGCCGAGAATCGCCACCCACGCGAGAGCCCCAGAACCTGTAGCGTCAGTGTGCAGAATCAACCTGTCGAGAATCCGCGGGCCAAGTGGCGCCCGGCGGGAAGGCTGACTGGCCAAAAATCTACTCCACCAAGCGAGTGCTCGGCGCAACCTGTCGCTAATGCGGGAAGTGCTGCCGCACGCATGCTGAAAAATTGGCACCAGGAAGACCCTGGCACTTCTCTGAAACACTACCGTGGCGCCCCAACTCAACTTGCCGGCCAGCTTACGAGCCGACGCAGGGCTCAAACTTCCCTGCCTTAAAATCTCCGCAATATGAATTTGCCACTTCTCTATTTTCTCGACGGGTATCTCGAAGACTGCGACGCCCGCCGCTTCTTCGAAGCACACTGAAACGCCCAAGACTACAGCCTTGCTTGCATCTGTGACGGCTTTCTCTTCGTCAAGCTGCCAGCCGAGCAAGTCTTGAATTACCCACCTGCAAGTGTCAGCGATGGCGGAAGGATGCACGCTCCAAGCGTCTTCGTGGAGATCGGGTGGATCTTCGTCTACCCCGAAAAAGTCGTCCAAGAATCTAGGGTTAACTATTGCAAACAAGCGCAGCAAAATACGTTGCAACGCATCGCCTACGCGATGCCAGGCGTGCACGCTGGACTCAGCACCGAACGGGCAAGTGAAGAGTTGCAGCGCCTTCCCCTCCTTAGCGCTTTCGCCAAGAACCGCAATGGCGAAAGGCAAATCCTCACGCCGCAGCGGTAATGTCTTAAAAGCGCCGGACACGTCATCCTTCCGGATACGAAGGCGGCACATGGTGGACACCTTCCGGTTGTTCCACAAAGTTTGGGCCGCGCCTAAAAGCAAGTCTAAAGAATCATGGCGAATTCTCTCGCAAGAAGCTGTGGCTGCATTTATTCTAGATGGAGTGCATATGGACCGATTGATATCTTCATGTGAAGGCAGTTGCCAGAAATGGCTGCGCGCCCGCGGCGCACGTCACGTGACCGGCGCTGGAAGCGAGTTGCTGTTTAAGGAAAGAGCAGAAGAACCCTTCCGCCCCCTATCCCCCTCTGCGACCTGAATGCGCCATCCAGGCCAGCAGAGGGCGTCATAGGGGCGCGGCAGTACAGGCAACAGGGAAACCCCACCATCGACCGAGCATCTCCGCTCAGTATTTGCATCTGCGGCTGCACCCACATCAATCCGCGGGCACGCGGCGTCTGCTCCGACCTCTCTGGATCTTTATTTATTCCAGTTCACGCCCACAGCTGCGCCCACACATTCGCTGTCGAGTCAACGAGAGAGGATGGAGGGCAACTGATTGATGGATGGTAGAGCGCCCGTTTTGGGCGATGCTGTCCTCCTGGACGGTTCGCGGGAACGCTTACGCACGTTCCCCGCTACTTGCAGCCTTCGGCGGTGGACTGCAGCTCAGCAGAATGGCTGATTAGAGCCAGTCTTGAGAAATCCGCCGACCTGGACGGCCGGCTTGCGAAATCCGACGTGGATGAAATCCCGCCGGAATCTGAATCAATTTCTAGCTTCCTGGGCCAGATTTCCACGAGCCGCACCAGAATGAAATTCTGAGTACGCTAGTGAAAAGGCGTCAGCATGGACTTTAGACCACGTGCGCCATTGTACGCGGGGTCTCGGGGTCGGTCGGGGGCGGGCAAACACACCCGCCCCCGTTGTGTGCAGGTGGGGGGTTAGCCAATGCCCCCCCATCAAGGACTAGCTTCTGCCGCCTGCACACATCCGACCCCGAAAACCCCAATTGCGCGAAGCACAACATTCGCGAGGCGCAAATGGCACAAACTGCTACCGCCTTCCACGCACTGACAGTTTCAGCGCTGAAATCTAGGCGCGGCCGGAATTCGCAGATTCTCGTTCCATGTGCAATTCACGGTGAGCGCACCGCACCGCGGATCCACGCACAGACTGCGCATCTGAGGACGGCATCACAGAATGCGCGACCTGCGCGTCAGAATGCAAATCTGGACCCGCCAGGGCCAGAAAGCGCGCAGTAGCGCTCCGAATGCAAGTCAGGCTGGCAGCCAGCCGCCAGGTTCGGCCTAAGTCCGAGAAGAATGCTGGCCCGGTTTTGCCCTGGAAAACTCGCGAGGCAACCAGCTGGAACTGCGCCTAGGGGCCTGGGCAAGGGTCGCGATGCTCTGGAACTTCTGGCGACAGCCAAAAACTCCACCAAATCGCGCATAGATTGCGATCGTGCTTGCGCCAGAATCCGGATTGCGATTCTGGGCGCGCCTGCGCCAGCGAACGCAGAATTGCACTCAGCTGATTCTGGGCGCGCCTGCCCCAGAACGCGCGGTTTCGCGCTCGGATTGCGATTTTCATAGCCCGCAAACCGCGTAGCGGTTTGCGGGGCAGGAAAATCTGCAGGGCGGGGCTGCACAACTCTCTATGCCTCCCTGCTTCTCTGGTTCTCCTGGGTAGTGCTCTTGGCCTGGTTGCCCCCAACAGGGGGCTGCGGCTCACACGCCTGGACGGCCTCACCTCCCGTCCGCCTCGCCTTCTTCTTCGCTGTCGTCGGCTGGCGGGTTGGTTGGTTGATTGGCCAGGGGGGTGCTGGCTCGCTGGCGGTGCTAGCCCCCTAGCGGGAGCAGTCCCGCCGGTGCCTGCGCGAACGAGTCCGCGCTGACTCTGGGCCGCGACCTGCCCTCATGGGCGTCGGTCTGTCGCCGCGGAAGGATGCCGTTTTCCCAGGGCGTGCGCGCAGGCATCTGGCCTCCTGCTCTTGCCGCTGGGGGTGCTATTGTGCTCTTGTCGTGTTGGGTCCCTGGCCGTGCTGCCATACCCAGAGGGCTCTTGGCCGTGCTGCCAAACCCTCCAGCTGCCCGCCGTCTCGGGTGTTTCTGGCCGTGCTGCCATCTCGGGGTCCTGGCCGTGCTGCCATCCCCGCGGGCTCTTGGCCGTGCTGCCAAACCCTAGGCCCGTGTTTCGTCTGTGTCTTCGGCGCTCAGGTGGCCAGTTGTCGTGGTTTTGTGGGCGTGCTCTCCCTTCCTGCGGTCCTTGGCCGCGCTGCCAGACCCTCGCGCCGCGCTTCTCGGGCCTTGTCGGCGCATTCGTCGCGGCTTCTTGCCGTTGTGCCCCTTTGTTGGGTCCCTGGCCGTGCTGCCGAACCCGCGGGCTCTTGGCCGTGCTGCCAAACCCTCGCGTCGTGCTGCATTTGTTGGCAGGCTTTTGGCCGCGAGACGTTGGGCCGCACCTGGTCAGCTATCTCGTGGTTTTCTGGTCGTGCCGCCATCTCTGTGTGGTTTCTGGCCGTGCGGCCTCCTGCCGGGGTCTTTGGCCGTGCTGCCACACCTGCCCTCGGCCGTGCTGCTCAAAACCTTGCGCTGCGCTCGGCCAGCCGGTTGCACGGTGGGGGCAGCGTTGCCGTAACTGGCAGGTTCCTGGCCGTGCTGCCAGTTTCGGGTGTATGTGTGTGTGGCCGCGCGGCCAAACTGTTGGTCTGCCCCAGTGAGCTGGCCACGGGCGTTGCCCTTTTGGCTCTTCGCCGCGCGACCGCGCTGTTTTGCTGCACTGGTGCAGCTAGGCGCAGTTTTTTTTTCTGACGCTTGCTCTCGGGTGCATTGTGTCCCAGCTGCTGCCGTACCGTTTCGCCTCGTCCGCTTGCTGTGTTTTGCGGTGCGCTCCTGCCTGGCAGCAGGATTCGGGCCTTGGCCTGCAGGGCGGCAGGTTCGTAGCGTGGGAAGTGCGTAAGCCCCCTCGCTTGGCGCCCTGGCACAATCCGCCGGGCGGCCAGCTCATCGCCAAAACTTGGCGCTCGCAACCACCACCATCATGCCACATCCCCCTCTCTCCTGGCCAGGCGCCGATTGCGTTGCACGTAGTCGAGGCAGCTGCGTCACTGCATTACCCGCCGCTTTCCGTAAACTGTGTGGCTCGAGGCTATTGTGCTGGCTCTGCTGCGAGACTTGCTCCGTCACGTCCCAGACACACGCGCAGTCCGTGCGATGTCCTACTCCAGCTCTGAGGTCGCAGGCTTCGTGGGTGCCCTTCCCCAGGGGAGCCTCGGCGGTGCGAGTGCAGAGCGCGTCCAGGAGTGGTGCGAGTTCGTGCTGAGTGTGCACGACGCCCCAAAAGCCAAACACGATCTCTTCTGGTACCTCGCTGTCGCGCGTGCTCTGGGCGACCTCATGGGGTCCATCTCGCCCGTGGATTTTGCAGACGACACGATGCGGGATATGATCAAAGCTGGCTTCAGGCCGGGAGAGAAGGTTTACGACAAGGAAGGCGAGAGCCAGGTGTTCCGCGACTGGACTGTGGCTCCGGCCCAAGTCGTGTTCGCCCTCCTGGTGCAGAGGAAATGCGCTGGGACTGAGCCTGCGCTTCCCACGCCTGAGAGCACGCTGGCTGAGACCATGAAGGAATACTTGGAAGCCCAAGCCGCCACGCACAAACGCTCTGTGAAAGCCTTGTCCTTTGATTTGGCGGAGCGGAAGAAAGAGGTTGGAATGGCCGCCTTCCCATCAGAGGGCTTTCCTTCGGAGGAAAACATGGCCATGTTCGAGGCGGCTGGCAGGGTCGCCAGGGACAAGGGGAGGCTCTATGTTGGCAGCGCCGACGGGGAGGACCTCCAAAAGAATTTCCGGCCGGCTTGGTCGAAAATCCCCCGCGTCGACGTCCCAGTGGGCGATGGTACCGTGGGCGAACGCCACCGCCAGATGGGCGAGTTGAAGCGGGCCCGGGCGGCAGCAGAGGTGGACTACCCTGGCTACGCGGCGTTCCACTCTCACCTGATGGATTGGGGCGTCAAATTGATTCTGATGAAAACGGCTACGCCCGTGGAGATCCTGGGGTACTCCCTCTTGCTGTCCAAGATCGCCGAGGAACACGGGGGCGTCCGCACGGCCTACCAATACGACGTGCTCGCCCGCACTGCGATGGCGAAGGCTCTCGAATCGGGTGACCCCCAGTGGAACGTGTATTTCAGCAAGGTGGACCGCGAGCTCGTTGGAGAGGCCAGAGACAAAGTCCGCGCCAGGGCGTCGGATGCTGTTCGCATAGCGTCCAACAAGAGCGGCGGAAAAGGGGCCAGTTCCAAAGGGGACAAAACAGGGAAGGGCTCCGCGGCCAGCAGCTCCAAGCAGGCGCCCCGGTCGCTTTCGCCTGCGCAGCCGCCGCGCTCCCGCAGTCCCAAGTGGCAGCAGGGCGGCTGGCAGCAGGGGAAGTGGCAGCAGGGCGGATGGAAGCAAAAGTGAGAACCCAGCGGCTCGCGAGGCGCCCGTGCACACTTTTCGGCGTCCAGCGAAGAGGCTGGCGACACCTCGCCCAGTCCCGAGCGTATCTCTCGCTCCCTTCCTGGCCGGCGTATCGCCGACGACGGCTATGGTTCCTACAGTAGCGGCGAAAGTTTTTTAGTGGAATATCCCAGCAGTGCTGGCGTTGGCCAGATTCGGGATTTAGTGCAGCAGTTTTCAATGGATCTTGCAGCGGCTGGGAAAAGCCCGCTGGATCACTACGTCTTTGCGTGCTCGCTGCCGTCTGCGGAGCTGCCACCTCGGCTGCCTGATGCGGTTTCCGCGTGGGCTGACCGGGTGGAAGCCCTCGGCGCTGATGCGCTTGCGCAAGTTCGGCTCGATAGTTTGAAGCACTGGCGGGAGCGCAAGCGCGTGCTGGAACCTGAATGGCAGCGGCGGTGGGCATCCTTGCCGGCCCACGTCCGCTCCGTTCTTGGGCCGAAGAAAAATCTGCTTGTTTTCAGCGAGATGTTTCGCGCAATTTTTTGGCCTGACGGCCGCCTAGTTACAGATCTAGAGCAGGGATTCCCTCTTATTGGCGCAATACCGCGCAGTGGCGTTCTGCCCGAGATCCCATACAGCACTCCAGCAGAAACTGCGGAGTCTTTGCGCTTGCGCGCCGAAGAAAGGAATGTGGACACTTTGCGCCGAGTCTCCAGGCCCAGCAGGGCGCGGGGCGCTGTTCGTGCAGCGTTCGAAGCAAAGTGCGCGAAAGAAGTGGAATCAGGGCACGCGCGCTGGCGCCGTCTGCAGGATTCGTGCGTCCTCACGGCCCGTTTTCCGGTGCATGAGGGCTGGGTTCAGCTCGACGGCGCGTGGGTGCCCAAAGTCCGCTGCATTGACGATTTTACAGCTTCTGGCGTCAACGTAGCGGTTTCTGTAGGTGAAAGCGTCGAGCAGGATACTCTCGACAGCTTGCTGGCGCTTTTGCGGCGCGCCCTCCTTTCTGGGGGAGTGGGGGCGCGCTTAAGGAAGGAAGATTTTGTCCACGCCTTCAGGACTCTTCCTTTGGCAAGCTCGCACCTGCAATTCGCGGTGGCGACCTGGGAACCGGCAGCGACCGAGGGCCAGGCGCTGCAGCTTCTAGCGTGCCCGTTTGGGGCATCGGCGTCTGTTTATAATTGGGAGCGCTTCGGCTGTGCAGCGCGCGCAATTTTAGCGCAACTGTTCTGTGTCGTGTTTTTACGTTTCGTCGACGACCTTTTCGGCGCTGACGCCGTGGTTGCTGGCGCGCCCCCACTGGCATCGCCAAGTGGCGCTTCTGAGGTCGTGCGCGAGGTCATTTCTGACATCCTGGGCTGGGAGCTTGATGCTTCCAAGCGTGTGTCGGAGGCGAGCGCGGCCACCGTGCTTGGCGCCGACGTGGAGATTGCCCAGGATGCCTCCGAGGTGCATGTTTCCATTGGCCCGGCTAAGTTGTCACAGTGGAGCGCGCAGATTGTAGGAATTCTCGAATCCGGGATTCTCCACCCTGCTGAAGCAGGAAAACTAGCAGGCAGGCTCAGCTGGGGTGCCTCAGCAGTTTTTGGCAAAGCAGCCCGCGTGCATCTGGCACCTTTGTTTTGGCATGCTTCCCGCAATTCGTCTCGCCTGTCTGGCCGCGTGGCCCGGGCGCTCGAGTGGTGGCTCCGATTCTTGGAGTGCGTGCCTTGCCGCGTTTTCCGGTGCAGGCAGCCTGTTGCCCGCGTTCGCTGCGTTCTTTATTCCGACGCGACTGGCCGGGGGAATCTCGGCTGGGTTGTGGCAATGCCCGGTGTCCGCGCGTGGGCGACTTTCACTGTCCAGCCACCGCTGCTGCAGTGGGTGCGCCACAGGAAGAATCAAGTAGCGACCTGGGAATTGCTTGCAGCGATCTGCGTTTTGGATTGGGTGCTGAGGCGCCAGAAGGGCGAACTGGAGGTTTGCCTGTTTGTCGACAACACTAATGCTCTCAGCACGCTGCTCCGCGGGTCATCCAGGCAACCGGACTGGAACGATCTCGTGGGCGATCTCTGGCTGCGCGTTGCCCGGTCTGGTCTCCTATTTTATTGCCTTTACGTGCCAAGCCATATGAACATGGCCGATGCACCTTCTAGGCCAGCTGAGAAGCAGCGCGAGCTGGAAGATATGCGGCGGGCTGGCTTTGCGCAAGTGTCTTGGGAGACGCCACCAGATGCACCATGGCCGCAGTGATAGTCGAAGCAGCACGCCTGGGCGCACGGAAAAAAAAAGCATCGCCAGCTCAGGTTGTCGGCAACGGCTGCCCGATGGTCGGATTGGCGATTCGATTCCTGCGCAGGTGCGGGTCGTGATGTGCTGCGAATTCCGCGCCCCCACTCGGATTGCCGATTCGGGGGGTCCGATGCTCGAGCGAACCGTCCAGAGTTTCCGCGCTTGGATGGACGGGTCGAACCTGTCTCATCACGGTGTCGCTCGGATTGGGGTCCGATTCCGCGCCAATCGCCGATTGGCGCTTGGGTTGTTCATTCGGTCGTTTTTCCGCGTTTCCGTGCTCAGATGGCGCATCCTACCGCACGTCTCATGTCTGCATTGCTCAGTAGTCATTTAGGCGCAAGCTGGCATGTTAGATTTCATTGCGCGCAGTCGTGAGGCCCACGCTGCGCTTCCTCCTGCTGCCGCGCAGGCTGCTGAAGGGTTTCCTGGTGCTGAGGGCGCTCCCAGCAATATTGCCGCGGCTCCCGCTCTGTTCCACAACCTCATTCGGCAAGTGGCGTCTGCGAGTCCGCCAGGGCCAGCTGCTGACGTTCTGCACGCGGAGCTTCTCCGCGCCGGCGCTGGCGGCGCGGCCGATTTCGATGGCCTGTCAGTGGAAGACGCGCAGGAGATCTGGCAGCCCCTGGCAGCTTGCTCAAAGCAGTTTGTGGCACGGTTTCTGCAGCTGTGCCAGGTGCAGGTGGCCAGGCCAGTTCGGCAGTCAGAGGCTTTGTCCAGCACAGTTGTCGTGGCAACGTCATCGCTAGTTTCGCAGGTGCAGCCTCAGGGTCGTTGCCAGTCCCCCACTCGGAACGCGCGCGGGCAGGCTGCTCTCGCTCTCGTTGCCCGGGCGCGGCGTGAAAGACAACCCCTTCCCCCGAAAGTGGGCGCTGAGGCAATCAGAGATCTGGCCCGAATGGCAGATTACCCCGCTGCTGATGTCAACCTGCTGCCCCGCGCGGCTGCCAAGCGAGCCCGCGGTCAGGCGGCAGTGCAAGCGAATTTCGAGGAGCGTGCGACTTGGCTGGAATTCTGCAATTGGAGGAGGAGTGCTTCGTCGTATGCAGCTGCAGTTGAACTTTGGGGCGAGGCTGCTGCTCTGGCGGGCGTGCAGCCGTGGCCGCCACAATACCCAGCTGTGTGTGTTTTCAGCACGTTCTTTCGCAATAGTGCGTCCCTGGGGAGATATTGTTCGCACATTCGTTCTGTGCTGGCGCTGCAACGTGCTCCACTAGGCGATTTGGCGGACACTAGCCGGCTCGTGCGAGGAGCAGAAAAGGCTTGTGAACGGCCGACCCGCCCCAGGGTGTGGGCCACAGCTGCCAAAACAATAGCCTTGACCACGTGGGCGAGAGCAGCAGGCCGCCAAGACATAGCATGGTCGTGGGTGGTTGCCAGGCATTTTTGCCTTCGGTATTCGTCTGAGTGCTTGGCGCTTGGAACAGAGGCAGCGCCGTTCCGCATCGAGAGCGCTGGCTCCAGGGCGTCAGTAGTGATCACCTTCCCACGGAGAAAATGCTACAGTGCGCCAGTGGAGGTGACTCGGAGATGCGCCTGCGCTGCCAGTCGTTTGCCTCTCTGCGGCGTTTGCGCTCTCAGCGAAGCAGCCGCGCAGAATGCAGTGCCCTTCAGCGGAATCAGGTATGCAGAAGCACTTGGGTTTTTGAAAGCTGGGGCGGCCGCGCTCGGGTACCCAGACGCCGCAGCATGGGGGACTCACGCATTCCGCCGAGGTTTCGCCGATGACGCCTTGCGCGCGGGAGGCCCGTCAGCATTATTTTGGTCTGGGGGCTGGAAAGGACTGGCCGCGTTTGGCTACGCGACAGCGCGGTCGCGAGGTGCTGTGGCCGCCGCCGATTGGCTGGTGCAGTATTCTGATTCGAGTGGTGAGGACTGACGCGTGCCTGTTTGCGTGCAGAGGGCCTTTTGCGAGAGGTGCAAAACAGGCCCGCGCGCTTGCGCGCATTGTCCGCGAGCCCTTCCTGGATGCATTGGGCTTCTGGAGGTTTCCAGTCAGGGCTTCCCGGCGGCGCCGTTCTCGCTTGCCACATGTTGGCGCGGGGGCGCCGGCCGTTAACGAGGAGGCACGCCCGCAAAGATTTTCATAGCAGGAAAATCTGCAGGGCGGGGCTGCACAACTCTCTATGCCTCCCTGCTTCTCTGGTTCTCCTGGGTAGTGCTCTTGGCCTGGTTGCCCCCAACAGGGGGCTGCGGCTCACACGCCTGGACGGCCTCACCTCCCGTCCGCCTCGCCTTCTTCTTCGCTGTCGTCGGCTGGCGGGTTGGTTGGTTGATTGGCCAGGGGGGTGCTGGCTCGCTGGCGGTGCTAGCCCCCTAGCGGGAGCAGTCCCGCCGGTGCCTGCGCGAACGAGTCCGCGCTGACTCTGGGCCGCGGCCTGCCCTCATGGGCGTCGGTCTGTCGCCGCGGAAGGATGCCGTTTTCCCAGGGCGCGCGCGCAGGCATCTGGCCTCCTGCTCTTGCCGCTGGGGGTGCTATTGTGCTCTTGTCCCACCCTCAGCCGCCCTAGTGCACTGCAGTGTGCTGTTGCCGGCGCTCCTGCCGGGAGGGCCTCTGGAGGTTTCCAGTCAGGGCTTCCCGGCGGCGCCGTTCTCGCTTGCCACATGTTGGCGCGGGGGCGCCGGCCGTTAACGAGGAGGCGCGCCCGCAAAGATTTTCACCCGGGCCGCAGTCGCCGCGAAACTCGCAATGGGGTAGCCATGCAAGCGTAATGGGCACGCCTGGGCCGCAGGTGCTGCGAAACGAGCACGCCTGGGCCCGACCCGCTGCCGCACCCGGGGCAGCAACGCAACGCGTACTGGGCACACCTGGGCCGCAGCCGCTGCGGATTCGCGCTCGGATTGCGATTCTGGGCGGGCCTACGCCAGCAACCGCGGAATCGCACTCAGATTGCGATTCTGGGCGCGTCGGCGCCAGAACGCGGGAATCGCACTCAGATTGCGATTCTGGGCCCGCCTGCGCTAGTAACCGCGGAATTCTGGGCGCGCCCGCGCCAGAACGCGCGGTTTCGCGCTCTGATCGCGATTCTGGGCGCGCCTGCGCCAGTGTCCGCGGAATCACTCAGATTGCGATCCTGGGCGCGCCTGCGCCAGAACGCGCGGATTCGCGCTCAGTTTGCGATTCTGGGCGCGCCTCCGACATAGCGCGCGGATTCGCACTCAGATTGCGATTCTGGGCGCGCCTGCGCCAGGACGCGCGGATTCGCGCTCGGATTGCGATTCTGGGCGCGCCTGCGCCAGTAACGGCGGAATCGCATTCAGATTGCGATTCTGGGCGCGCCTGCGCCAAAACGCGCGGTTTCGCGCTCGGATTGCGATTCTGGGCGCACCTGCGCCGGTAACCACCGAATCGCTCAGATTGCAATCCTGGGCGCGCCTGCGCCAGAACGCGCGGTTTTGCGCCCGGATTGCGATTCTGGGCGTGCCTGCGCCAGTAACCGCGGAGTCGCACTCAGATTGCGATTCTGGGCGCGCCTGCGCCAGGAACCGCGGTTTCGCGCTCGGCTTGCGATTCTAGGCGCGCCTGCGCCAGTCACCGCGGAATCGCACTCATATTGCGATTCTGGGCGCGCCCATAACAGAAACGCGCAGGGCGTACACGATCTGTGCCGGCGTGAACTTCAGCGACTTCCACGACTCAGGGAAGGCCTCGCCACTGAAACGGGCCATGCTAATCTTCTCTGTATCGTTCCAATTTCGCGTGCTGCAACGCAGCGCACGACGCCCGACAGGACGCGAAGGGCCCGACAGGGCCAGAGCACGCTGCAAGCGTCTCCTCCTTGCGCCCGACAGGACGCAGCCAGCCCGCCTGGGCAATTCAGCCGCCGGTACTTGGTACCCCGCCCCGGACGCGGGCGGCCACCCGGCACGGCACGCCACGACTGCCGGCACGGCAGACAGCACGGCACACTGCACGGCAGACGACGCTCACAGCGCACGGCACTGAGCACGGCACCACAGGCACAGCACGGCGCAGACGGCACCGCACACGGCAACCACACTAGCACGACACGACGACGACGAGAGGCTGAGGAGGAAAATCATTTTTGGCAGCCTGGCCCAAGGGAAAGCAGGCCCTCGCCTCTGCGGTGCCCCGAAGCACCTCGGAACACGTTCTCGGGCCCCAGGGCCCCGTCACGGCTCGGCGCCGGCGCCTTCGCGCCAGCAAGGGGCAAAAGGAAAGCGCTGCCTGGCCGGAGCCTCCTGGACCCTGTCCTGAGGTTCCCTGCCAGGACGCGGCGCCGGCGAAAGCCGCGAGGGTGGTATGTGGGTGGGCAAAACCGCCGCCAGGCGGCTGCTGCCCGCCCTGCGGGCGCCGTCCCACGCGGAGAGCGTTCGGTCAGAGAGCCTGAGAAGGCGGCCCCTGCCGACAAGCTCTCAGGCACGTGCCTGCGAGGGAGCGGGCAGTGCCACAGCGCACCAGGCCGCCGCTCGTGGTTTGGCCTGGCTTGGCCCTGCTCCCCGCAGAGACCGAGAGCGTCTCCTGTGGGGAGACCAGAACGGCTGACCCAAGAGACTAGCACCGAGAATACTTCCGCCTCCGAAAACGCAAGCCGGCCCGCCAGGAACCGCTTGCCCGCGAAGCAGGCGCAGAGGCGTGTGGAGCGGGAGCACGCTTGGGCCTGCTCCACATGATTTTCCTGTGCCGGAAACGAGTTTACGCTTCATGAAAATCATTTTTGGCAGCCCGGCCCAAGGGAAAGCAGGCCCTCGCCTCTGCGGTGCCCCGAAGCACCTCGGAACACGTTCTCGGGCCCCGGGGCCCCGTCACGGCTCGGCGCCGGCGCCTTCGCGCCAGCAAGGGGCAAAAGGAAAGCGCTGCCTGGCCGGAGCCTCCTGGACCCTGCCCTGAGGTTCCCAATGCACCAGGAGGCGGCGGACCGCGCAGCAGCGCCTGAGGAGAGGACATCGTGATGTGTTTTCCCTTGCCCCAATGCAAACGATGCGAACTCAGCCGTCGCTGGAGTCAGAATGTTCTACTAGCCATTCAGCGGCCGTGAGAGCCCCTCGGCTCTGGGCGCTAGCATAGCCGAAAGCAGCCACGCCTTTCCATCCACCGCTAAAGAACAATGCTGTCGGCCCTCCTTGTTGGAGGGCTTCGTTCGCGAACCCTCTCCTGCACGCATGCGTGCCCCAAGCAGGCGCGCTACGCAGATGCAGGGCGTTCGCTGCCAGCTTTAGCACAGCGAGAGTGTCGGCGTATTGGATTCCTGAAAAAGGAACAGCGCTTGTTTCTCCTAAGGAGAACAGTGTGCACGCACCGCACAGGAGCCGACCCTGCTGGTGGCAGATGCAACGCCTCGTCGTCTCGCAGGGTTCATTGTACGACTTCCGGTGAGCAAAACGGATGATGCACGTTTTACGGCCCTCGCCGGTAAAACGAAATGCGACCGCGTGGGTCCCCAGATTTAGTACTTCAGAATATCTCAAGCAAAAATGGCGGGCAATCGCCCACGAGGCCGCTAGTGTCGGATATCCGGCTTCCGAGCACCACTTACGGATGCGTCTGGTCTCCTCAGCCGTGGCACGGATTTTCTCTCTTCTGAATTCATACTTCGTTATCTTTTCGGCGCCTCTCGACAATCTATGCGTATCTGCGAGGACGCCCAGCAGAGCTTGCACCAAGTGCAATACACTGCGCACGTGCGACACGTATCTTTGCAAGGTGTGGCCGTTGCGAAACAAACCCACGAAAGTGTCAAGGATCAGTTCTGTTGGTGGCCACCCAGGCGCCCCGACAGCAGTGGCAGCGTCGCCCCACAGGCGCACTGCGGAAGCATACTGGGAGGCGCTTTTCCGCCAGCTGGCAAATTCCACCCACAAGGTGTGTAAGCTCAGATGGTCGCCGCCGCTGGCTTCGCGACGAGCCCGCTTGATCTCGCCCCGTGGCCTGCCAGTGGGCTCCGCTCCCGGATAGCAGCTGCAATTGGCTGCAGCTGCCACGGCGGCTGCGAGCACTGCAGGCGCAGGAGCGGCCCGCGCCCGCCGCGCCTCTCCAAGCACTAGAAACGCAGCGCGGGCCTTCTCTTCGGCGGGGGCGTCCAATCGCTTCGCAGTGGGCGCCTGGTCGCCAGCATAGCCAGCGCCGGCGCCGCCCGAGGCGGAACCCGCCCGCGCAGCGACGCCCGCTGCCAGAGATGCCGGGCGCTGGGGTTCCGTTCGCCCGCCAGGCTTGTGCGCTTGAGCTGCCTGCTCGCGACTGGCGCTGCTCTGGCAGTGCGACAAGAAGGCTTTGACGAAGCTGCTGTTGCAAGCGGCGAATGCCGGCACGAGCTCTGCCAAGTCGTCGACTCCAAGCTCAGATCCGACATGTGTTCGAAGCCCGATTCTGTCAACGCAACGATCAAGCCCGTGACGTGGCGCCCTGGCTCTGCCTGCGCCGCGACGCCGCGGGCGACGGCCGCCAAAGGGGACGCTTCCACCTCGACGCGGACCTCCGCGACCTCATCGCTGGCAGCTGGCGAATGCGAGTACTTAGCGGCACGGCTTTTGTCGATGAATCTCAAAGCCATGCTGGGCCAGAGCTCCGGAACAGAAGACACAGAGAATGTGCGCACAAGTAGCTGCGTGGACAACCGATTCTCACGTGATATGACCTCAACACAGGATTACGATGATGTTTTTCCCCTTTGCCGCTCACTGTCTCCGAATCACCAGGGCGCGTCGGCTGGGAAGGACCACGGCATTTCTTGAAACCCGTCGGCGGCTAACTTACGCAGCTGCTCTGACTTGGCTTCTGGCCGGGTCGGAGCGTCGGCCAAATTTAAATGCGATGGCACGTGCCAAAGGTGCAAATAATGACCACGCTGCGCGACTGCAAACCAAAGCTCGCCTATGAGCTCGTTCCAATCAAATTGCCTGGAACAGCCGCGTAAAAGTGCACCCAGCGCGCTTGTGTTATCCACGAAGGCGAGGATTTCAAACTCGCCAGGCAGATAACTCAGCAAAAACTTAAGCGCGCAGAGAGCCGCCATGAGCTCCCAAGTGCCGATCTGATTCTTCCGATGAAGCACCCACTGCCTCGCCTTTGCTGGGACATCAGCAGCAACCCAAGCCTTTAAACAGGGAGTTTGGATGACCCATGCCATCCGTCCCTGGCCTGTGGCGTCGGTGTAAAGGATGCAACGCTTCTTTTGGCGACGCATCACCGGGACGCTCCTCGATGGCGGTTCCTGTAAGAACCGCAGCCACCAACGCAGACACAATTTGGTGCGCTGGGACAGCCGGCTCTGGTTGCCTGAGCCGTGGTGGTAAATGGCAGCAAGGTAGACGCGCGCGCCTCTGCCGAAGACGGCGGTCGCACCCCAGCTCAATTTGCCTGCTAATTTTAAAGCCCGCGCAGGCGAGAGCGATCTTCGCCGCAGAGCCTGTCGAATTTCTGCGGTCCATTTGTCCAACCTCTCTGCTTCGAGAGAAAACTGGATCAGCTGGTTGTGGTCGTCAAATTCTACGCAGACTCCGAGGATTACGGTCTTAGTGGCCTCCGTGACGGCTTTGCCGGCGTCGAGATCCCAGCCCAGCAGTTCTGACACAACTGCTCTTGCCAGGCGCGCAGAGCCGGCGGGGCCGATTAAGCAGTCACTGCCAATATCGCGCCCCTCCAGGGCCGAATCGCCGGCGAACATATCGTCGACAAAACGCAAATATAACAAGTGAAACAGAGCTGCCAAAATGCCTTGAGCGAGACCGAAACGATCCCAACCGGACACTGAGGCGGAAGAGCCACATGGTAGGCACAGCAACTGTAACGCCTTACCGTCTGCCACTGCTTCTGGCCACGCTGTCACTGCTAACGGCAAGTGGCCGCTGCAAATCGGCAGTTAAAAGCATGCCGAAAGTCATCTTTCCTCCACCTCGTGGCAATGTGTTGCTTGCCTGCTGCTGCGTGGCGCACTAATGCCACCAAAGTGTCCAGCGTGTCTGGACATGTTCTTTCACTATGTACAACCGCGCCATTCACCGCAGACGCAGTGAAATCGTCTATGCAGCGAATTTTTGGCATTCCGTCTCTCTCCCCCTGCACGATGGGGAAGCGAGCTGTTAAAACACAAGAATTTACGTCTACGTTGCGGAAGCGGGCCTTGCCATCTTCGACCTCTTTTGAGCAGGCCGATAAAAATTGAGTCCTAACCCTCGTATCGCCGCCCTTTTCCGCGGCGATTCTACCGAGAGTCGCCTCGTTCCGCTCGCGCGGATGTGCTAAAAGCGACCGCAAAGTCTCGGCTGGTTCCGGAGACTGGTTCCGGAGACAGCGGGCGCATGGATGCCACTAGCAGGCAGGCGCCCCACCAAAGGGAAGCCATGGCAGAGGTTGTGAAACAAGGTAGTATCTGGCCATGCTATAGCCTCTACTCTTTCAGCAGCAGAAGGTTCTTCTCCGGACCCAGCACTGACTGACAGTGAGCTGGCAAACTTCTAAAGATAGTCTGCCACTGTGGGTCCGTCACTAGCTTCCGATGCTTCCAAAAAGCAAGAGCAGACTGGCGAGCGGTTTGCAGCTCGGCAACCGACATTGAAACCAATCTCGCAAAATGGCAGTTTAAAAATGTTGGCACGCGCGGGCTATCGCCGGCTGCTGGCAAGCCGCTGGCCCAGCGCAAGTGGTCGCTCGGACCCAGGCTATGCAAATCCTCGCGGGCGCTAAATGCAGAGAAAGCTGCCTGGACAGCTTCGAGTGGAGAATTTGCTGACTCACTTGACCTTGAACTGGTACCTGGAAGCGGCGACGCCTCCGTGTCGTCTGATGCTTCCTCCGAGATATCACTCCCGGCGCCCTCGACTAGTGGCGCTTGGCCCACTCACCACTTGTTTCCCCAACTGTTGTACTGCTGATTGCCGGAGCGGGGGCTGCGAGACCTGCGCTGATAATCGGCGCCCGCCGTGCCCTTGGGGCGCTTGGCCGGCGACCGGACAGGCCGGTTGTCAGCCTCTGTGCCGTCGGAGCTCTTCTTGCTCCCTTTGCCGCCCTTGTCGGCGACGCCCTTGGCGCAGCCTTTGGGCTGACCCTTTGACTGCTGCCCCTTAGCTGTCACAGCCCGGCCAGCCTCCGTGAAGCTTTTGTTTACTTTGTCTTTGGCGTCAGCTAGGTTTTCACGATCGACTTTGGCGAAGTAAGGCGCCAAATCTACGACGTCTTCCTCCAGAGCCCTGGCCATGGCCCTCCTCTGGAGAACATCGTATTGGTAAGCTGTCCTGACTCCACCGTGTTCCTCGGCGATTCGCACGATGTTGTGGGCGTACGCAAGGAAGTCAGCCATGCTGCATGCCTTGGTGAGGATTACCTTGCTCGTGCAGGTGGCCCATGAACGTGGCAAAGCCAGCGTAGTCGACTATGTCCATCCACGCCATGTCCCGCTTGGCGGCAGCGCTCTGCTTCACCCGCTCCTCGTAAGAGCCGTCCCCCACGACAGCGTCGATCATAGAAGTCCGGCTCCAAGTTGGGCGGTGGTGGTCGCGCAGATCCTCGCCCTCAGCGGACCCGACCCACGGCCTGCCTTTGTCGTGCGCGATCTTCCCCGCCGCCTCGAACTTCGCGAGGACCTCCTCTGACGGGAGTGCATCCTTGGCGAAATGCTGCATGCCCAGCTCGAGTTTCCGGTCCTGCAACTTGAAACTGAGTCCTTTCGGCTTCCCTTTCTGCAAAGCCTGCGACTGAAGTTCCGCAAATTGCTTCACTGCTTCAGCCATGCCCGAAAGCTCTTTGTTGTTGTGGGCCACCTCTGGTGGCACCGATGGCCCTGGCGAGGCTTTCTTCGCGCACGCCCCCTGCACCTTGAGTGCCGAGACAATCTGTGCCGGCGACACTTTCGACCTCTTTTGAGCAGGCCGATAAAAATTGAGTCCTAACCCTCGTATCGCCGCCCTTTTCCGCGGCGATTCTACCGAGAGTCGCCTCGTTCCGATCGCGCGGATGTGCTAAAAGCGACCGCAAAGTCTCGGCTGGTTCCGGAGACGTGGCAGCGGGCGCATGGATGCCACTAGCAGGCAGGCGCCCCACCAAAGGGAAGCCATGGCAGAGGTTGTGAAACAAGGTATTATCTGGCCATGCTATAGCGTCGAGCATCTCTTTCAGCAGCAGAAGGTTCTTCTCCGGACCCAGCACTGACTGACAGTGAGCTGGCAAACTTCTAAAGATAGTCTGCCATTGTGGGTCCGTCACTAGCTTCCGATGCTTCCAAAAAGCAAGAGCAGACTGGCGAGCGGTTTGCAGCTCGGCAACCGACATTGAAACCGATCTCGCAAAATGGCCGTTTAAAAATGTTGGCACGCGCGGGCTATCGTCGGCTTCTGGCAAGCCGCTGGCCCAGCGCAAGTGGTCGCTCGGACCCAGGCTATGCAAATCCTCGCGGGCGCTAAATGCAGAGAAAGCTGCCTGGACAGCTTCGAGTGGAGAATTTGCTGACTCACTTGACCTCGAACTGGTACCTGGAAGCGGCGACGCCTCCGTGTCGTCTGATGCTTCCTCCGAGATATCACTCCCGGCGCCCTCGACTAGTGGTGCTTGGCCCACTCACCACTTGTTTCCCCAACTGTTGTACTGCTGATTGCCGGAGCGGGGGCTGCGAGACCTGCGCTGATAATCGGTGCCCGCCGTGCCCTTGGGGCCCTTGGCCGGCGACCGGACAGGCCGGTTGTCAGCCTCTGTGCCGTCGGAGGTTTTCTTGCTCTCCTTGCCGCCCTTGTCGGCGACGCCCTTGGCGCAGCCTTTGGGCTGACCCTTCGACTGCTGCCCCTGAGCTGTCACAGCCCGGCCAGCCTCCGTGAAGCTTTTGTTTACTTTGTCTTTGGCGTCAGCTAGGTTTTCACGATCGATCTTGGCGAAGTAAGGCGCCAAATCTACAACATCTTCCTCCAGAGCCCTGGCCATGGCACTCCTCTGGAGAACATCGTATTGATAAGCTGTCCTGACTCCACCGTGTTCCTCGGCGATTCGCACGATGTTGTGGGCGTACGCAAGGAAGTCAGCCATGCTGCATGCCTTGGTGAGGATTACCTTGAACCCCCACTCGTGCAGGTGGCCCATGAACGTGGCAAAGCCAGCGTAGTCGACTTTGTCCATCCACGCCATGTTCCGCTTGGCGGCAGCAGCGCTCTGCTTCACCCGCTCCTCGTAAGAGCCGTCCCCCACGACAGCGTCGATCATAGGAGTCCGGCTCCAAGTTGGGCGGTGGTGATCGCGCAGATCCTCGCCCTCGGCAGACCCGACCCACGGCCTGCCTTTGTCGTGCGCGATCTTCCCCGCCGCCTCGAACTTCGCGAGGACCTCCTCTGACGGGAGTGCATCCTTGGCGAAATGCTGCATGCCCAGCTCGAGTTTCCGGTCCTGCAACTTGAAACTGAGTCCTTTCGGCTTTCCTTTCTGCAGCGCCTGCGACTGAAGTTCCGCAAATTGCTTCACTGCTTCAGCCATGCCCGAAAGCTCTTTGTTGTTGTGGGCCACCTCTGGTGGCACCGATGGCCCTGGCGAGGCTTTCTTCGCGCACGCCCCCTGCACCTTGAGTGCCGAGACAATCTGTGCCGGCGACACTTTCCAGCTCTTCCACGGGTCGTCCTGTTCGGTGGCATACGGGGTGGCGTGAACGGGAATGCTCGCCTTGATCATGTCCCGCATGTGAGGGTCTTCGAAGTCGGCTGGCGCGATGCTGCCTCCCGTCTCGGCCAGCAGCCGCGCGACAGACACGTAGTGGAACAGATCGTGCTTCTTGGCGGGGTCGACGTCGACATCGATGACGAAGTCCACCCACTCACGCACCTGATGTGCACCTGCGCCGTTGAAGGCTCCATTGGCGGCGGTAGCGATCATCGCCGCGACGTCACTCGGAGAGAAAGACATCTTCCCTCGGACGACGCGTAGAATCAGATTGCTCTGCGTGGTAGGACACAAATCTGCAATTCAGACACCTTGTCCGAGCCATCACGGTTACAGTGGACAGCTGAAGGATCTCCCGCCGCAGGTGGATACCTCGCCTTTCCTCCGACGAGAAAAGAGAAGAGTGGCTTCAGGCATGGTGAGAGCAACCGTATTTCCGATTCCTCAGACCTGCAGGCAGGCAGCTCCTCCAAAGATGCCTTCAACCAAGATTTCCCTTCGCAAAATCAGTTCTGACGCCGCCTGCTGCCGCCACCAAAACACGCGACAGCAACCTGAGAGAGGCTGGGCAAGG
>CAUYUJ010022645.1:102500-120700 GCA_963575745.1 Prorocentrum cordatum | reverse complement strand
TCCTCCTCCTCCTCCTCGTGCTGCTGCTGCTCCTCCTCCTTTTTCTCCGCTTCCTCTCTCCCCCTTCTTCTCCTCCTCCTTCTTCTTCTCCTTCTCCTTCTCCTTCTCCTTCGTCTTCTCCTTCTCCTTCTCCTTCTCCTTCTCCTTCTCCTTCTCCTTCTCCTTCTCCTTCTCCTTCTCCTTCTCCTTCTCCTTCTCCTTCTCCTTCTCCTTCTCCTTCTCCTTCTCCTTCTCCTTCTCCTTCTCCTTCTCCTTCTCCTTCTCCTTCTCCTTCTCCTTCTCCTTCTCCTTCTCCTTCTCCTTCTCCTTCTCCTTCTCCTTTTCCTCCTCCTCCTTCTCCTTCTCCTTCCCCTTCTCCTTCTCCTTCTCCTTCTCCTCCTCCTGCTCCTCCTCCTCCTCCTCCTTCTCCCCGCCCTCCTCCTTCTGCTCCTCCTCCTCCTCTCCCCCGAGGGGGAGGCCTGGCACCTGTTTTCAAGGTGTCAGTGCCGAGCGCCCTCGGGGCACACTGTGCACGGCACTTATTTCGCAGGTTGGGCGGGGTGCAGCCGGCCGATGTTTCTGGAACCGCGGGCTCTGGGGCTTGGGGTGGACGTTGCCAAACCTGTATCGACGGGTCTCCCGTCGTTGGGTGTAGCACGGTCCCAGTCTCAGCCTGGCCCTGCTGGTGAAGGCGGGTAGCGGCGCCTGTGCGGTCATTTCAGTGTGATCGGACCCTCAGGGATCTGCATTTCCTTGGGAGGCGGTGGCTTTTGCCACGTAAGTCCCCAGGGGCCTTGTGCCCACCCAGGGCTGGGGAGCTTGTGCTCCTCAGTATGTCGTGCCATCTGTTCCGACTGGGATGCCTGTGGATCCCAACGCACCATGTCGGAACCGCTGGGCCGCGAGTCTTCGCAGGCGACGTGGTCACCCCCTATGCCTTTCCTGTGCAGCTGTTGCTGCTTTCTGGGCGGTAGTTCGTTGGCTGGGCGTGTGCAATACGCGGCCTTCGGGGGACCGGCCCTGGGCGCCGGATTCTCCTCCTCTTCCTCCTCCTCCTCCTCCTCTTCCTCCTCCTCCTCTTCCTCCTCCCCCCCCAACGCAACCGACGCCTGTTTCTCTCGGGGCGGCGCCCTGCCGACGAGGGGAAGGCCGATGGACGGCTTATCCCTGGTCCGAGGCCTCTCCTGGCCACTGACTCCGAAACCCGATGGGTTCGGCTCCTTGTGGGGCCATAGTTTCCTTTCACTTCTGGGCACTGGCGGCCTCAGCTCCCTGAGGACGCGCTAACTTCTGAATTCGGCGCCTTCATAACAATCTTGGCCTTGTGTGTGGGCGGCCGAGATCCGTTTGGTGGCCCCCCCCGCGCGCAGCATGGCAAGGGTGGCGCGTCCATTCGTGGCGCCCCCGTATGTGCACTGCGCGACGTTTTCCTCCTCCTCCTCCTCCTCCTTCTCCTCCTCTCTCCTCCTCCTCCTCCTCCTCCTCCTCCTCCTCCTCCTCCTCCCCCACCACCCCCTTTTTCTATTCCTCCTCCTCCTCCTCCTCTTCCTCCTTGTCGTGCTCCTCCTCCTCCTCCTCCTTTCCCCCCCCTCCTCCTCCTCCTCCTCCTCCTCCTCCTCCTCCTCCCTCCTTCTCCTCCTCCTCTCTCTCGTCCTCCTCCTCCTCCTCCTCCTCCTCCTCCTCCCCCTCCTTTCTTCTTCTCCTCCTCCTCCTTCTCCTTTTCCTTGTCCTCCTCCTCCTCCTCCTGCTGCTCCTCCTCCTCCTCCTCCTCCTCTTCCTCCTCCTCCTCCTTTTCCTCCCCGCCCCCCTCTTCTTTTCCTCCGCATTGTCCTCTTCATCGTCGTTGTCCTCTTCCTCCTTCTCTTCTTCCTCCTCCCCAGCCGCCGGGTCCGGAGCCGGTTCCGGCCGCCCCCGGAAAATGGAGTTCCGAGGCGGCGCCGAAAAAAGGCCATTCAAATACACATTTTTCTTTTGAAAATGCTCAATTTCTGCTTCCAGCGCCCGGGAGGCCTCCCGGGCCGATTACGCCCGGGGCGCCCGAGCCGGCGCCCGGGCCGGACGCCCGAGCCGGCGCCCGGGCCGGCGCCCGGGCCGGGTCCGGAGCCGGTTCCGGCCGGCGCCGGAAAATCGAGTTCCGAGGCGGCGCCGAAAAAGGCCATTCATTTTTCTTCTGAAAAATGCTCAATTTCTGCTTCCGGCGCCCGGGGGGCCTCCCGGGCCGATTCCGCCGCTCGGGCTGGCGCCCGAGCCGGCGCCCGGGCCGGACGCCCGAGCCGGCGCCCGGGCCGGCGCCCGGGCCGGGTCCGGAGCCGGTTCGGGCCGGCGCCGGAAAATGGAGTTCCGAGGCGGCGCCGAAAAAAGGCCATTCCAATACACATTTTTCTTTTGAGAATGCTGAATTTCTGCTTCTGGCGCCCGGGAGGGAAGCCTCCCCGGCCGATTCTGGCGTGCTTCCGCTCGTTCCGAATCGTGCTCCCGCTGCAGCGCTGGCCTCATTTCTGCGCTTCCGCTCGTTTCGACTCGTGCTCCCGCTGCAGCGCTGGCGTCATTTCCCGTGCCATGCCACGGCATGCAATTCAATGTTAGGTTGATACTACGGTTCGCGGTGCTCCTCTACGCCATGCCATGCCGTGCTCTACAATGCATCGCGTACCCTTTCGGGATCATTGCCCTGCTCGACATCCGATTGTGCGAGTAGAGAGGGGATCTGCGCCATGGTAAGGGATGGGAAGGAGGGGTAGGATGTCAGATATGACGCGAGCGCGCCTAGCTTGTCCTCCTCCCCCTCCCCCGCCCCCTCCTCCTCGTTCTTCTTTTTCTTCTTCTTCTTCGTCTTCTTCTTCTTCTTCTTTTTCTTCTTCTTCTTCTTCTCCTCCTCCTCCTCCTCCTCCTCCTCCTCCTCCTAGAGTCAGAGAGCTGGGGGCCCCCAAGCGGTGCGGCGACCACACCGTCGCACGGTTTCGGGACTCGGGTCGCTCTCAGAGGACGTATCGGGCAATTGGGGCCTCCAGGGTCCCAAAGCCGTGCGGTGACGGACCGTGCCTCGAGGTTCTTCAGGAGTTCGAGGTCGACGCACGGTCTGTCCCTGCACGGTTTTGGGACCCCCAAGAGAGGCAGAGAGGCGCGGGCGCGTCTGGATCTTCGGGCCTGGCGTCTTCCGTTAGGTCGGCGGCGCGCCACAGGGGGGCACGGCCTCAGGTAGGCTACGATTCGTACTGCTGCTGCTGCTGCTGCTGCTGTTGCTGCTGCCGTTGAGCCGCTGCTGCTGCTGCCATTGCCTACGCCACTGCCGGCCCGGCTGGCACTGCCGCAGCTACTGCCACTGTCGCCGCTGCTGCTGCTGCTGCCGCCCTTCGCCTTCCGATCGCAGCGGTCCGGGTCGCCGGCGCGGGGCGCGGGGGCGCCACGACGTGCCAGCGTCCGGTGGCAGATCGTCGGGTGGGTGGGTCCGTCGCCCCGCTCTTCGGCCCTTGCGATTCTGGCGGCGCGCACAAGTTGGTAGCTCGAGGGGGGGGGCCTTTATCGACGGCGGGGTGCTTCTAAGACTCGAAGAGCAGTAAACACTGCATGCGCATAATTTCTTTGAGATCCACGCGGGTTTCCTTGATCGGCGCTAGGCCCCCCTAGCGGCGCACCTGGCGCGCTCCGCTCTTCAGGGAAGGGGGTGCACCGCCGATCCGAGAAATCCATGCGGACCTATGAGGAAATACGATTATGCCTGTTTTCGTTCATCTGAAGACGGCGGGGGAAGGGGCCCCGAGGCTTCCACGAGTCAGGAGGGCAAGATTGAAACAGACGCATGCCGTCGTCGACTCCCCAGAAAATCTCAGCCAGCGCGGACCCCAAGCAGTGTGTGTGTGTGTGTTCTAGCGACATATGTTTTGCAATGTATGTTTGCCGCGTATGTGGTGCTATCGGTGCTGTGCAATATACCTAGTGCATTCTATCTGACACGATATGTGTTGTTTAGTTATTTTTGTGCAACATATGTGGTGCACTCTATGTTGTGCAATGTCCGTCGTGTAATATGTGTTGCGAGCGCTCAAAAAACGCGCCGCAGGCTCGAAACACACAAGCGTGCAAGATATGTGTTGCAATCCATGTGAAACAGTTTTTGTGGTGTAATCCATGTGATTAAATCTATGTAGTGAGCGATCAAAAAGTGTGGCGCAGGCGTCAATGCGTTCTCGTGCAACCTATGTGGTGCAATCCAATGCCGGCGACGGGCGGCTACGATGCGGCATCGAGGCGGCGACGGGGCGACGACGGCGACAACATAGCCGCCAGACCGGCCGCACAGCCCAGACGACGGGCTGTGACGAGGCGGCGACGGGGTGGCGACGGCGACAACATTGCCGCCAGACTGTCCACACGGCCCAGTTCCGAATAGCAGAAATACAAAGCACTAAGTGCAACCACTGCTGTGCAAGCACTGCTAGGGGAATATGGGAAAACATGAGAAGGGGGGGGGAGGTGGGAAATTCAGAAAACATGGAAACCTTCGGGGAATCCGGGGATCTGTGTGTGTGTGTGTGTGTGTGGGCAGATTTCCCATCGAGAATCGAGGAGGGAGCCAGAGGTGGCCGCATCGCTCCGCGGCTGCCCAGGCTCAAGCTCCGAGGCCCCACGGGCTTTCTGGCCCGTGCGCTCACGCATGAACCAGCTGGTCCACTTCGCAGCGCAGGAGGCGGTGCGGGGGTTCGCGGCCGGCGCCGCGGCTTGGGGGGCGGCCTGGGGCTCGCAGTGCCCGGCCTGATCGGCGATCGCGCCGTGTTCCGCGTGCTTGTGCAGCTGCGAGCCGCGGCTCGCGAGCCCTGGTGGCTCGGTCACCGAGAATCGCCGCTGGGGAGCTGCCCCCTGTGGTGGCTGTGGCGCATGCCTGGCTGGGCAGCGCCGCCATCGCTGGCGCTGTCGTGGCGGCCTTAGCGCGGCGCCGGGCTCCCAGGCCGGCCGCCCCGAGGCCGGAGGCTCCAGGCCTTCGCCTTTCGCCAGCTGCCTTGCCGGCGCCAGCCCCCGCGGTGCTCGCCGTCGCCCAGGCCGCCGCGCTGCGCGCCAGGAAGCCGCAGCTGACGAAGTAGCGGGATGGCGGCGGCGTTGCCAGCGCCAGCCGCGCACCCGCTCGCCGCCCACGGGTTACAGGGGGGCGACTTCATGCTGCTCGAGTGCTCGGGCTTTTCAGGCATCCTGCACGAGCGGCTCATCGTGCTCGCGCCTGCTGGGGCAGCTCTGGTGTGCACGTTCACGCCCGACGACGACAGCTACGGGGACTCCTTCGGCGTGTCGGACGTGCTGCGGTGGCTACCGTGCGACGGCGGCCGCATGGGAACACGCCCCGCCGCGGCCGCAGGCGTCCACGTGCACGGTGAGGATCAGCCAGGTGCTGACAGCAGCTGCCGCGCGTTTCAGCGTGGCGCTGGCGCCCAGGGCCACCGTGGTGCCCAACCTCGTTAGTGCTGGCCGCCCCGCCATTGTGCTGACCGTAGTTGCGCCCGCGGCACCGCCAGCTGCCTCCAGTCTCCTGGTGCCCGCCGCAGTTCCTGCGATCGTGGGGGCCAGAGCGGCCGGCGGCGTCCCCATTGGGGTCGCCGGCCTGTCCGCAGCGTTAGCACAGCCGCCCGCGGCTTGGGCGGCCGCCGCAGCTGCGCCCACCTGCGCCCGCTGCAGGTGCCGCTGCTGTACTGGTGGACGCCCGCATCCGCCCTGTGATGTACGACCTGCGCGGCCAGCGGCGCATCGACCACTGCGCAGCAGTGTTGGCGCTGACGGTCGGCCCGTTTCCCGACTGGCCCGGTCCGCGGACGGCCCATTGGGTCATGAAGTTCATGGAGGCGCACGGCGGGGCCCCGACTGGCTGCCACTTCTGGTGTTTCTCAGAGGCCAGGCTGCAGGGGAACGAGCCGGGCATCGACGAGCATGAGAGGGCGTGTAGGACCGTGGAAAGAATGTATGGCCAGGCGAGACGCTGGCGCGCGCGGTGCAGCTCCAGGAGGAGCGCTACCGTGACCGCGTTGCGCCTGCAGTGGGCTTATCCATCGCCGATGCCACCGTCATGTTCGGCGCGAACCAGCTGCGGGGCAACTCGCGCGCCTCTCCCGCCCTGCAGGACTACTACAAGGACGGGCTGACCAGCGCTTACTGGAAGGAACGGCGCGACGCCAGGGAGGAGCGCGAGGCGGCCAAGAAATGCAAGGGTTCCTAAATCGCTAAGGATTTTGGACATGATGGTCAGTGACCTCGGAGTGGGGGGCGATGTTGAGCGGCCGTCCCTGCCTGCCAGCCCGCCGGCTTCAGGTGCTGCCTCGGTGCCTCGGCCACCTCTCCCTCCTCGCGGCGTGCCTGCCCAGACCCGGCACCGTGACTGGTTCCCGCTGCCCTACTTGGCCGCGCCGCAGGAGGGCCAGATTTGCGGCCGGAGTCGTCGTGCCCGCCCGCGCCGAGGCGCTGCCGTGCATTGGCGATCGTGGGCGCTGCGTTTGCGCTTCGTCCCCAGCCGTCAGCGGGCGCCCCTCGCGCGTCCAGTTCCTCCGCCCAACTGGAGCCTCCTCCTGACGGCGAAGTTCTACGTGACGGAGCTCTGTCAGGGCCCCTCCCCGGCTCCTTTCTGTGCAACTCGGGCGGGCCGCGGGGGCCCTTTTCGGGGGGCCTGATCTCGTGGCTGGGCGTCGGCGAGGACCTGTGGCCTCTCGTGGATGTCGTGGCTGGCCCAGATGGGCTCGGGGCTAAGAGCTCGAGCATGCTGCGAGATCGGAGTGACGCGGGTGCCCGTCTGCGTCAGGTCGGCCCTCGCGGGCCGCGCGTCGACCCGCGCCTTTCGTTGTCCTCGTGGTCTACGCCGACTTCCTTGCTCGAATGTTCGAGCGCAAGATGGTATACTTCCAGGCGGGGGCCCCTTCGTCGAGTCTGTTGGAGTCTTCTGCGTGGCAAAGAAGAGCGGCCTGTTCAGACGGATTTTTGACTCGCGTGCATCTGGCGCTTGCTTCCTCGACCCGCCTGCCGCCGCCCCGCCCGGCGCCGTCGCCGTCGCTGGCGTGGAGGTTCAGGGCGGGGGGGTCGTTGTCGCCGTGGGGGGCGTCGACGGCGGTTCCTACCGGATGGGGCTGCCAGGCGGCTTCGCCAACAATATTCTGCCGCCGCCGCGACAGGCTGGCGCCCCAGGCCTGCCGGCCGGCGGCTGGGCGCAGGCTTTCCTCGTTGGCCTGCCCGAGGGTTTCTCGTGGGCGCTGCGCCCGTGCAGGGTGGCGCTCCGCGCAGCTGTGCGCTGGGCCGGCGTTCCGAACCAGCTCGTGATTGAGGGCGGGCTCCCTGGCGTGGTCGCCGACGATGGGGGCCGGGCCGCGCAGGCCAGGCACGCGAGCAACTGCCTCGCCAGAAGCCTCGTGGAGGTTGCCGCGGACCAGGCCCTCGCGGGCATCGCGTCGGAGTTCGAGGGGGTCGGCCCGCGCGCGCGCTCTGGAGCTGGCGGCCGACGACTGCGGCATCTTGGGGGTGGGGCGACGCCGCGGCCGCTGGATGGCCATGGAGGGCCGCTCGCGTGGAAACTCCGCTTCGCCATTGAGGAGCTGCCGCGTCGTGGGCGGGCCTCCTGGGCATCGGGTGAGGGTTCTGGTCGGCACCTGGCTTCGGCCGCCGCTGTGAGGCGCGAGGAGATCGGCCTGCTCGGCGCCGCCTGCGCGTTCATCTCCGCGGCGGGCATGCAGGTGGAGACGCAGTGTCCAGCCGTGCGTGCCGAGCTAATTCTATGGGCGGCGCGTTGTCTGCTGCCGCTCCTCGCGGCCGACGCCGCGGCGCCGCGGTCCTCGCGCGCGGTCGCCAGCGATGCCAGTGAGGAAGGGCTGCGTTGAATCTCGTGGCGGCGGGGGCTCCGAATTGCGAGGTCTCCGGGGCCCAGAGGAGGTCGTCGCGCGGGCCAACCAGTGCATCGCCCGGGAGGCCCCCGAGGGCTCGCAGAAGTTCGCATCCAGGCGTTTGGGTTCGACGCGGTTCCCGCGGGCCTGCTTGAAACCGTGTCTTGGAGGGCGGTCGTCGCCGCGAATGTTCCCGCGGAGCTCGACCTCTTGGGGCTCGAGGCGGGCGCCTTGGTAGTTGCCTGCGAACGCTTGCTGTGATCATCGGCGTGTCGGGGGGTGGCTTCTTGCGTTGGTCGACAATATGCCGCTGTGCCTTGCTCTGACCAAGGGGGGGCAGCTTCTCGGTTTCTTCAGCTACCTCTGCTAATGATATGCGTGGTGTCGCTTGCCAGGGGGTCTCGGTTGCATTGCGGGTGGATTCCGTCAAGGCGCAATCCCGCCGACGCCTTGTCCCGAGGTGGCGCGCGTGGTTGTCGGGCGTCGCCGACCGTGCGCCCCCTCGCGGCCGTCGCGGCGGCCCGACGGAAGCTGGCGGTCGCGGCCGGCCCGGTGATGATGCGCCGACCTGCGAGGCGTATTGCTCTGGCGGCTCTCGACGCCTGGGCCCGGCGCGCTGCGCCGGCCGAGAGGCCGCCGCGGGCGCTGCTGGGCCTTCTGGAGACGCTGGCGATCAAGCCGGACACAGGGGGCCCGCGCCAGGGAGTGCTGGCGGACGTCGTTGCGTTCTGCTCCGCCCACCGCCTGGACTGGCAGGGCCCGGGCGCGCCAGGCGCGGCGGCGACGCAGTTCCCGAGCCGCCATTTCGCGCGGGGGGCCCCATCGAGCCCAGGTTCGTCGTTGCTGGCGGCGCTGGGACACTTCATGCTGGGCCTTCAGAGCTCGTGGGAGGCCCGCCTGCGTCGCGCCGCGAGGAGCTCGATGGCGCGGCAGAGGCGCGCGCTTGCCATGGCGAGGCCCCCCATGCATGTCGTGCTTCGCCGCCGCCGCGCCGGCGGGCCTGCTGATGGTCAGTGGGGGGCGCCGCGTGGCAGTGTGGATCCTGCTTGCGTTCGGCTGCTACCTCGGGCCGTTCGAGAACCATGGCTTCCGCGGCGCGTCGCTGAGCTCTCCGGCCCCGATGGCCGCGGCCTCGGGCGAGGGGCGACCGGGAGAGACCGGGCTCTACGACGAGAGCGTGGTGATCGATCGCGACCAGCATCGCCAGCCGCTGCTCGCCGCGCTGGCGTCTGCCGCGAGCCTCGAGCAGAGCCTTCGGGACTTCGCCCTGCCCTGCCTCCGAGAGCGCATCAGAGCTCCTGCAGCAGGGGCCGCTCGACCCGACATTCGGCCCCTTGCGGCGCGGAGGGGCCCGCTGGCACCTGCTGGGGGGGGCGCCAGACCTCGGGGCGGGTCCAGAGGCGCGGGCGCTGTGCGAGGCCAGGCAGCATGTAGCGGCGCGCGAAGGATTCGCACCTGCAGGGCGCCGTGTCACAGGCGCCGGAGTGGGTCTTCGCGCTCGGGCGGACGGTGCGCGCCAGCCTGGGGCAGGTCGCCCAGCTCGGCCCCGGCGCGCCGCGCGCCCCGCCCGTGTGGCGCTGCTCCCGGCGCCCGTCCAGGCACTGATCTTTGCGGGGCTGCCGTGGCGTCGTCGGCGCAGGTCAAACGTCGTCTTCGAGGGCGCCTGAGGGGTCAGTTGGAACTTTCGCAGTGCAAGCGCTCAGTCGTTTTCCTCGGATTCGGTTGGGGCGCCGGAAAGGTGCCCGAGGCCCCCAGGGCCCGAGGTTTCGTCGCCAGATCCCTCTATTTGCTGCGCGGTCCCCAGAAGGGCCATCTGCATTGCGCGTTTGATGAAGTTGTCTCGTGCCGGCTCAAGAGTGGCCTGGTCGTGGGCGTCATTCTCGGGTCTCTGTGTGCCGCGTGGGCCCGCGCCCTACGACGGGCCCTGCGGGGCCTGGATAGTCCCGTGGGAAAGCGCGACCTCGCTTCTAGCGAGCAGGCCTGGCTCAAGATAGGGAACGGCTCCTTCCATGCCACCTGTTGCGTCATCGCCTTACATGTGCCAGGCCCAGAATTCCCCGTGCCCCGCGAGAACCCGCAAACGTTTCTGATCTGGGCCGCTCCCCGCCACGAGCGTCTCTTTCAGGGCCCAGATAGTTCCTTCTCTGTCTGTCATATGTGCCAGTGCCGGACGCGGTGGAGGAAGGCCACCCGCGTTCGAGGTTTGAACGTCAGCTCCATTCTCCCGCTCTCGCGGAGATGCCCTTCGGCGCGGGGTGTGCTCCCGGACCCCCAGCATCGCGTCGCATTGCCTGGCGCGGCCCCCGCGGGCTGCAAATGGGCGGCCCTGGCGGCCGGGTGCCGTCGCCCGTTCGCTGCCGCTGCTGCCGCGTCCTTTCAGAAACATGTCGCGGGCCGAAGCTCTGATGTCGATCCACAGCGATGTGTAGGTAGCGTTGTTTGCCCCAGGGTCGTTTTTTTTTTTTTTGTTTTTCTCGAACGTCCCTGGGGGGCTCCGGCCAAGGGCCAGTCTACCCGTTTGGGGAGTGGGTGTTTTATAGCGTTGCGAGTGTGTCAGAGTCACGCCGGCTGCCGCCGGCGGGGACGCTTCGGTTCTCAGATTTGTTTCTCGTATGTTGTCGCAGGAATATACATTTCTCAGACATTCGTGCAGCTTTCGCTGTCTGGTCGCCGTGACGCGTCTGTACTCGCCCTTATATTTCGCATCGAGAAGCGAAGAGGGAAAAATGAGTCGGCCGCACTGCTCCGCGGCTGCCTTGGCTCAAGCTCCGACCCGCTCGTCCATCCCTCCTCGCTTATCTCCTACTCGAGCAGTGGGCATCCTCTCGGGGGAAGCACAAGGCCCTGCCTCTTAAGCATCTCGCGTCTTCTCAGAATGCCGTCATTGGCGCGCCACTCCGTTTCTCGAGGTCCGACCTTGGGGAAAATAAGAAAAATCGCGGCCAGACCCTAAGCCCCCGTCTTTCTGCGGCGTTTTCGTTGAGCTGGATCCATATGTGATGGGCCCGGGTTTCGAAACCAGGCGAAAACGCTTCGTGTGAAAAGTATGCAACGCCTTGCTCTCAGGGGTGCGCGTGTCGTCAATGGTTTCTTCCCATCCGAGGGCGTGGTCATGTACCTGCTGGCCATCGGGGCAGACTACACCGCGGTGGACGATTGTGGACGGGGCGTCCTCCACTGGGCGGGGCATGGGCAGGGCATCACCGAGGAAACAGAAAGTGGCGTTGAGGGGGGGGGGAGCAGAAGGAGAGAGGAGGGAGGGCATGGAGGTAGCGGCGGATGCGGGGAAGGTGGAAAGGGGGAAGAGCGCGAAGGAACCGGACGAGGAGAAGGATGGGGGTGGAGGGGTGCATCATGTGATGAATGGTGATGGTGATGGTGATGGTGATGGTGCTGATGATGGTGCTGATGATGGTGATGGTGATGATGGTGGTGACAGTGATGGTGATGGTGATGGTCACGGTGATGATGATGGTGATGATGATGATGATGATGATGATGACGATGGTGATGACGATGATGGGGACGAATATGGGGATGACGAAGATGAGTCTGATGATGATATGGTGGTGGTGAAGAAGACGATGATGATGCTTCTCGTAATGATGATGTTGATGATGATGGTGATGATGATGCTGTTGTTGATATTGTTGCTGATGGTGGTGATGAAGATGGGGTTGAGGATGCTGCTGCTGCCGATTACGGTGAGGATGATGATGATGGAAGATAGCGATGAGCAAGAAAAGGAAAAGGACGAAGAAGAAGAGGAGGAAGAGACGGGTGAGGAGGAGGAGGGAGGGGCAGTGGGAGGAGGAGGAGGAGGAGGAGGAGGAGGAGGAGGAGGAGGAGGAGGAGGAGAATGAGGAGGGAGGAGGAGGGAGGAGGAGGAGGAGGAGGAGGAGGAGGAGGAGGAGGAGGAGGAGGCGGAATAGGAGGAGGGGGAGGAGGAGGAGGAGGAGGAGGAGGAGGAGGAGGAGGAGGAGGAGGAAGAGGAGGAGGAGGAGAACCAGGGTAAACCCAAGACGCTTCAACGATGTTGCAAGACACCCTCCTTACAAGCTCCATCTTCATAGGTTGAAAGACACTTGTTTGAGAGTCTTCAATCGTGCCAGAGCGCCGTTCTGGGGACTTCAACGCAGCGAGACAACGTGACTGTTGCGTCCTGACGCTCTTAAACCGTGCCAGAACACCATTCCTGGGACTTCAACCAGACGTAACCTCGAATTTGTCGTATACTTTTACGACGAATGTGCGCAGCGCTAACGCGAGAGCCACATTTTGAAAAGGAGCCGCCCTCCATCCTTGGAGCCGTTGCGAACTTTGATGATGAACGTGCACGGTGCTCAGGTGAGAACCACATCTGGAAAACGGGCCGCCCTGCATTTTGGAAACTCTTGTGCACGTTTTTGAGACTAATGTGCGCGGCGCTACGGCGAGAGTCACATTTTGAAAACGGGCGCCCTTCATCCTTGAAGCTGCTGCCAATTTTATGCTTGAGGATCCTAAACGGTCAAGAAGTCTCAGGCGGAACGACCGGCCCGCCCTACCGACACGTCTGTGGGGGAGGACAGGGAGGAATTATGTATCGGCACAAAGGATGGAATGATGGACGGATGGATGGATGGATGGATGGATGGATCGATGTGTGATGATGATGCTGCTGGTGATGATGATGATTGAGAGTGAGCGTGGTGATGATGATAATGGTGATGATGCGGAGGAGGAGGATAATGTTGATAATGATAATGATGAGTATGATGTTGGCGATGATGATCAGGAGAAAGAGGATGATGATGATGAGGAAGTGGAGGTGGACGTGGATGTGGATGATGATGCTGACGATGATGATGCTGATGAGGATGATGGTGATGCTGATGATGGTGATTATGGATGTGTGATGATGAGGATGATGAGGATGGTGGTGATGGGGGTGGTGAGGATGAGGATGAGGATGGCTGATGATGCTGATGATGATGATGATGATGATGATGATGATGATGATGATGATGATGATGAGGAAGATGATGCTGGTGGTTGTGGTGGTGGTGATGATGATGGAGGAGGAGGGAGGAGGACGCTGATGATGATGACGATGAGGAGGAGGAGGTGGAGGAGGAGGAGGACGCTGAGGATGATGATGCTGATGATGATGATGAACTTGATGATGATGTTGATGTTGATGATGATGAAGCTGAATATGATGCTGATGCTGATGATGATGAGGAGGAGGATCTGGATGTGGATGTGGATGTGGAGGTGGATGTGGGTGGTGATGATGATGAGGATGATGATGCTGCTGATAATGCTGATTTTTACTACTACTATATTATGCTCATTTCAGTATATTGGTAACAACTCTTTTCATGATTCGCATTATGACGATGATTCGTTTTCTTATTTTTGCTATGAATTCATGTATGTATTCATTTGTGTGTTGTTACTACTGTTGTGATTATTCAAATTATTAGTATTATTCTCTACCTAGGCTCTGCCTAGAAGGGTTCTTACTCGCTTGGCTTAAAGGGCCGGGCAGTGAAACCCGCCCCGGGCGGTTCCCCCGGTCCCCTGGGAGCCAAGCAAAAGCAACAGCAAAGGTAAAAGCAAACGCGCGGTTCCCCCAGTTGCGCTCCCTGGGTGCCAAGCAAAAGCAAAGGCAAAAGTGAAGGCAAAAGCGAAGGCAAAGCAAACGCATAGCATAGCATAGCATAGCATAGCGCAGCATAGCATAGCGCAGCATAGCATAGCATAGCATAGCCTAGCCTAGCCCAGCCCAGCATAGCATTGCGCAGCATAGCATAGCATATCATAGCATAGCATAGCATAGCATAGCGCAGCACAGCATCCACTATTGCTGCTGCTGCTATATATATATATATATATGTATATATATATGTATGCACATACGTGTGTGTGCGCACGTATGTTTCATGCATGTTGTCCGTCTGTGGGCCATCTTGAGCCCTTAGACGGTCTAGGTGTAGATGTAGATGTAGGTCTAGATGTAGATGTAGATGTAGATGTAGATGTAGATGTAGGTCTAGATGTAGATGTAGGTGTCGATGTAGATGTAGTTGTAGATATAGATGTAGATGTAACGAACTCCCGAGTGCCCCGCCCTCATCTCCGTGCCTGCTTGCTTTTGCTGCTGTCTCGGCGACTTGCTGCCTGCTTCTGCTGCTGCTTCACTTACGGCGTGGCGTCGGCGGTTCTGGCGCTACTACTACTACCACCACCACCACCACCACCACCACCACCACCACCACTACTACTACTACTACTACTACTACTACTACTACTACTACTACTACTACTACTACTACTACTACTACTACTACTACCGCTACTGCTACTGCTACAACTACGACGATGAGGAGAAGGAGGAGGACGGCGTTTACCGCTCCTACTAATGTTGCTTTCCTAGAGGCTCCAATTCCTAGGTAGGAGCGCACTGGGATAAAAGTAATTCTAACACTTATTAGTATTCTCATTATTATTATGATTATTATTAGTATTGTTATTATGATTATTATTATTATGATTATTATTAATCATATAATATCATTATTAATCTGATTCCAATTATTACCATGTTTTAATCATAACCATCCGTATTAGTCATCCTCATGATTGTTGTTTGTATGATGATGGCAATGATGATGCTGATGATGAGGATGATGATGATGCTGATTCTGCTGATGATGAAGGTGAAGGTGGTGATGCTGTTAGTGCTGCTGAGGATAATAATGAGGAACATGATGGTTACTATGGTGATGATGGTGATGATGATGATGATGATGATGATGATGATGCTGATGATGATGATGATGATTCTGATGTTGATAATGTTGATGATGTTGATGATGCTGATGATGCTGCTGATGATGATGATGCTGATGACGATGCTGCTGATGCTGATGCTGATGATGCTGCTGATGCTGATGATGATAAGGGTTAGGAGGCGGAGGAGGAGGTTGATGATGCTGATGATGATGATGATGATGATGATGATGATGATGATGATGATGATGATGATGATGATGATGATGATGCTGAGGAGGAGGAGGAGGAGGAGGAGGAGGAGGAGGAGGTTTAGAACGCCACAATCTTAGGATTCAGGCTTGGTCAACGTAAAGGAGGCGGAGGAGGTGGACAACTGCTGCGTGGAGTGGGGGCCACTGGAAGAAGAAAGAGCGGCACGAGCATAAGAGCCTCCAGAGGCCCGCGCGGGATTCCTCGGGCCAAGGAGCTTGCCGTGGAGCCCTCTAGCGGACGGTTCGCCAAAGCAACAGGATGTGAGCACTGACATTCTGGAGCGCGGAGGGCCCCCGACTCGACTCTCGATCCTCCAGCCTCGACCCTCGACCCTCCATCCTGGAGTCTCGATCCTCGACCCTCGACCCTCGACCCTCCATCCTCGACCCTCGACCCTCCATCCTCGACCCTCGACCCTCGATCCTCCAGCCTCGGCCTTCGACCTTCCACCCTCGAGTCTTGATCCCCGCTGGGCGCGCGTGGCTGCCTCGGCCCGGGGCAGGCCCATTTCGATTTGATCGATCCGCTTCGATGACGAGTACGCCCAGCACGAGCCCGTTCGACTTCGGCACCGGGCGACCCGATGCGGCCCGATGCTCGCACGGCGGCCGAGCTGTGCATCCTGGCGCGCCGACCCGATCCCGTTTCCGAGTCCGAGTTCCATGCCGATGCAAGCTTCGATCCGATGCGAGTTCCGATCCGATCCGACCGTGCGATTCGATGCTGACCGCTCCTGGCCCACCAGGGTCGTCGGCGGCCCTCGAGCCTCGATCTGCAACCTTCGGCCCTCGAGCCTCGAGCCGCGAGCCCTGAGCCTCGAGCAATCCTCGGTCCTCGACCCCTCGAGCCTCGATCCCTGGATCCTCGAGGAGGAGGAGAGGAAGGAGGAGGAGGAGGAGGAGGAGGAGGAGGAGGAGAGGAGGAGGAGGAGGAGGAGGAGGAGGAGGAGAAGGCGGAGGAGGAGGAGGAGGAGGAGGAGGAGGAGGAGAGGAGGAGGAGGAGGAGGAGGAGGAGGAGAGGAGGAGGAGGAGGAGGACCCCTGGACCCTCGATCCTTCGAGCCTCGCCGGGCCTCGGTCCGCCAGGGCCTCCGGCGGCAATCCGCCGCGCGCCGGCCGCGCCTCGGCCCCCCCCCCCCCCCGCACCGGCCGGCGCGCGGGGGGTTCGCCCCGATGGCCCCGCCCGGCGCCCTCGGCGCGGCCGCCCTCGTGGTGGACATCGGCCGGGGCCTCTGGCGGGCCAGGGCGTCCTCCTCGTCGTTCGCCGCCCTGCTGCTATGTTGGCCGCCCTCCTCCTCCCTGCTCCCCTGTCCGTTCTGCTCCTGCTCCTGCTCTTCTTCCTCCTCCTGCTCTTCCTCCTCCTGCCCCTCCCCCTCCTACTCCTCCTCCTTCTCTCTTCTTCTCCTCCTTCTTCTCGTCCTCCTCCTCCTCCTTCTCCTCCTCCTCCTCCTCCTCGAAGGGAGGGAGGGGAGCCCGAATATGTGTAATGGTCCTGAGAGCCGCTCCTACATCTTCGGCGCATGCGCCGAGTTCTGCACTGGAGCCGCCAGCGGCTTCAAGACTAAGACGGGACAACGTACTACGGGATCCATCCGGAGCTCCCACAGAGTCCCAGAGAGAGAGCAGGCTTGGGGGACTCCAGGCGTGAGGGTGAAGAGCTCCTTAACATCCGATCCGACTCGCAGAAAGCCGACAGAGTTGTGCATGAGGGCTCGGATTGCGCAGCGATGCCTGCCTGGCATCTTAAGTCGGTGTAGGACTTTGCCTCGCCAAACCTGGCTCATGCTGGGAAGCGCGGCCTTGATACCAATACTCATTAGCACAGGCATGCGGCGAGCGGCTTCGTCCCGAAGACTGGCTAACTATGTGGCACAGTGTGTCGAGACGCACGATGCGTCTGGCGAGGTCTCTGCCGTTCACCCCGCCTTGTTGCACGGTGTGGGCGTGTTCCCCCGCAACGTGTTCGAGCCTACGATTTATACTGGTGGCCATCGCCTTGGCATCGACATTCTTGAGGCCGAGAGGTCTGAGCTGCCCTGGCTGGTGGGTGCAATCTACCAGGTCGAGCTCCTCTTCGCCTTTGGGGATGAACGCGAACAGGCTGTGATTGAGGGTGGGGGGAGGAGCAGAGCCCGGGAAAAGCGAGGGGAGGTGAGCGTGAAGGACAAACGAAAGCGTCGGGTGGGCGAGCCAGGCTTTGTACGTGAGTCTATTGGGGCCAGGAGACGAGGACTTCCCCCTTTTCAGGGCCCTGCGAAGGTCCTGGAGCTCAGGGACGGGGAGGTCGACAACCTCAGGGGAGGAGAGGTGGGCCTCGCTGAAGGCATCCTGATCGGGGGGGGTCCTCGACGCGCTCTTGAAGCGCTGGCTCCCAATGGGCCCGAATCGCTTCGGAGATGTTTTGCCCGCCTCGGCGCACGGTATCTCTGTGACCCTCCTGGGCATGCTGAATGCTCTGGAGAACGAGACGTCGGCCCGGGGGTTTCCACAGCAAGGCCCGGCGAAACAGAACCTGCCGAACCCGTCCCCGGGAGAGGCCGCGGTTTCGATCCAGCCCTGTCTTCTTGGCCTCCTCCCTGGAGCCCGGAAGTGTTGCCCGGCCCCCCCTCGTGGAGTCCAGCAGACACAGACACCTGCCGGCACATCAGCGGATTCCCGTCCCGCGCGGTCCCTTCCTGGGCCCTGTTCGCGATCGCGTCGGCCGCGCGATACGGTGGGGGCGTTGGTTAAAGAATGCGCCCAGGAGGCGCCAGACCCCCTGGAGGATTCCTTATCCAATGAGGGCGGCGGTGATACCTATGGCCGATCCACGATTGGCTTTCCCCTCCAGACCCTGGATTCCTTCTCCGAGGGTTCCCCATCCAATGCCCCCACCGTACCTCAGCAGTTTGTTCGGCCCCAGTGCCCCGCTCGAGGACGAGTTGGTAAGCTGCGGGCCAGAAGCGGTGGGCTCGGTCGCGGGAGACGGGCGGGAGCCGAGCGCCTGACGGCAGCTTCCATCTCTCGGTGTAGCGTGCGTTGCCTGCGGCGGGGGCGTTGGTTGAGGAATGCGCCCAGGAAGCTTCAGACCCTGGAGGAGCCCTCATCCAATGAGGGCGGCGGTGATATCCATGGCCGATCCACGGTCGGAGTTCTACCGGCCTGCAGACCCTGTATTCCTTATCTACGGGTTCCTGATTCAATGCCCACGCCGCATCGGTCCTGAGCTATCTCGCCCAATTCTTGGCTGTTTCTCCCTGCATCCCGCGCAAAGAGATTCGGGCTCTGCACAAGATGCTCCGCCTCCCGCCGAGCTCCTTGGAGTGCAGTGAATTTTGTGCAGTCTTGGGACGTGGCTTCACTCGGCA
>CAUYUJ010022645.1:57500-95000 GCA_963575745.1 Prorocentrum cordatum | reverse complement strand
ATAGGATGATTGAAGATGATGATGATGATGATGATGATGATGATGATGATGATGATGATGATGATGATGAGATTGATATGATGATGAGGATGATGATGATGATGATGATGATGACGAGGAGGAGGAGGAGGAAGGATGCTGAGAGGGAGGGAGGATGAGGGAGGAGGAGGAGGAGGAGGAGGAGGAGGGGGGGGAGGAGGACGGTCAGGAGGATGAGGAGGAGGAAGAGGAGGAGGAGGAGGGATGAGGAGTAGGGAGGAGGGGTGAGGAGCAGGAAGTTGAGTAGGACCGAGACCTTGTTGGTGTCGGCGCCGCGAGTATAAACAAGACGATCCTGTGGGCCTGAGCTTAGCCGGGCCGGGCCTTCGGCGGGCCTGGGAGGCCGCCGCCGAAGCGGCCGCCGCAGCCGCCGCCGTCTTCGTCGCCGCTGCCGCCGCCATCGTCTTCGTGATCGTCGTCGTCGTCGTCGTCGTCGTCGTCGTCATCGTCGTCCTCGTCCTCGTCCTCGCCGTCCTCTTCGTCGTCGTCGTCGTCGTCCTCGTCCTCGTCCTCGTTCTCGTCGTCCTCGTCGTCTTCGTCGTCTTCGTCGTCGTCGTCGTCGTCGTCGTCGTCGTCGTCGTCGTGGTTGTCCTCCTCGTCGTCGTCGTCGTCGTCGTCGTCGTCGTCGTCGTCGTTCGTCGCCGAGGTGGGGCCTGGCCGGCGCTCCTGCCTTCGCTTCGCGGGCGCGGCCGGCGGCCGAGGCGTCGCCGCCCGACCGCCGCCTCACTGCTACTGCTGCTGCTGCTGCTGCTGCGGCTGCTGCGGCTGCTGCGGCTGCTGCTGGAGGAGGAGGGCGGAGGAGGAGGGCGGAGGAGGAGGAGGAGGAGGAGGAGGAGGAGGAGGAGGAGGAGGAGGAGGAGGAGGAGGAGGAGGAGGAGGAGGGCGGAGGAGGAGGAGGAGGAGGAGGAGGAGGAGGAGGAGGAGGAGGAAGGAGGAGAGGAGGAGGAGGAGGAGGAGGAGGAGGGGCGGAGGAGGAGGAGGAGGAGGAGGAGGAGGAGGAGGAGGAGGAAGAGGGGTGAGGAGCAGGAGGAGGAGGAGGCTCCTCGGAGGGCCTCCGAGGGCCTTCCATCGGCGGCGCGCCGGTTCGATGCAGTCTTCGCCGGCGTGGCGAAGGTTGTCGATCAGTGGCGAAGCGTCCTGGCTTGCCTATATGCCCACCGAAGGCTGTTCTAAGAACCCTCTTGTGGCCTGCACGAACTGTTCCCAGAACGTGTTTGGCTGGGGCTGTCCTGCTCTAACATATCGGGCTTATGCTCCAAGAACACAGTTGGTGTTCTTGGCGAATTTTCGGGGTTCCGAGAAAATTTCGTGGTAGGCCTATAGGGACGCAGGGACGGTCGACCCCTGCTCAGGACTGGGCCCCACATCGAGCCGCATCGGCGATGCATTGGCGATGCGGCCCGATCGTCCGGGCCCCCGCTGCAGCGGACCCCGGCCTCAAACTTCTCGACCAGCGCCCCCCCCCCACCGCGCTTCGCCTCGGTTGCAGGGCTGCGCCAGGCCCGGCCGCCTCCGGGCTACTCGCCCTTCTCGTCGCCGCCGATCGCCTCCGCTCCCCAGGAAAACGTCGGGCCCATGATTTTCGCCCAAAGAGCGCGCACTCGACGGCCAGAAGCCCCCTCGCAGGCGAAGCCGGGGCGCGACCCCAGCTCGAGGCGCCCCCCCTTGCGCGACGAGGAGAAGCGGAGCTCACGCGAGAGCTGCACGCCGTGAGGAACGCCAAGTGAGGAACGAAGGGGCTTTTCAGGCCACGCAGCCTCGGCCACGAACAGGTTCACCGCCCCAGGTCGTAGGAACTGCTCGAGAGCCAAAGCCCCTCATGAACCCAGTGCGGTCCTCATCTCAGCGCCTTGGCTGTAGATCCGCACGGGCCTCCGAGAAAGCCTGTGTCCATGCAGTGTTCTGGCTCTCCGATCCCTGGGGCTCTGCACGTGCGCCCAGCGCTCGGCACGCACTCGGCCGGTCGGCGGCCCGCCGGCGGGGGGGAGCGGGAGTGGGCAGGCCTCCTCAGACGGCGGCGGGGCTTCTCAGAGGGCCCCCTGGCCCTCCGAGGAGCCCTCTGTGGCTTCAGGGGAGGACGGGCCAGCTTCTCGGAAGGCCAGGGGCGCCCTGTGCCTTTTTGAGAAGGCACCGCGCCTCTGCCTTCCCCCCCTGGGCGCGCCGCCGACTGCCAGGGTCGAGCTTCGAGCGTTCCCGCGCCTTTCGCCCCTCCCTCGTGCTGCCAGGAGGCCACTCGTCGGCACGGCTGGCTCCGCCTGGGAAGTCTTGGCCGGAGCGCACTCGGGGACGGGTCTGGGGGTCGGCCTTTGGAGGAGGGCCTCGGAGATCCGGGCGCCGCGGCAAGCATCATGATGTCCATGTGTTCCAGGCAGCATCATGGTGCCAATCTGTTCCACGTGTTCGGCCTCCTGGAGTCCGTGTCGCGTCCATGGGGGTCGTCGAGGAGCGACTCGGGATGAAGAGCTGGCTTTTTTTTGGAAAGCTCCCTGGGGGGGCCCGCGCGACGGAGAAGTGCGACGTCGGAGGAGATGGTCCCGATCTCTCTCCTCCGTGCCCCTTCCCCCCCTGTGACCATTTTCGAACACTGCCCCTTCGGGTCTGATCAACCCTGGGGTATCGGGCACCGCTGTTCGGGCCTCATTCAGGTTAGGTCAGGTGTGCCAGGCGCCGGCGCGGTGCATCGGCAACAAACTGATACGTTGAGCTTCGCACGAGTCTTGAAAATGATGGTACACTGCCAGCGGGAGCGGGAGGAAGGGAGAGAGAGAAGGAGGGGGAGGACAAAGGGAGCGAGAGTGAGAGGCAAACGCATTAATTGTCAAGAAGCAACTTGTGGACGCACTCTGCCCATTGCTGCTTGGGCCTCCCACGCCTTCGCTTGAGAACCCACCTTTGTGGCTCGAGTGAGCTTTGGGCCTCACTCTGCTGAGTGTATCGTTCATATCCTGCTCCCCCCGCCGGTGCTTCAGAGATCTGAACTGCCAGCTGGGGTAGGGTTCACATGTGCTCGCCTACCCCCCCGCCCCAAGGTCGGACGTCTCGTCTTTTTCGCCAGACGCTTTCGCCCTGTTGCGGGCCCTGGGGCCCTCATGGATCGGTTGGGCTCGAGAATTGCCGCAGGAAAGTGGGATCTAGGGCTCTGGTCGAGATCTCTCACGTTTTTGTTTTTTTGTTATTTTTTTCTCCCGCGGCGTCGGATTTCAGGGCTTGCCCTTCCCCTCCTCCCCCTCCTCCTCCACTTGCCCTCCCATTCCACTTGGTTCGTCGAGGGTTGGGGAGACATGGGGCGGTTCAAGCAACTGCTGCATGCAGCCGGTTCCAGCCCCGCTGCTGGGCGCTCTTCTCGACACGTGGCCGCTTCCGGCTCGAGGAAAGCCAGCTTCGCTTGTGGCCGGTGGGAGAGCTGGCCCCACATATCTCCTTCAAGTATCGCCTACGCGAGACGATTCGCTATGTTTAGGTCGGGCCTGTCCCCCTACGGGGGGATTTTGGGCGACAAATTAAAAGTATATTTTTTAAAATGCCCAACACATGTTCAAAAATACATGAAAAATAGTCCCGATATGATTTTTTTGAGCATTCTTGAATATTCCCCACTGTAGAGGGACACGCCCGTTTTATCGCTATGTCCTCCCCGCTGCTATTCCCACTCTCTGCAGCTCTCCCACCCCCCGCTCCTGAGATCCAGAGCTGCGAAGAGGTGCAACACCGCGAACAATCACGACGGCAGCCCCGGACCCCATCGTTCAGTGGCATCTTTCGAGCCGAATCGACCTGTGGTGGTCCTGGGGCCCAAGACCAGGCGAGAACGCCCCGCGTGAAAAATTGCAACGCCCGGACCTCAGGGCCTGCTTGCGGCTGCCCCAATTCCCGCCCTCCACTTGGATCACCGAGGAGGTTGCTAAGTGGATCGGGGGCTATAAGTGGATGTGAAGGTGGGTCATATCTGACGTGACCTAGCTTAGAGGTGGGTCGCAAGTACCCTGAGTGGCGCAGGTGGGTTAGGCAACTCCGCTAAGTGGGTGGGGCCCGCTTGGTCTGGATATTTGTCTCTCATGCCACTTGGGGCACTTCTCTCCCACGTGCAAGCTAGGTCACACCAGATATAACCCACCTCAGCATCAGCTTATAACCCCCCTATCCCCTTGGCAGCCCCCGCGGTGATCCAAGCAGGCCAGAGTGGCTGCTCGCTGCGCTGGGACACCGAGGCGCTTTCGGCGGTCCTGGAGAGGTCGCTGGCCGCCGGCGGGGCCACGTCGCACCCGCTTTTCCGGCCACCCTCGCGGCAGCCGCCGCTGCACCCCGTGCTGCTGTCGGAGCTCGCCACGAAGCAAGCGCGTACCTGTCGGGCGATCAGATGGATATATTTCTATACTTGTGCATGCAAAGACATGCATGCATGTATGTACGTATGCGTTGGCATTTCTGATAGACACATGCATGTGTATATGTAAGTGTATGTGCATACCTGCATGCGTGCATGAAGGTACGTGCGTGTGTGTGTGTGTGTGTGTGTTCTGGGTGTTTGTTTATATGTATGTATGTGTGTATGCATGCATGTAAGTATTTATGTATTGATGGATGGTTTGTACGGTGCTTTGCTGTGGTAATGTAAGGTGCAGTGCTGTCCTGTTTTGTATTGTCATGCCATGTAGTGCACATTGACATATGTATGCGTGCATGCATGTACATCTACATGCCTGCCTCGTGTATGTATGTAGGTGTATGTAGGTATGCATGTTTTCATACAATGTAGGCATGCACGTATATATATATATATATATATATATGTATGCATGTATGTATGTATGACTGATTGAATGAATGAGCGCATTTGTGTATGCACGTTCTCATGCCTATAATCAGGTAGGCATGTATGACTGTATGCATGTATGTATTAGGATGTATGGATGTATATATCTATGTATGGATGTATGTGTGCAAATCTGGACGTATGTATGCACGTATGCATGCATGCATGCATGTATTGATGACGTTCGATATGCACGTATGTTTATGTATGTATTGTGCATGTATGCGCGTATGCGTGTGTATGTAGTCATGTGTGTATTTGTGAATATAGATACACGCATAAGTACGGACGTGCGTACGCAAGTGTGTATGTATGCCTATATGCATGTACGCATGTATTAGTGTATGCATGCATGCATGTATTTTCGTATGTTTGTATGAATGCAGTCATGCATGTATGTATGGATGTATATCTATATGTATATATATATATATATATATATATGTGTATGTGTACGTGCCTGTGTACGTACGTACGGGTGCGTGTGCATCTGTGTGTGCTGTATATCTGTGTATATATATACAGATATAGGTGTATCACGCACATTTATGTATGTTTGTGTGCCTTCTTGCATGCATGCATGTATGCTTGTCTGTCTGCCTGTCTGTCTGTCTGTCTGTCTGTCTGTATATACGTATGCCTGTATAGATGCGTGTATGCATGTATGTATGCATGTGTACATATGTATGTATGTATGTATGTATGTATGTATGTATGTATGTATGTATGTATGTATGTATGTATGTATGCACGCGTGCATGTATGTATGTATGCCTGTCTGTCTTTCTGCCTGTCTGTCTGTCTGTACGTACGTATGTATAATTTTTTGTATGCATTTTCATGTATGTATGTGTATGTGCAGGTATGTATATATGCCTGCATGCATGTGTGTATGTATGTTTGTGTGTGTATGTATGCTTGTATGCATGTTTGTTCGTTTGTACATACGTATGTCAGTGTGTATGCGTAACTGTGTGTATGTACTTATGTATGCATGCATGCACGTATGTATGTATGTATGTATGGAAACGGTTCAGGAATTACTCTTGGCCGCTCCCCAGGGGCCGATTTTGCGAGAATGTCCCGAGCGAGGGCGCCAGGTCGGGATTCCGCGCTGGATTCCGTCAGGTTCTTTCAGATTCGCCGGAATTGCTCGAAACTGTGCAGGAAGCGCATCTGTTGATCTCGCTTCCACGCGCGCTGGGGGTCAGGATGACGTGGGTTCATGAGTTCCACATCAACTCTCGCAAATGATAGCCACAGGCCCCTGGCCAGGCCCATCCCGGGCCGAGCATCAGTATATATATAAGTGTTATATATATATATATATATTTCTATGTATATGTATATGTGTATGTATATGTTTATGTATAATTATATGTACATGTTTATGTATATGTATATGTATGTGTATATTTATACATGTGTATATACAAATACATATGTACACATGCACATATAAATATACATACAGACATGTAGACACATATATTTATATGTGCCCTGGGATCCTGGGCCTGGGATGTGCCTGGCCTGGACCGGTGGACACGTGCAGATCTCGCCGCCCCACGCCTGGAGGCTGTTTTGCTTGCCACGCTCCAGCAGGCTTACTTGCGCGGGTTTGCCAGGGGCTGCCCTTCAGCCTGGCCGCCCCCGCCCGCTCGCCGCAGCCCCGCCGCGTGAGAGTGCCCGCGCGCCCGGTTCCCCCTCCCCGCGGCCGCCTCCCTCGCGTCTCCCCCTCCTCCTGCAATGCGGGTCGATACGCGATTCCGTGCCCCGGTCTCGCCCAGACGCCCGTGAAGATTGCTTCTTCCGCGCTGCGACGTGAAAAGTTTACTTGCATGCGTCAGGGGGGGGGGCGTGGCGAGGCCGGGAAGGAAGTCTGGACCTCACGTAAGTCAGGGCTCACTGGCACGCCTTTTCGGCCCCGCGCTGTCTGACAAGGCGGCGGCAGGGGGCAGAAATGCTAACAAGTAAGCCTGCCAGGGTTTACAGGAAAACGCCCTCCTGAGGGCAGCGTGTCCTGAGGTTTTCGGGCTCCCGGGGTCTGGTCCCTCCCGGGCCCTGGAGCCGCCAGCATCATGTCTCGGGATGAAGAGCGGGATCGAGCCCCCAGGGGGGCACCCCTGGAGTGACGGGGTGACCCCTGCAGGTGCACATCCCTTCCCTGGGGCCGGCTTTTCGTCGCGAGTCGTTTTTAGGCGGCCGGGGCCCGGCGAAGTTTCCCAGAGCCCGAACATTGAGAAAAGCTCCAGCGCGGTTTTTATTGGCGACGCGAGGGGGTGTAGCTTTCGGGCCATATCCCGAATCTCCAGCGGTCGTTCGGGACGATCTGGGCACCCATGGAACGTTCTCACCGAGGCGCAACTATTGGAGAGCATCCAAAGACTGCATAACTTCGAAGAGACAACGATGCCTTCAACTCGTTGGAAGATCAAGACAGTTTTTTTTTGCAGTTCCTTGGAGGCCTGTTTTTTCCTTCGTGCTGGGGATCTGCGGCGAGCGAGGGGGGGAAGTGAGATAGAGAAGGCCTTCTCAGCAGGTGGCGGGACTTCTCAGAAGCTCTCGCGCCTTCCGGGAAGTCTTCCGTGTCCTCGGGGAGGGCTTAGACATCTTCTCAGAAAGGCCATAAGACTTCCGAGCCTTCTGAGAGAGTCGGCTACGTGCAAGAGTGACCTTTCGCCGGAGCGACCTTTGGTGCGGGCTCACAAGGGTGGTCCCGGCATTGGCCAGCGCGCAGGGATTTGGGCCCTTCGCGGCCCCCTCAAGCCGCGCACCAGAGGTCACTCTTGCCTAGGGTCACTCTTGCGTGCAGTCGAAAGGGTCCGCCCCTCCTCCTCACCTCCTCCTCCTCCTCCTCTTCCTTCTTCTCCTCCTCCTCCTCCTCCTCCTCCTCCTCCTCCTCCTCCTCTCCCTCCTCCTCCTCGTCGTCGTCCTCCTCCTCCTCCTCCTCCTCCTCCTCCTCCTCCTCTCCCTCCTCCTCCTCCTCCTCGTCGTCGTCGTCCCTCCCCTCCTCCTCCTCCTATTCCTCCTCCTCCTCCTCCTCCTCCCTCCCTCCTCCTCCTCCTCCTCCTCCTCCTCCTCCTCCTCCTCCTCCTCCTCCTCCTCCTCCTCCTCCTCCTCCTCCTCCTCCTCCTCCTCCTCCTCCTCCTCCTCCTCCTCCTCCTCCTCCTCCTCCTCCTCCTCCCCCCCCCGGCGGGCTCGCCGCCCGAAAAGGAGCCCAACGGCCGCAGCCGGGGCTACCGGGAGGCGCTGGCCGAGCTGCTCTTCGAGGGCCTGGCGGTCCCCGCCGCGTGCCTGGAGCCCAGCGCCGCGCTGACTGCGCTGTCGTTCGGGCGCACGGGCGCCACGGTGGTCGACGTGGGCGCGGGGGTCACCTCGGTAGCGCAGGTCCAGGACTCGAAGGGCGGCGTCAACCCCAGACCTCCTCGAGACAGGAAACAAAGTCACGACTGGAGGCATGTCGCTCTTTTCGGCCTCTGGGGACCCTTCCTGGGTCTCGGGACCGTTAACGAACGATTCAGGATGAGAAAGCGGTCCCGAGGAATGGGTCGAGACCTCTGGGGATCGATATTCTGAACAAAAATGATGACGTCGGGGGTCTGGGACTACTCTGAGATCCAGGCATTGTACGTTTTTCGCACTGGGCGTTTTCGCCCAGCGTCGCCCACGGATTATCACAGATCGATCTGGCTCGAAAGATGCCGCCGAAAGATGGGGTCTGGGGCTCAGGTCGTGATTTTCGCGATGTTGTATTTTGTCGCAGCGTCGGAATTCAGGATGCACAGTCAAGACGTCGAAGGAAGGGCCACTTCTGGTTTTCGGGCCGCTCCTCAGATCCAGGTCGGGAAGCCAGCCCATTTCGTGGCCGAGGCTCGCCGTGGCCAGGAACGTCCTTTCGTTCCTTGTGTAGCGCGCCTTGCGGTAGCGCGACGGCTGCACACCTATGAAAACAATCCTGGAGGCCCACGGCGGCGCGCAGCAGTTGTACCATCTCGTCCACACGTCCGCTCCGTACGATATGGGTCGACGTTCGCGCGGGGATGCTCCGACGTAAGTCCGACGTGAATCCGACGTGAATCCGACGTGAGCCTGACGTGAATCCGATGTGGAACCGACGCACGTTGGGTCTCGAGTTGCCGCGCGAGGCCTCCAGGATTGTGAAGGCCTTACGGCCGGTGCCGCCGACCTAGAAGGACGACGACGACGACGACCACGACGACAACTACAACGACGATCTGATGACCGTGCTACAGTCTCTGGACATGGGGCGGGCGTTGGAGGGATGAGGATGAGGAGGAGGAGGAGGATAAGGAGGAGGAGGAGGAGGAGGAGGAGGAGGAGGAGGAGGAGGAGGAGGAGGAGGAGGAGGAGGAGGAGGAGGAGTAGGAGGAGGGGGACGAGGACTGGCACTGCCACGCCTGTTTTTTTCTCACTTGCACACCTTCACCTCTTCACTCGCAACTCTACTGTTGAAAGCAGAACTTGCACCAATGCAACTTGCCTTGCAGCCATCAAGGCACCTACGCAGCCGCCAGGGCATGCACCAGGGCACCAGGCGTTGCATGCAGTGACACTTGCCTTGCAACCACTGGTGCAGCAGGCCACTGCCACGCCTGTCTTTCTCTTCCTGTGCCATTCTACCTCAACCTCGTCGCAGGCCAACTGGCTTGCCCCCCTTCCTCTGTCAGGTTGGGCACCTCTGCGGAGGGGGGCCCAGGGCGCCCCCTAGGGCGCCGACCCGAATGGGGGAGGACCCAGGAACGGACCCCTGGGCCCAGACCTTGCCACACTCAGCCTGCCACGCGCTGCTGTGTCAGCGCGCCACACGCTGCCGCACTCACATCCCCCTACTCACCTGCCCCCTTCGAGGTCATGATCGGTCGCCTTTCTCACTTTCCCTTCCCTCCCTGTCTGTCTGTCTGTCTGTCTGTCTGTCTGTCTGTCTGTCTTTCTTTGCGTGTGCCAACGCATGTTAAAACACGTGGCAGCGGGTAGCCTTTGGAGCTGTGCTCCAAAGGTCACTGGGCTTTAGTTTGATCACCCCCCCAGGGAAGACCGTCCCTTGGGGGGGGGGGGCAGTCGGAAACCTTTTATGCCATCAGGAATCAGGAATCAGGAATGAGGAGGAGAAGGAGGAGGAGGAGGAGGAGGAGGAGGCGGAGGAGGCGGAGGAGGAGGAGGCGGGCCCGTGCCCGGCGAAGGCCTAGAGCCCGAACGCTGAGAAAAGTCCGTCGCGATTTTTGCTGATGACGCGAAGGGGCTTGGTTTTCGGGGCATATCTCGGACCTCCAGCGGCCGTTTGGGACGACCCGGGTACCCCTGGAAGCGCTCTCGCCGAGGCGCAGCTGCTGGAGAGTACTTCGAGGCAGAGAAACCTGAAAGAGACACCAGAACTCTTCGAACATCGCAGAAACAACTTTCGGAAGCCTCCCGGTCTGTCCCCGTACTTGGATCACCGCGGGGACCGCTGAGGGAATGTGGGGGGTATTTGTGGATGCCGAGGTGTCTTTATGTCTGGCCTGACCTAGCTTGTAAGTGGGTCAGGGTTGTAAAGATCCTTGCAAAGATCCTGGCCCCTCTACGCCTTTAGGGCACTCGCAGCCTACTTGCCAGCTAGGTCAGGCTAGGCATCACCCACCGTTGGCATGAACTCATGCTCCCCACTGTACAGTTGGCAACCCGCCGCGGTGATCAGAGTGGTTTCCGGGTCATGGCTCGGGTCTCCGGCGGCCGTTCGGAACGATCCGGGCACCCTCAGAAAGCTCTCGCTGAGGCGGTGTTGCTGGAGAGCATCCCGACGCGGGATATGCTCAAAGAAACATCGAAAAATTGCAACACCCTCCCGCCCTCCACCCGCATCCTTGGATGCGGAGGGGATCTGGGTAGTTGACCCCGAGAAGTTCCGAGCCTTTTTCCCGAGGCAGGCTTCTGATCCTGAGCCAATTTTGAGGGCCCTGGGGCCCGGTCATGGCCCCCAGATGTTGAAATTGGTAGAAGGTTTGTTTCCTATCCATCTTGTGGTGTTGGGTCTGCGTTTCGAATAGACAATGCCGCGCTTCCTTCCCGAGTATGTAAGGGCGGGCCTATCGCTGGTCAATCGGCGATGCGTCGCCGATTCCAGGTCGATGTTTCCCCTCCCGTCCCCGTGTGAGCCTGTCCCCCCCTAGCGTTGACCCTCATTGTCCCTCTACCCTGAGATCCGACGTTGCGAACAAATTGTAACTTCGCGAAAAATCGCGACAATGGCCCCAGACCCAATCTTTCTGTGATATTTTTCGAGCCAGATCGATTTATGAGGGTCCCGCCCGGGGCCCCCAACGAGCCCAAATCGCTGGGTATGAAAAATTGCAACGCCTGGATTTGAGGGTAACCTCAGAGGGTCTTTAATGCTAACGGGGATCCCCCCTAAGCTCTGGGCTGGAAATTCAAGTCGTGTTTCCCCTCTTCGTCCTTCCCCTCATCATCACCATCTCCATCACCATCACCATCATAATCACCATCAGGGATCCTCATCCCCCACCATCATCAGCGGTGGCCGCCGCGGGGGAACAATTATTTTCCCAGCATTGTTGGGACTCAAATCCGTCCATAAGCCCGCGCGGAATTGAATTTACCATTATTGGGGGAGGGGGGTTTTGAAAATACCCTTCGCGGTCACGCAAGGACGGGCGCGTGGTGCTGGCGCGCCTCCGGGAAACGGTAGGAGGAGGAGGGAGGAGGGAGGAGGAGGGAGGGAGAAGGGAGGAGGGAGGAGGCAGGAGGAGGCGGAGGAGGAGAAGGAGGAGGAGGAGGAGGAGGAGGAGGAGGCGGAGGAGGAGGAGAAGGAGGAGGAGGAGGAGGAGGGGAGGGAGGGGAGGGGAGGGAGGGAGGGAGACAGACGAGGAGGGAGCAGGGGGGAAAGGGGGATTCGCGTGGAGGGCCGAGCTCTTCCTCGACTCTTGAGCCGAGCCGAGCTCATGCTCGCCTCTTGCGGGTATGCCAGGACGGGCGCGTGGTGCCTGCGCGCCTCCGGGAGCACCCCTTCGCCGGGGCCGCCCTCGACGACGCGCTGGCGGGCCTCCTCGCAAGGCAGGGCGTGGAGCTCCTGCCAGCGGCGGCCGCCTCGGAGCCGCGGCGGCAGAGCGCCGCCAGGAGGCTGGCGCAGGACAGGAGGAGGAGGAGGAGGAGGAGGAGGAGGAGGAGGAGGAGGAGGAGGAGGAGGAGGACGAGGAGGAGGACGAGGAGGACCAGTGCAAACTCAAGAGTCATCAAAGATGTTGGTCCCTCCAAGCCCCCTCTTCATAGGCCGCATACAACGGTTCATTTCCACTGAGGGACGTGCACTGTTGGAAGACGACCGTTTGAGTAACCAAAAGCATGCCAAAACATTGTTTTCGGGATTCGAACGCAACGCGTCAACCTGACCATTGCGTCTTGACAATCCAGAATCGTGCCAGAGCGCCATTCCTGGGACTAAGACCGCGAACCAACGTAACTTCTGCGCCCTCATAATCCTGAATACTTCCAAAATGCAGTTTTCTGGTGAGCTGGTCATGGGAATCCGTGGAACTTTTTGATTTTTTACAAGCGAATATGGGCGGCGCTGCGGCGAGAGCCACATTTTTTAGGAGGAACCGCCTTCAACCCGTACAACTCGTGCAATTTTTAAACGGAGTGTGCGCGGCGCTAAGGCGGGAGCCACATTTTGAAAGCGACCGCCTTCAATCCGTGAAGCTCTTGCAACTTCTTAAAACGAACTTGCGCGGCGCTAAGGCGAGAGTCACATTTTGAGAGCTACTCGCCTTCAATCAGTGAAACTCTTGCATTATTTTGCAGCGAATGTGAGTGGCACGAAGGCGAGAGCTACATTTTGAAAACGACCCGCCCTCAATCCATGAAACCCTTGCAACTTTTAAGAACTACTGTGCGCGGCGCTTAGGCGAGAGTCACATTTTGAAAACGACCCGCCCTCCATTTGTGAAACTTCCAATTTTGAAGCTTCAGGGTATTCAGTGGTGAGGAAGTCTCAGGCGAAACGCCCGGCCCGCCTAATGAATTGGCCTCGGGGTGCGACAGGGAGAAGTTGTTTATAAGGACAAGGAATGGAGGAGTTGGAGGAGGAGGAGGAGGCCGAGGACGAGGACGAGGATGATGAGGAGGAGGACATCTTGCTCTTTTCCCTATTCTCTCTTCCTCCTTCGGTCTTTCGGTCTTTTTGCTGCTACCTCTTGCAGATACTCCCAAGAGGAGGAGGAAGAGGAGGAGGAGGAGGAGGAGGAGGAGGAGGAGCAGGAGGGAGGTGGAGGAGGAGGAGAACGGGGAGGAATAGGGAGGAGAATAAGGACATATCAGCTTACCGTTTACAGCTTATCCCACCAGCTGGTGACTCCAGGGGCGACCGGCCCTGGAGTTACCTGGCTCACTAGCTTCGTCACCCCTTTCCAGGGCCGACCGGCCCTGGGGGTGGATGGTCGCGTCCATCGGACTCTCAAACCATCAGTGGCTCAGTGGCTCAGTGGCTCAGTGGCTCAGGAGGAGGATGAGGATAAGGAGGAGGAGGAGGAAGAGGAGGGAGAGGAGGGGGAGGAGGAGGAGGAGGCGTCCAGGTCGTCCAGGGTTGCCGGTCCAGTCCTCTACCTTCTTCTTCTTCTTCGTTTCTTCCTCCTTCTCCCTCCTCATTCATCTCCTCCTTATCCTCCTCGTCGTTCTCCCTCGTCGTCGTCGTCGTCGTCCTTCTCTTTCTCCTACACCCCTCTTCCTTGTCGCAACCCCAGACGTGTCGGTATGATGAGCTGGGCGTTTCGCTTGAGATTTCTTTTCCATTTGCGAAACTGAAGCTTGGATGTTATGACAGTTTTAAAGATGGAGGGCGGCCCGTTTTCAAGATGTGGCTCTCGCCGTAGCCCCGCGCACATTCGTATTAACAGTTTGTACACATTTCAAAGATGGAGGGCGGTCCGCTTTCAAAACGTGGCTCTTGCCTCGACGCCGCGCACATTTTTTTTTAAAAGCTTTCAGCATATTCAAAGATGGAGGGCTGTCCGTTTGCAAGATGTGGCTCAAGCTCTAGCGGCGCGCACATTCGTCTTAAAAAGTTTGCAACAGCTTCCGCGATGGAAGTTGGCCCCTTTCCACAATGTGGATCTTACCTCAGCGCCGCGTATACTTGTTTTAAAGGTTTGCAGCACTCAAGGGTTCGCAATCCTCAGGAATTATATCTTTGCACTGTCTAGGGTTATCAAGACGCAGCGGTCATTGTAATCGATGTGTTGGATTCCCAGGAATGGTGTCCTGGCACGATTTAGGATTGTCAGGACGCAGCAGTCACTCCGATTCGCGGCGTTGCTGTCCGAGGGAGGGTGTTTTGGCACGATTGAGGATTTTCGGAGAGTTGTCCTCCAGTGAGACATGTTCCGCTATGAAATGGGAATCTGAAGAGAATATGGAGAGCAGGTTTATTGCAGCATTGTTGATGTGTCTTGCGTTTGCGCTCCTCCTCCTCCTCCTCCCTCCACCTCCTCCTCCTCCTCCTCTTCCTCCTCCTCCTCCCTCCTCCTCCTCCTCCTCCTCCTTCTCCTCCTCCTCCTCCTCCTCACCCTTCTGATTCTGATTCTCCTTCTCCTCCTCCTCTTTCTCCTCCTCCTCCTCCTTCTCCTCCTCTCTAGGCCTCCCAGAGGGGGCGGGAGTATATGGGGTCGGAGGATCGCGTCGCATCGCCGATGCATCGGCGATGCGGCCCGATGAGTTGCCCGATTTTCGCCACGCCGACGGCGGCGATGCATCGCCGACGTCGCCGACGCATCGCTGCTGCATCGCCGATACATCGGCGATGCATCGGCGATGCAGCGCGTTCCCCCGACCCCATCTACTCGGACCGCCTTTATTGGCTCCAGCTTGCAGAAGGGGGGAGAAAGGGGCCCCCTCGTCGCCACGGCTGGACGCGGCTCGAAAAACTGGTCCGTTTGTACCTCGGGAGGGGTCCGCAGGAAGATTTTGAGCGGACCCAGGACATCGATGATGCAAAAGCGGCGTGCACAAACTGTCGGATCTGCGCGCGTATTTCTTGGATCTGCGATGGGTTCGCCCTGGCGGCGCCTCCAGCGCCGCCCACAGCTCGCTCCGCGCGCCAGGGAGGGTGGTCCAGCGCCGATCCAAGAAGTCCGCGCGGAGCTCCGAAAGCTCATGAGTATGCGTTCTTTCTTTTCGAGGACATGAAGGAGACGATCTGCTGGTGCAGCCACGTGCCGCTGGCGGAGGCCATCTTTCTCTCCTGTCCTTCTCCAGGGCTTCGAGGTTCGAGGATCGAGGTTCGTCTTCTGGAGGTTCGAGGATGAAGTATCGAGGTTCGCTCTCTCGGCGATATGATTTGTTCAGCTTGCGTTTTTCCCTACGTTTCTCCCGACGATGCGATTTGTTCAGCTTGCGTTTTTTCTCATGTTTCAGCCCTCGGGGCCAGTTATCGGGTTCCGGGACCGCCAAGAGCGGACCCAGAACGAACAGCTACCCCCAGTAGAGGGTCGGGACATTTGGGGCCGCGCATCGAAAAATCACACCGTCGGACGTGTAGGTCCTCCTCCTTCCTCCTCCCCCCTCCCCTGCCGGCTTTGTCTCACGGTTTTGGTGGCGGTGCGATTTGGTTCGCAGTGCGGGCTGACGCGTGAGATGTGGGGAGGCTTGTGGCGGGGGGCGTTTCTTCGCGGAGATACAAAGACGCGCCGCTGGCGGAGGCGCCTCCGTCGGAGCCGTTCATGCACACGCTGCCCGACGGCCAGGAATTGGCGACGCGCGCGGGCCCAGACCCCCTCGCTTCACGAGCAAAGCGCGACGGACGGTTCTTTCGCCTGCTCTCGGCCTCTTGTGGCCCTGGGGCCGTCCACAAACGACTCGGGGCGAAACGCTGGTCCTGGGGAAAGGATCGAGATCTCTGGGTGGGGGTCGACGTAGTGAAACACAAGTCATCACAGTCAACCCGGACAGTGAGGATGGGCAGCCTTCTCAAGGGTACCCTTGCATCCTTGCCTCCTCGGCGCATCCTTGGCCACTCTCGCTGGCCGCGCCCCGCTCGAAAAGCGTCGAAATGGGCTTCCAAGGGCCTTGCATCTTTATCACGCCATCCTTACGATGCGGGCCGACCATGCGGCGGGGGCCCAGAAGGGGTGTGGCGTGAGGGGGTGTGGGGGGCGGCCTGCGGGGTGGGAGGCTTTGCCTGGCAGGAGGAGGGCCTTCTCACAGGCCCCTGGCAGCTTCGGAGGAGCCCTTGTTTCTTTTTGGGGGAATTCAAAACAATTGCTTTTGAATTCTAGACGCTTCGCGTAACCCCACCAGCGTCCGTGGCCCCTCTGGCTCAAGCCCCTCTGGCTCAAGCCCTTCTGGCTCAAGCCGTGTCGGCTCGAGGTTGGCTCGGCGCGACCTGGGTCCGCTGCCTCTGGGGCCGGCCGGATGGAGCCGCCCTCTGCACGGCGGCGACGGCTGCGCCGCGCTGCCGCCGCCCGCGCCGCTCCGGCGCCGCCCCCTGGCCGTCCGCCCGCTGGGTGGGCCGCCGGCCCTGCGGCCGCTGGCGCTGGCCTGGCCGGCGTTCGCTCGCGCCGCCTGCCCCCCGGGCGGGCCGCCTCCAGCCCGGCCGCCGCCGCCGCCGCCTCCGGCGGCGCGGCCCTGGGCGCTGCCGCTGCCGCCTGCCCGGCCGCCGCTGCCGCGGCCGCCTGCGGCGCGGCCCTGGGCGCTGCGGAGGCCGCGGCGACCGCCGGCCTCTGGCTGGCCGTCGCCGCTGCGGCCCTGGCGGCCGTGCTGGCCGCGCGCGCGGCCGCGCCCTTGCTGCCGCGGCCGCCCCCCCTGCGGCGGCCGCGGGCAGCTCCGCGTCGGCGGCGGCTGCGTCGTGCGGCGCGTCGGCCGCTGCGGCCGTGCCGACGCCCGGGGGCGGCGCCACCTCGGACCCTGCCGCCGCCGCCGCCGCTGCCGGCTCCCCGGCGGCGGCGGCGGCGGAGGGCTCGGTGGCCAGCGCCGCCGCGGCCGCGGCCGCCCTCGGCGACCCCCCGCGGCAGCAGCGGCAGCAGCGGCAGCAGCAGCTGCAGCAGCAGCAGCAGCAGCAGCAGCAGCAGCAGCAGCGGCTGCAGCAGCAGCAGCTGCAGCAGAGAGGGGCACCCCAGCACCCTGGCAGCCCGGTGCCCGTCGGCAGACAATGTACCCTTGCATCCCCGTGTCCGGGTCCTGACGACCTCGCGGGCGCCCCTGGCGGCCACCAGACCTCTCAAAGCGTGCAGACCGCCGTCAGCCGTGATCCTGGCATCCCCCTGATACAAAGCGACCAGGCGGCCGTCAGCCGTGATCCTCAAAACTCTGACTGTCGGAAGGAGGTACCCTTGCTCCCTGGCGCCCTTCCGGGCACCCTTGGCGGCCAGCAGACCTCGCAAGAAGACGCAGGGCCCGTCAGGCTAGAAGGGAACGGAACGGTTGTAACGATGCAGTGCGTTCAGACGGCCATCAGCCGCGACCCTGGCACCCATCTGGGACAACCAGCATCGAGGGCCATCAGCCGTGACCCTGGCGACGAGGGATCCGCGAGAGCTCAAGGCACTCTTGCATCCCAGTGCCCGAGCCATCCTCACGACTCCGGCTGTCCGAAAGAGGCTCCGTTGCACCCTTGCAGCCCTGTGTCCGTTGGCGAACGAGGCGCCATTGCCTCCCCGTGCCCGGGTCCTCACGCCCTCGCGGGCGCCCCCCTGGCGGCCAGCAGACCTTTCAAAGCGTGCAGACTGCCGCCAGCTGTGATCCTGGCATCCCCCTGATGCAAAGCGACCAGACGGCCGTCAGCCGTGATCCTCACAACTCTGACTGTCGGAAGGAGGCACCCTTGCTCCCTGACGCCCTTCCGGGCGCCCCTGGCGGGCAGCAGACTTCGCGAGAAGACGCAGGGCCCGTCAGGCCAGAAGGGAACGGAACTGTTGTAACGATGCAGTGCGTTCAGACGGCCATCGGCCTTGACCCTGGCATCCATCTGGGGCAACCAGAGTCGACGGCCATCAGCCGTGACCCTGGCGACGAGGGATCCGCGAGAGCTCAAGGCACTCTTGCATCCCAGTGCCCGAGCCATCCTCGCGACTCCAGCGGTCCGGAAAAAGCTCCCTTGCACCCTTGCAGCCCTGTGTCCGTTGGCGAACGAGGCGCCGCTGCTTCCCCGTGCCCGGGTCGTCGCGCCCTCGCGGGCCCTCGTCGCGCCCTGGCGGCCAGCAGACCATTAGAAGAGAAGCCGAGCCCGGAGCGGCTGCGATGTCGGACGCACAAGGAGGAATTGGGCACGTTGGGCCAGAAGGCAGCCAGGGGGTCATGTCGGAACAAGCAGCTTTCAGCCGCAGCAGTCCTTCGAGCTAGCCACAGGCTGAAACGGGCACTCCTGCAGCTCCTCACCCCCGTCAGCGTCCCTGGGTCGGAGTTTTTTGGTGGAGGCCGAAGGTGCGCTTGGAGCGGCGCCCACCCCTGGCGACGGTATCGCGGCGGCAGTTCGGAAGGCGTCAGAGAGAGCGCCCGAAAACGGAGTCCCACCACGCATAGAAGAGAGCCAGGGTGCCGTAGATCCAGGAGCGGCCGTCAGCTGCTACAGTTCTCGCGACGGGTGCGTGGGCGCAGGTGCGACTGACCGGGGCCCAGGGCATCCGCGACTGGAGGGCTCGCCTGACTCCTGGATGGGCGTGCGGGCCGCAGACGGGCGCGTCCTCGCGGTCGGCGCAGACGCTCCAGCCGGCGCTTCCGAGGCCATCCCCGTGGCCGACGGCAGACGTGGAGCCCGCTACCTGGAGAGTCTGGGGACGTCGTCGCACCTGGTTGAGTGCGAGACCCAGCGACACCTCGCTGTGACTCTGCCCACCGCCGCCCCCGGCGCGCTCGAAGCCTCCTCGCGGGGGAACAACGGACCCGCCTGGCAGAGACAGGACGACGAGGCCATCCGCCAGCTTGTCGGCAAAAACCCTTTCGCGCCCATTCGCCTTCTTTCCCCTGGCAGCGATCCCGCCCGAGCGGACAGCGGACCGCCGCCCCCGTCTGACAACGTGCCCGTCCTGTGTAACCCACAGCAATCCCACATCGGACGATAGCCTCGCGGCGACAGGTGTGGGCGCGCCAGCGAGCGTGGACGGGCACAGGCCTGAAGGCGAAAGCCAGCGATTGGGGCTCGTCCCCGCATATCGCAATGCAGCGCCCCCTTCTGCCCCAGCTGCCAGAGGCGACCCGGCCCCTGCCTGGCGGCCAACCGCGCCGCCCGCTCCGGCCCGCATGGCCTCGCCAGGCGTCCCGGCCCCAGTGGCCACCGTGCCTTGCGAAGCCGCGGGCGACTCTGTCGGCGGGCGCCGGGATGCGGCGTCGCGCGCTTCGTCTGCCCGCCTCGCTCGCCGTGAGCGGCCGGCCTCGCGGCAGACGATTGCCCGGTCAGATCAGGGTGGCAATGTTGCAACCTTGGAGCGGATCGACGCGTTCCGCCTGGCGACGACCGAGGGTGGATCCTGGATGTCTGCCGTTGGCGGTCGTTTCAAAGTGGGCGACGCTGTCCTAACCGAGCACTATGATTTCAGCGACGTGTCTGTCTATGACGCTTGGGTGTCGGCGCTGGGGCCGCTGGGGCACGGTGGCCCGCGCGTGCTCTTCCCCGACGACGGCGCCGGCCAGGCGGGGCACGCGTGCCTGCAGTGCGGCGAGATCTCTGCGTCTTTTCTGCTGCATCGGCGGCGCGACCGCCAGGGCGGAGCTGCTCTGGTGACGTGCAAGGGCGCCGCCGCTGCGCCGGTCGCCCAGCGAGGGCCGGCTGCAGAGCGGCCGGCATGGATAGTGCGGCCAGCGAACAGAGAGGCCGTTTGACTAAGCCGTGATCCTCGCAATTCTGACTGTCAGAAGGATTCGCCCTTGCTCCCTGACGCCCTTCCGGGCACCCCTGGCGGGCAGCAGACGCAGGGCCCGTCGGGCCAGAAGGGGCGGAACGGTTGCAACGATGCAGTGCGTTCAGACGGCCATCAGCCGCGACCCTGGCATCCATCTGGGGCAACCAGATTCGACGGCTATCAGCCGTGGCCCTGGCGGCGAGGGATCCGCGAGAGCTCGAGGCACTCTTGCGTCCCAGTGCCCAGGCCATCCTCTCGACTCCGGCTGTCCGGGAGGGGCCCTGTGTCCGTTGGCGAACGAGGCGCCCTTGCCCCCCCGCGCCTGGGCCCTCGCGCCCTCGCGGGCGCCCCCGGCGGACAGCCGACCGCGCAGAGCGTGCAGACGGCCATCAGCCGTTATCCTGGCATCCCCTTGATACGCAGCGACCAGACGGCCATCAGCTGTGATTTTCGCAATTCTGACAGTCAGAAGGAGGCGCCCTTGCTCCCTGACGCCCTCCTGGGCACCCCTAGCGGCCAGCGGGCCTCGCAAGAAGACGCAGGGCCCGTCAGTCCAGAAGGGGGCGGAACGGTTGCAACGATGCAGTGCGTTCAGACGGCCATCAGCCGCGATCCTAGCCCCATCTGGGGCAACCGGAGTCGACGGAGGCCCCCCCGGAGGCAAGCGATCCGTGCAGTTACATCTACGACAAAACGGCCATGAGCCGTGCCCGGCCCTGACAAAGCGGCCGTCGGCCGTCCCTGGCATGGGCGTCCCCGACAGTGCGGCCATCTGCCGTGCCTGGCTTCCTTCTCGCTCTCTCCCGCTCTCTCCTTTCCCCTCCCGGCCTTTCCTTCGTCGCCGCGGCTGGGCGCGGCCGAGCCCGTTGCTGGTGCCCTTCGGCCGCGGCGCCTCGGGCGGCGCGCGCGAGAGGGAAGGGCGAGCGCGCTGGCAGACGGCCCTGGCGCTGACCCGCGAGAGGCGGAGAATGCGGCTGGAGCCAACCACCATCATCGGTGCGACACTGCTGAGCGAGACGGCAGTCGTTCCGCTGGGGCCCGACATCACCATCGCCCACGACCCTGTGAACAGCGCGTGCGAGAAGAGCAGGCTTTGGCAGTGGCAGCGCGACGTGGCGCTGCGGAGCGAGACCTGGGGCGCGATGCTGGAGCCCGGCAGCTTCGCCTACGTCACTGTTAACAGTAACAGTGACAGAAGGCCGTGGCGCTGCTGAGCGAGATCCGGGTCGCGTAGCTGGAGACCAACATCTTCGCATACTGCGCCCCGAACAGCGAGCGCGAGAAGAGCGGGCTTTGGCAATCGCAGCGGGTTGTGGCTCTGCTGTTCGAGATCTTGCTCGCGAAGCCGGGGCCCGGCATCATCGCCTGCGGCGCTGCGAGCAGGGCGTGCGAGAGAAGCAGGCGTTGGCAGTGGCAGCGAGCAGTGGCGATGCGGGGCGAGATCGTGGTCGTGAAGCCGGAGCCCGTTATCACCGCCTACGGCAGTGTGAACAGCGCGTGCGAGTAGAGCTGACGCTGGCAGTGGCAACGCGTGCGACACTGCTGAACGAGACGGCATTCATGAAGCTGGAGCCCGAGATCATCTTCGCCCACGTCCCTGCGAGCAGCGCGTGCAAGAATAACAGGCGTTGGCAGTGGCAGCGCGTCGCGGCGCTGCGGATCGAGACCCAGGACACGAGGCTCGAGCCCAGCAGCTTCACCTACGCCTCTGCGAACAGCACGTGCGAGAAGCGCAGTTGTTGACAGTGACAGAAGGCCGTGGCGCTGCTGAGCGAGATCCGGGTCGCGAAGCTGGAGACCAACATCTTCACCTACGGCGCCCCGAACAGCGGGCGCGAGACGAGCAGGCGTTGGCAGTGGCAGCAGGTCGTGGCGCTGGTTGTCATGCTGCTTGAGCCCAACATCCCCACCTACGGCGCTCTCATAGCGCGTGCGAGAGGAGCAGGCGTTGCAGTGGCAGTGGGCAGTGGCGCTGCCAAGCGAGTTAGTGGTCGCGAAGCTGGAGCCCGCCAACATCATCACGTACGGCACTGTGAACAGCGCGTGCGAGAAGAGCAGGCGCTGGCAGCGGCGGCGCGTTGCGGCGCTGCCGCGAAGCCGGAGCCCGACATCATCATCACCTGCGTCCCTGTGAACAGCACGTGCGAGAAGAGCAGGTGTTGGCATTGGCAGCGCGACGCGGCGCTGCGGAGCGAGGCCCGGGGCGCGAAGATGGGGCCCAGCAGCTTCCCCTACGTGCACTGTGATCAGCGCGTGCCGGAAGAGCAGGTGTTGGCAGCGGCAGCAGGCCGTGGCGCTGCTGAGTGAGATCCGGTTCGCGAAACTGGGGCCCAGCAACATCACCTACGGCGCCCTGTGCAGCGGGCGCGAGCCGAGCAGGCGTTGGCAGTGGCAGCAGATCGTGGTGCTGCCGAGCCAGTTGGTGTTCGTGAAGCTGGAGAACAGCATCATCACCTACGGCATCCTGAGCAGGTCGTGCGAGGAAGGCAGGCGTTGCCAGCGGCAGTTGGTGGCGTCGCCGAGCGAGAGGGTGGTCATGCAGCTGGGGCCCAACATCCTCGCCTACGGCGCTCTCGTGCGCGTGCGAGAGGAGCAGGCGTTGGCAGCGGCAGTGGTCAGTGGCGCAGCTGAGCGAGATTGTGGTCGCGAAGCTGGAACCCGCCAACATGACCTCCGTCACTGTGTGCAACGCGTGCGAGGAGAGCAGGCGTCGGTTTTGACAGCAACCCGTGGTGCTGCTGAACGACATGACAATTGTGAAGCTGGAGCCCAGCATCAGCACCTACGGCACTGTGGACAGCGAGTGCGAGATGAACAGACGTTGGCTGGGGCAGCAGGTCGTGGCATTGCTGAGCCAGATGAGGATCGCGAAGCGGGAGCCCAGCACCCTCACCTACAGCATCCTGAACAGGCTTGCGAGGAGAGCAGGTGTTGCCAGCGGCAGCAGTTGGTGGCGTCGCTGAGCGAGATGGTGGGCGTGCGGCTGGAGCCCGGTATCATCACCTACGGCGCCCTCAACAGCGAGTGCGAGAGGAGCAGGCGTTGCCAGAGGCAGCAGGCATGGCGCTGCTGAGCGAGATGGCAGACGTGAAGCTGGAGCCCAGCATCACCACCTACGACGCCCTGTGCAGCACGTGCGAGAATCGCAGGCGCTGGCAGTGGCAGCAGACTGTGGTCCTGCTGAGCGAGACGGCAGACGTGAAGATGGAGCCCAACACCATCACGTTCGGCACCCTGAATAGCGCGTGCGAGAAGAGCACACGTTCGCAGTGGCAGCTGCCTCGAGGGCAGCGGCGGGGAGTGTAGTGGCCACGGCTGTGGCTCGGTGGGAGGAGTTGGAGTGCTCGACGATGGCTACGGCAGCGCGTTGGGTGGAGGAGGGGGCGGCCGTGGCAGCCCTCGGCATCAGGTAATGGGAAGTGAACACGTGCAGACGGCCATCAGCCGTATCCCAGGCTTCCCCACGCGACGGCTTTCGACCCGCCTCGCGTGCCTGGTGGCCAAAAGCTACCCCGCCGGCCCATCCAGAAACGATGCCCAGATCGATCGGCGCGCTCCGGCGACTAAGGTTCTCGTGGCAGCCGTCTGCTGCACCCTGGTTCTCCAAAATTTTACGCAGCCGTCAGCTGCGCCCTGGCAATATGTAGGAATGTTACAAGAACATCTGGCCGTCCGCCGGATCCCTAGCAGTCCCTGGCAGTCAGACGGCCACGAGCTGGGAGAGGGGTCAACGCACCAGCGCGGTAGAGCAGGCCAACGACCGTTGCCCCCCCAGGACCACCGGGGCAATGGTTGGGCCGAGAGGTGCCCAGGTCACCCAGAGGCGGCCATCTGCTGGGAGCAATGAGCGTCCCCAGGCCAACACCTGGGATAGAGTTCACACTACCGTTGCGGCCGTCAGCCGCTCCCTGGCTCCCTATGGATCCGCCGTCTTATGGTCGGCTACCGACTGCGAGCCAGGAGCTTGCCCGTGCATCTCCCCAGAGTATGGAATTCTCGTATTAACCTTTGCGGCCGTGAGCCGTTCCCTGGTTCCTTGACTCTCTCTCTCTCTCTCTCTCTCTCTCTCTCTCTCTCTCTCTCTCTCTCTCTCTCTCTTTTTGTCTCCCTCTCTCTCTCTCTCTCTCTCTCTCTCTCTCTCTCTCTCTCTCTCCACGGTCGATGCGGCCATAGGCCGCATTTCCCTGCGCAGGCAAGGGTTGATCGGCCATCTGCCGGATGTCCCCGCGGTCCGTCTTGCACTCGGCCGGAGAACTGGCAGTCTCTGGCGATCCGACGGCCATGAACCGGGAGACGGGGCACCATCCCAGCGCTGCAGCGCACACTAATGTCAGCCGCCACCCAGGGCCATTTGGATACAGGGTGGGCCGTGAGGGTACACGGGGTACCAAGAGAGTGGAAGTCTACCCGCTGTGTGCATGTTGCGCCCCCGTGCTTTTCCCCTGGTGCCGTGGAGTTCTCATGCTAACACCTGTGCGGCCGTCAGCCGCTCCCCGGGTCTCTGCTATTTTTTTTGTTTCTCTCTCTCTCTCTCTCTCTCTCTCTCTCTCTGTCTCTGTCTCTGTCTCTGTCTCTGTCTCTGTCTCTGTCTCTGTCTCTGTCTCTGTCTCTGTCTCTGTCTCTGTCTCTGTCTCTGTCTCTGTCTCTGTCTCTGTCTCTGTCTCTGTCTCTGTCTCTGTCTCTCTCTCTCTCTCTCTCTCTCTCTCTCTCTCTCTCTTTCCATGGGGGCGGTGCGGCTTTCTGCCTTGCGTGCACAAGGATAGGGCAGCCATCGGCCGTGCGTTCTTGCAGTCTGACTCGCATCAGTTCGCACGGCTACCGGCCGTCCCCTGGCACTGGGCAGTCCCTCTGGGCTCCTCTCTCCCTGGCGGGCTGGTGGCGTCAGTTCCTGCCTGCCCACGCCGCGCGAGGGTCTTCATAAGGGCGGGGCGGCCAGCTGCCGCGCGACCCTGCAGCTTCGCACCGTCTGTGTGGCCAACCGCCCCCTGGCGCTGGACTCCCATGGTGGGCGCCTCTCTCCCGCCGGCCCGGTGATGTCCGTTCCCGCTGGCCTGGTCCGCTCTCCCGCGCAATGCGCGGTCCCCGCCGTGCGGCGTCCACGACGCACGCCCCTGGCCAGGCTCCCTGGTGCGTTGGCACTCCCTGGGCCCTGGTCTACAGTGCTCGCCGCAGCCGCCCGTGTCTGGCGTCGTCTTCGGGGTTTTGCGAGATGTGTCGCGGAGTGGTGCAGCCTTCCAGCAGACACCGTGGTTCCCCATTGGCGCCCTGCCACCGCTTGTCCGGCTTGCACCCTGCCGCAGCTGTGGCCCTGGCCTTTGGCGCCCTGTGGCGACATGGTCAGTTCGTACTTGGTCACTCATGCCCATGGTACCTCAGCTCGAATGCGTTGCTTCCAGCTCTTCGTTCCTGGTAGCGCGCCGCATACTGGGCCCAGCGGCGGAGGCGCTCCGCTAGTTTGATGCGTGGTTTGCAGATACAGAGCCGATCATGCTCTCCTGGCGTGCAGGACTTACTTCCACTCTGGCGTTTTACAGCAATTCTCCCGCATGTTGCATCTGCTACTCTGGCCTTCGGCAGGCAGCTCAGCCGGCCTCCCATCAGCTGCAGCCCAACCGGCGGCTGCTTCTGAGTGCAGGCCCGGCCGCTTCGCTCTAGGCTCGCGCGTAGCCAATTTGGCAGGCCCGTGGCCCGGACCTCTCCTTGGCCGCCTGCGCCTTCGCTTGCGGCCGCGACCAAAAAGTAACCCCACCAGCCGACGCTCTTCGGTGTCTGGCGATCCGGATCCATTCCGCTGGGCGCCCGCATGCCTGGTCTTCCGGGGCGGTGGCCTGCTGACCTTCGTTCCGCGTCCCTCGGCCTGCCCTGGGCTTGCTGCGCGTCGTGGTGGCAGTCTTCCTCGTCTTGGACATGGTTGGCTTCTGAACTACCACCTGGAGCTGCACGTCGCCCGGAAGTACTTCCTGGCGTGCGCTCTCTTCTGGGCGGCAGCGAGGCCCGCCTCCTGTTTGCCTCTCCCCTTTTTTTGGTCTTGTCTCTTTTTGCTTTCCTGTTCCCGTGCGCTACTTTAGGCCGTGTCCTCTGTGCTTCGCCCCTCGACGCCGCCCGATCTTCTCGCCGCGGTCGCGATCAAAAAAGCAGCCCCACCAGCCCATCCAGAAACGATGCCCAGAGGAATTGCTTCGATCAGGGAAGTGGGCAGCACGTGGAGGAAGGGTCCCCCAGTGGAGGCCTCTTGGGGCGTCTTGGGGGCCGCTTGGCTGTCCCGGGCGCCTCTTGGAGCGTTTTGGGTGCTTCGGAAGCCTCTTGGGAGCGAAGCCTCTTGGGCGCCTGTTGGGGCCTCCTGGGGCCTCCTGGGCGTCTCTTGGGGCCCTCTTGAAGCGCTCTTGGGGGCCTTGGGAGCGCTCATGGACCCTCTTGGACAATCTTGGAGCCATCTTGAGGCCTCGGATGGCTATCGGAAGCGAAACGGCGAAACAAGAAAACAAATAACATTGATTTCCCTAAAGTTTTGGAAGGATTTTGGCCTCTTCGGGGCCTCCAGGGGGAGCTCTTTGGCCACTTGGGGCCGTCTTGGAACGGTCTTGGGGACTCTTGGAGCATCGTGGGAACCATCTTGGGGCATCTTGGCATATCTTGAGCCATCTTGGAGGTCATCTTGGGCTGTCCCGGGCGCTCTTGGAGTCATCTTAAGCAGTGCCCCCCTGCCTCCAGGAGGCCAACATGTGGCCCAAATCAAAGATTTTGGTATTCTCGCCGAGGCCTCTCGGAGCGTCTTGGGTGCCTCTGGGAGCCTCTGGGGGCCTCCTGGGGGTCTCTTGGGAGCCTCTTGGGGGCATCATGGGGGCCTCTTGGGGGCCTCTTGGGGCCTCCTGGTTACCTCTTGGGGCCATCTCGGAGGAGATCGTTCGAAGAAGGGGGGTCCTTAATTAGCGTCGCCCCCCCAAAGGCCAATCTGGGGCCAACACAATGGTAAAACCAATAATTTTGGCTTCATCGCCGAGGCTGTTTTGGACGCTCCGACCGCTTGCGAAACGCCCCGTCCAGGTCCAGGGGAGGGCGTAACGGGGGAGGGGTCAAGACTCCTTCCCCGCCCGCAAGCCGTCTCGCTCACTCCCACCCGCCTTCCCAACACATGCGTAGCACCCGAGCGTGGCCCGAGCCGCAGCATATTCAGCAGTCGTCTTTGGATGGGCAGCTACTGAGGGCGAATCTGCCGCCGCCGCCGCCGCATCCGCCGTCCGCCGCCGCCGCCGCCGCGCCGCCCGCCGCCGCCGCCGCCGCCGCCGTCGCCCCCGCTGCCGAATCGCCGCCGCCGCAGCCGCTGCCGCCGCACCGCTGCCGCCACCGCTGCCGCCGCCGCCGCCGCCACCGCCGCCGCCGCCGCCGCCGCCGCCGCCCCCGCCGCCGCCGCCGCCACCGCCGCAGCCGCCGCAGCCGTTGCCCCTGCCGCAGCCGCCGCAGCCGCCGCAGCCGCCAAGTGTATTCTGTATGTTTTTTTACAGGGATGGTGGGGTGAGGCCGCATCGGGTTCGTTGCGCATGCTCCGAATTTGGAGGCGGAGTGTGTGTTTGTATGGTTTTTTTTTTTTTGTTACAAAGGGATGGTGTGGGGGGGCCTAATTGTCCTTGGTTGGTTCCCAGTCGCCTGGGGGAGGGGGTGTATATTAATAGGGAACAGTGATCAAGACTCCTACAAGGAGCAGGCCGTGCAGCTCACCCCCACCCGCCGTCCCAACACATAAGTAACGCTGGGCCAAAAGACCAAAAAGGTTTTAACCCCCGAAGAGGCTTTGTCAGATACCAATGCAAAGGTTCCGACAGGACAATCGTAGTCCCGCCAGCTACGGCTCGAGTGCGACAGGAGAGGCGGGCGCGCCCGCGGACGGCGGCCGCACGTGGACGGCGGCTGGGACGAGCAGCCAGGCGGGGCGCTGGGGCATTCTTGAGGGTTTCCGGGATGTCCAGGAGAGCCTATTGGGACCATCCTGGACGACCACCCGCGGTTCGAAGGCAGGTGGGATCTGCCGGCGCCCCAGCCGTCCTTATAAGATATCAATACAAAGTGGTCGCGGGGCGGTCGCGCATGCTTTTAATGTGGAGGCAAAGTGTGTGATCGTTGTTTTTCGAAAGGGATGGTGGGGGGGGGGGGGTGGCACTGTTTTGGGTTGGCCGCCGGCCGGGTGGGGGAGGGGGTGTTTATCAATAGGGAACATTGATAACCCCGTCCCCGAAGGGGAAGAAAGAGGTGGAAGAGGAAACGCCCTAAACCACTTACGCCCTAAAAGATGGGTGGGATCTTAAATTGGGGTGAGGACAGGTGCGTTTGGTGTGCCCTGGAAGGGGCCGTGAAAAAGGGCGCCCTGGGGCCCAAAAGGGGCACACAAGGTGCTCGCGTTTCCCCCCCTCCCCCATTTAATTTATCGCCCCTTGATTAGGTCACGCCCAGTCAGGGGCTCTTGGGTCCTCCCGAGGAGGCGCTTTCCTTCTTAGACGCCACCCTGCCTTTGCAGATGGCCGTCCCTCTCGCGTCACCCCCCTCTCCCAGACCCCGGATGTAGTGGTCTTGTCGCGACGTCGATCACCAGAGATCTCGACCCCTTTTCGGTCCCTGCAGAGGGTGTGGTTACGCCGGGGCGTGGTTTGCGATCGGCGCCGTTGGGGCCTGGGTGGCACGACGTTGTCCTCGTCGGGCCTCTTCGGGGCATGGTGGAGAATTCTACCGAGGTCCTTGCCCGCCCCCCCAGGGTGGCCCCCAGGGTGCCGGTTGCAAGCCGCACCCTTTGCAAACCACACCAGTCGGAGTCGCCGATCTATCTCTCCCCAAGGCCGGCTTTTCATCCTGAATCGTCTGTTGACGGCCTCCTGGGGCCTGGAGAGGACCCCCAGAGGACCCCCAAAAACCGAAAACTGTTCGTTGTGACTTGGGATGGGTCTGGCCAGGTCTAGGACCAGGATCCTGTGCCCACGGACGGGTCTGGCCGCGCCAGCGACCCCTTGCGAACCCTACCCCCGCGGGTCCAATCGACGCTGGGTATCGGACAGCCCCGCTGGGGTTCGCCTGGCTTTATGATGCTCCAACCTATTGTAACCTTGTTCACCAGATCGAGTTTTGAGCACCAGGAAAATACCGAAGCTTGAGGTTTTCACGTGTCGGGCCCTGGGAGGCGGAACCCGTTCGACATTGTTTCGATACTTTTCTTCTGGGTGCTCGAGATTATTTCTGGGACATGTGGTCCTGAAGTACGATGGCAGCAACACAAGCCTTGGCGGCGGCATCGTTGTGATTCTGCGCTCCAGCCTGTCTTGCAGGTGGGCGACGTCCGTCGTTTGTTTATAAAGCAGCGCGATGGGAGTCCGGGCCTGTGCCCGCCGCCGGCAGGAGGTTGACGTGTCCTCCTTCTGGAGGGCCGTGCCAGAGGCGCTTCTGACCGGGCAGCCGGACTTTGGTGGACGAACAATCACGGGTGGCCAAGAGGGGGGTGATTACTTGGGCTTGGGGGGGTGGATATCATGGCGGGGGCCATGACATCTCCGTAGATTTCATGGCGCCTCTTCTTATTTCAATGCGTTCCCTGGCCCCCCTCTGGTCCGCGCACATGCCGCCGGCCATGATTTGCACCCCCCCCTCTTGGACGCCCCCCTTTTGGCCGCCCCGAAACAAGGGTGCACGATGATCTCCTCAGTCGTCTGGGACGCCCGTCCTGGGGCGGCTGCAAGGTTTCCGCTCCGCCCGCCGAGGACTGGCCCGAAGGGGGCCTGGTTCTCGATCGCCAGTAGCTCGGGTCTCTGGCGGCCCTTCGGGACGATCCGGGGCCGCCCTCAGACAGCTTTCGCCGAGGCGCAGCTGCTGGAGAGCATCCCTAGGCGGGAGAACCTCAAAGAGACAACGAAGACCTCCGAAAACCGTCACGCCCTCCGTCCGCATCCTTGGAGGCGAGGCCGCGTGGGTGGTTGGCGTCCTCCTGCTCTGCGCCCGGTCCTCCCGAGCCTCGTTTTGACGGCCATGGGGCCAGCGAGGGCCCCGGGATCCGGAAACTGCGACAGACCTCCGCCCTGATTTCTTCAATGCGATGGAGGTCTGGGCAGCTTGCCCGAGTCCACAGAAACATCCCCGATGTTGCAACGTCGACCCCTACCGAAGTCCCGACCTCCTCCCCGAGACCAGCTTCTCACCCAAATAGGTGCTGGGTTTGTCCCGCGGACGGTTTTTCGCCCGAGATCCGTTTTTGGTGGCCCCCGTGCCCGATCAGGCCGAGGACTCTTGGAACCACGCCCGGATGCTTTCAAAAGTCATGTCGTCGGAGGCCAGGCCCGGACCCCTTCGCCGAGGGCCCCCCGATGCCGAGAATGGCAGAAGACTTTCTTTTTGTCACTCGAATCTCGAGGGGGCCTGCCCACTCGGAGGACTGCCCACTCGAGGGGGCCTCCTCCTCCTCCTCCTCCTCCTCCTCCTCCTCCTCCTCCTCCTCCTCCTCCTCCTCCTCCTCTCGGAGGGGGCCTGCATCTCGAGGGAAGCAAGGCGCCCTCCTGCCCACTCGGAGGACTGGCCCGGCGCACCCGCCCCGCCTTCCGCGATGGGGCTCCCGCCTTTCGGGCGGGGCCTCCGACGGCCGCCCGGGGCGATCGGGGCGCCCCCGGGGGAAGCTCTCGCGGCTGCGCAGGTGCCGGCGTGCACCCCGAGGCGGGAGCATCGGGAAGACCATTCTCGGGTTGGAATTGACGCTCTAACGCAAGCACTGTTTCGAATGATCATTGAACTCGTCACGCTTTGAGATTTCAGTTTTGGCATACCTAAGGATTGCCTTATGACTTCAATCGCCTTTCTACAGCCCGTTCATCACAGACACCAGTCAACGGACGTGCCAACAAAAAAATAAATAAAAAAAAACAAAAAAAAATAAAAAAAAGAATTATCGGGTTGGAAGGATGGGGTTGGGAGAAAAATGTGGATTTTATGTCCCGTAGGCTGCCGGAGGTATCGTTCATTGCATCCAGATGCTACTGCTCATGCCATTCCTCCTCCCAGCCCCTTCCTCCCAACACGATATTATTGTTCTCCTCAGAGAAGCTCCGCGAGCCGACGACGACGCTCGACAACCTCTCTCGGGTACCCTCGGTCGTTCGAACCGGCGAGGCCGCTCGAAGAGCTTCCGACCCAGACCCCGACGTCATGATTTTTTCATGACGCGGCCCCCGGAGGTCCGGCCCCATTCTCTGGGACCGGCTTTTCATCCTGAGTCGTTTTTTGACGGTCCCGAGGCCCAGTGAGGGCCCCCAGAGGCCGAAAATAGCGAACAACCTCCCGTCGCGATTTTTTCACTACGCGAGGGGGTCTGGGTCCGAGGGCCCGCTCGGCAGGACTGGCCCGCCGGGCCCGCCTTCCCGGGCGTGCCCGGACTGCTGGCCGAGAGCCTCGCGGCGGAGGCCGCGGGCCCCGCGGGCAGCCTGGGGCCGCTGCTGCTCGCGGGCGGCTCCTCGCGGGGAGCGCCGAGGGGGGGGGGGGGCGCTACTTACGATTAAGTCGGGCCTGTCCCTCAACAGGAGGAACATCCAAAAGTAGTACAGATAGTCGGGGGACGATTTTTGGAGTATTTTCAAGCATGTTGGAATACTTTTTGGGTATTTTTTTTTGTCGCCCTAAGTCCCCCTGTAGGGGGACACGCCCGATCTAAACCTACGACAACTTCGGTGTTTTTTCACGTGTTTCGGGCCACGACGGAGCCGCAAGCGAGGGGCCCAACGTGCAGGTGGCGGCTTCGCGAATTTTTTCACATGTACAAGCGTGCGCGGAGGGGGGTGGACCCAACATGCCCCTGGCGCGTGCGCGCGTGGCACGTGCTTTCACGTGTCCAACGGCGCCCAACAGGGACCCAATTTGGAGGTGGCGAGTTCTTTACATGTAAAATTGCGTGCGCGGAGGGGGGGCCCAACGGAAGGGTGGGCCCAACATGCCGTTGGCGTGTGCGCGCAGAACACGTGTTTTCACCTGCTTCGGGCCTCGACGGGACCGCAAGCGAGGGACCCAACTTGCATGTGTCGAATCCTTCCCCTCATCAGTCGTGCCTATGGGCGTCTTACTTGGTTGAAGGTTGGCGCCTCGGATTCTTACGTTGCCGGTTGCTCGGAGGTTCCCCTTGTTCCTCGGTTTCCTCGGGTTCCCCAGGTTCCCCGTGTTACTCGGGTTCGCTGGGTTCCCTGTGTTCCCCGGGTTCCTCGGGGGTTGCCTGGGTTCCCTGGGTTCCTCCGGTTCCCCAGGTTCCGCAGTTTCTTGGGTTCCCTGGGTTCCCCGGGTTCATCGGGTTCAAGCAATGCCAAGCAATGCCATGCAATGTCAAGCAATGCCAAGCAATGCTAAGCAATGCCAAACAATGCCAGGCAATGTCAATCAATGCAACGCAATGCCAACTCATGCAAAGCAGTGCCACGCAATGTCAAGCAATGCCAACCCATTCCAAGCAATGCGACGAAATGCCAAGCAAAGTCAAGCAATGCCAAGCAATGCCAAACAATGCCAAGCAATGCCAAGCAATGCCGAGCAATGCCAAGCAATGCCAAGGAACGCCAAGCGATGCGCCAAACGATGCGCCAAGCGATGCGACCATGCAAAAGGCTTTCCCCTAGTTTGGGTCGCGCCAGGTTCGCTTACGCGTAAAATTACGTGCGCGGAGGGGGGTCCCGAACATGCGCCTGGCGCGTGCGCGCGGGGCATGTGTTTTCACGCGTCCACGGGGCCCCAGGGGGACCCAACCCGGAAGTGGCGAACTCTTGGCATGTAAAACTGCGTGCGCCTGGCGCGTGCGCACGGAGCACGTGTTTTCACGCGTTTCGGGCCACGATGGGACGGCAAGCGAGGGACCCAAGTTGCAGTTGCCGACTTCCTTCACATGTAAGATGCGTGCGCGGAGGGGGTGGGCCCAACTTGCCACTGGCGCGTCCGCGCGGGGCACGTGTTTTCACGTGTCCACGGGGCCCCAGGGGTACTCAATTTAGGGGGGGGCGTTTTTTTTTTTTTTTTTTTTTTTTTTTTGTCCAAGCAATTCCAAGCACAGCGCCCATGCAATAGGAACCTTTCCCCTAATTGGGGTCGCGCCGGGTTCACTCGGCTTGCCTAAGGGGTTCTTTCTTGGTTAATCGTTGGTGCCTCGGGTGGCTACTTTGCCCGTTCCACGGAGGTTCCCTGGGTGCCTCGGGTTCCCCGGGTTCCTCGGCCCCGGTGCCTCCGATTCTCACGTTGCCCGTTGCTCGGGTTCCCCAGGTTCCTCGGGTTCCCTGGGTGGCCTCGGGTTCCCTGGGTTTCTCGCCCCCGGTGCCTCCGATTCTCACGATGCCCGTTGCTCGGAGGTTCCTCGGGTTCCTCGGGTTCCCTGGGTTCCTCGCCCCCGGTGCCTCCGATTCTTGCGTTGCCCGTTGCTCGGAGGTTCCTCGGGTTCCCCAGGTTCCTCGGGTTTCCCGAGTGCCCCGGTTTCCTCGGGTTCCCCAGGTTTCCTGGGTTCCCCGCACCGCGTGCCTCGTACTCTTTCTGTGCCCGTTCCAAGCAATACCAAGCAATGCCAAGCAATGCCAAGCAATGCCGAGCAATGCCAAGCCATGCCAAGCAGTGCCACGCAATGCCAAGCAGTGCCAAGCAATGCCAAGCAGTGCCAAGCAATGCCAAGCAATGCGAAGCAATGCCAAACAGTGCCAAGCAATGCCAAGCAATATCAAGCAGTTCTAAGCAATGCCAAGCAATGCCAAGCCATGCCAAGCCATGCCAAGCAATGCCAAGCCATGCCAAGCAATGCGCCCATGCAATATGAAGCTTTCCCCTAGTTGGGGTCGCGCCAGGTTCATTACTTACATATAAAATCATGTGCGCGGCGGGGGGGGGGCCAACGGAGGGGGCGCCCCAACATTTGCCTGGCGCGTGCGCGCGCGGGGCACGTGCTTTCACGTGCTTCGGGCCACAACGAGGCCGCAAGTGAGGGACCCAAGTTGCGGGCGCCGAATATGTGCGCAGAGGGGGGTTGGGCCCAACATGCCCCCCTGGCGCGTGTGCGCGGGGCACGTGCTTTCGCGTGTCCAACGGGGCCCCAGGGGCCAGGGGGATCCAATTTGGGGGTGGCGAGTTCTTTGCATGTAAAATCACGTGCGCAGCGGTGTGTGGGGGGGGGGGGGGGGGAGCAACGGAGGGGGGGGCCAGCGTGCGCCTGGCGCCTGCACGCTGGGCACGTGCTTCCACGTGTTTCGGGTCAAGGCGGGGCCGCAGGCAAGGGACGCAACCGGGGGGTGGAGAATTCTTCGCACGTGGAAATGCGTGCGCGCGTGCGGAGGGGCGGGGGCCAACGTGCGCCTAACGGGTGACAGGCGTCGCCGTGCAGGACGGGGACGACGAGGAGGAGGAGGAGGAGGAGGAGGAGGAGGAGGAGGAGGAGGAGGAGGAGGAGGAGGAGGAGGAGGAGGAGGGGACGACGACGATGATGATGATGATGATGATGATGATGATGATGATGATGATGATGATGATGATGATGATGATGATGATGATGATGATGATGATGATGATGATGATGATGATGATGATGATGATGATGATGATGATGATGATGATGATGATGATGATGATGATGATGATGATGATGATGATGATGATGATGATGATGATGATGATGATGATGATGATGATGATGATGATGATGATGATGATGATGATGATGATGATGATGATGATGATGATGATGATGATGATGATGATGATGATGATGATGATGATGATGATGATGATGATGATGATGATGATGATGATGATGATGATGATGATGATGATGATGATGATGATGATGATGATGATGATGATGATGATGATGATGATGATGATGATGATGATGATGATGATGATGATGATGATGATGATGATGATGATGATGATGATGATGATGATGATGATGATGAGGAGGATGAGGAGGAGGAGGAGGAGGAGGAGGAGGAGGAGGAGGAGGAATGTGGAGGCAGGAACATGATGAGCAGGAGTGGGAAGGAGGAATGAGGAAGGAGAAGAGAGGAGGAGGCGGAGGAGGAGGCGGAGGAGGAGGAGGGGAGGAGGAGGAGGAGGAAGGAGGAGGAAGAGGAGGAGGGGGAGTAGGAGCAGGAGCAGGGGGAGCAGGAGGAGCAGTAGGAGCAGGAGGAGCAGGAGGAGCAGGAGGATAAGCATGCCTTGCTGGCGGTAGCGGCTGCAGACAAGCAAACGAAAGTGCCGCACGCGCGTCAGAAGAAAGCTGACTCCGGCGTCGTATATTCCTCAAGTTCGAGCCTGATCGATCTGTGCGGGTCCCAGTGTCCGAAACAAGGCAATATCAGTGAACAAACTTCTGCGCCAGGATCCCAGGATCCAGGGGGCCCATCCTTTCGAGGAGGTGACGACCCAGCGGTGGCACCACCTTGGCGTTGCCTGGTCCTCCCCCTGAACTCCCCAGGGGACCCCAGCAGGCTCCCAAAGACTCCCTCAAAGCGTCCCAGCCTTCTTCGATCCGGAACCCTTCCGTAGATGGACATGATATTCTATATTCGAACCCTTACACATTCGAGCGAGATTCTAAATCACCCCCGCGCCCCCGACACCAATGTTGATCTCAGTAGAGGCGGTGCTTTCGGGTTCGAATATTTATGTCCTCTCACGTCCCCCCCCCGTCGCCACGCCATCAATACTTATTTCGGGGGGTCTGGGGGGCATCTTGGGCCACAGGGTTCGAATACAATGTCCATGTACGGTCCCTCCTCCTGGATCCTCGATCTCCTGGAGGAGGTGGCGATGCCCATTGCGGCCACAGCACTCTGCAAGGCCCCCGGCGACGGCCTGCGCGTGCCCGCGGGGGGCCCCCTTTCTGCGCTCACAGCATGCAGCGGCCGCCTGCGCTCAGGGCGGCAGAGTTCTCGTGCCCGCCACGAGGGGTACGAGCAGCGGGGGGAGAGGAGGACGACGCGACCGGTGGGGTCAGGATGGGGAGGACGGGAGGGTCCAGGGCCGTCCGCTTGCTCGAGGAGGTGGCGACCCCCGTTCGCGGTGGCCCCATGAGATCCGACGGTGCCAAGGAATGCAACATGGCACAGAATCGCGACCAGAGCCCCGGACCCCGTCTTTCCGCGCCATTCTTCGAGGCGGACCCAGGAGCCGCGAGGGGCCTGGGGCCCGAAACGGGGCCAGCAGCGCCCGGCGTGAAGACGTTGCAACGCCCGGGTCTGAAGCCCCCCCCCACCCGTTCTCGGCGGCGAGCCCGGGCGGGAAGTGAGAAGGGGCGGGCCTTCTATGAAGTCTCGGACTCAGAAGTGCGGAGGCCTTCTGAGAAGTTTTCAAGGCCTTCCCTGAAGACCCATGACACTTCTCAGAAGGCCGGAGGACATCTGAGAAGCCCCGCCGCTTTCTGAGAAGGCCTTCTCCTTCTCACGACCCTTCAGCCGGGCCTGTCCCTCCACAGGGGGATTATTCAAAAGTAGTCAAAAAATAGTATGGGGACGATTCTTAGACCATTTTTGAGCATTTTGTGGGCATTTGTGGGGCATTCTTTTTTTTAAGTCTTCGCCCCAAATCCGCCTGTAGGGGGACACGCCCGACTTAACACTACCCCTCCTGGCTCTCCCCCCCCTTCGGCGACGAGCCTGGGGGGGAAGTGAAAAGGGGCGGGCCTTCTCAGAAGTCTCGGACTCAGAAGTTTTCAAGGCCTTCCCCGAAGACTCAGAACACTTTTCAGAAGGTCGGAGGGCATCTGAGAAACCCGGCCGCTTTCTGAGATCGGCACGAACGACATTGGCACGGAAAGAATGGGTGCAATGCCCAACAGCAGTTCTTGTTGCATTTTCAACAGGACTCGCTATCAACGCCGCCGCGGCGTGTGTCACTTCGAGATAGGAGGCCGCCTGTCCAACAGCGGCCGCTGTTGGTTTGGGACAACATTTGTTGTTGGGCATTGTACTCTTGTTTTTCCGTACCCATGTCGGGCGTCCAAATGAGAAGGCCTTCTCCTTCTCACTACCCCTCCTGGCTCTCCCCCCCCTTTGGCGCTGCCCCGCCCCCTCCCTGTTCGTCAACTTCCGGGAGCGCCTCTGGGCCGCCCTGTCATCCGACCCGGCCTTCGCGCCGGTGGTCCACGGGCGGCGCGCGCGGGAGAGGAGGTGGTGGAGGAGGAGGAGGAGGAGGAGGGGGAGGAGGGGGAGGAGGAGGAGAATGAGGAGGAGGAGGAGGATGAGGATTGATTGAACACTTCATCGATGCAATGGTGATGATGGCAATTATCTGCACCCCTATGGTTCACCTGCCGATGCACGAGGGGTGTGCAGCTATGGTTCACCTGCCGATGCAGGAGCTGCGTGTGAGGCCTGCCCGTAGGCGCCGCAGTAGGAGAAATGCAGCCGCCCCGTGCGGCTCCTCGCGCTCCCACGGCCGCGGCACAGCGGAGGGGAGGAGAAAGTTTCAGCCGCTGTGGTTCACCTGTCATGCAGGAGCGGCGCAGCTCCCAGCCCGGAGGCGACGCTGCCTCTGAGGGCGGGGGAGGGCCTCGCCCGCGCGGCACGAGCGGGCTGGGCGCCGGCCTGCCAGGTCTCGGCGCTTTTCCCCTCCGGCAGGCAGGCCGCGACCAGCGGGTAGACGGCTTCGGCCACGGAGCTCTTGAGGGCGGCGAGCTCGGTGCCGACGTGCACCTCCAGGCTGGTGAGCTGGTCCTCGAGCCGGTGGACCTGCAGCTTCAGGTCATCCATCTCCAGCTGATCGCGCAGGATGTTGGCCGATGTGACCTTCTTGCCGCCGTGCTCGTGGAGCTGGCGCATGACTTTCTCGTCC
>CAUYUJ010022645.1:42500-52500 GCA_963575745.1 Prorocentrum cordatum | reverse complement strand
CGACGTCCATTGTGGGGGATGCGCGCATGCGTCCCCCCCAGTACAGCGTTTCGTGGCCCCATAGGGAGCTCCACCGAAGGTCCCAATGGGGGTGCCCGCATGCGTCCCCCCACCCAGTACAGCGTTTCGTGGCCCCATGGGGAGCTCCACCGATGGTTCCAGTGGAGGTGCTCGCATGCGTCCCCCCCACCCAGTACAGCGTTTCGTCGCCCCATATGGAGCTCCACCGAAGGCCCCAGTGGGGGTGCCCGCATGCGTCCCCCCACCCAGTATAGCGTTTCGTGGCCCCATAAGGAACTCCACCGAAGGCCCCAGTGGGGGTGCCCGCATGCGTCCCCTCCAGGCAGTAAGTGTTTCGTGGCCCCATATGGAGCTCCACCGAAGGCCCCAGGGGGGGGTGCCCGCATGCGTCCCCCCCACCCAGTACAACGTTTCGTAGCCCCATAGGGAGCTCCACCGAAGGCCGCAGTGGGGTGCCCGCATGTTTTTCCCACCTATTACAACGTTTCGTGGCCCCATAGGGGGCTCCACCGACGTCCCTTGTGGGGGATGCGCGCATGCGTCCCCCCCAGTACAGCGTTTCGTGGCCCCATAGGGAACTGCACCGAAGGTCCCAATGTGGGTGCCCGCATGCGTCCCCCCACCCAGTACAGCGTTTCGTGGCCCCATGGGGAGCTCCACCGATGGTTCCAGTGGAGGTGCTCGCATGCGTCCCCCCCACCCAGTATAGCGTTTCGTGGCCCCATATGGAGCTCCACCGAAGGCCCCAGTGGGGGTGCCCGCATGCGTCCCCCCACCCAGCACAGCGTTTCGTGGCCCCATAAGGAACTCCACCGAAGGCTCCAGGGGGGGTGCCCGCATGCGCCCGCCACACCCAGGGCAGCGTTTCGCGGCCCCATAGGGAGCTCCAAGGGCGGCGCCAGTGCTACCGCCCGCATACGTCTCCCACACCCAGTACAGCGTTTCGTGGTCCCATAGGGAGCTCCACCGAAGGCCACAGTTGGGGTGCCCGCATGCGTCCCCCCCCCCCAGTACAGCGTTTTGTTGAGTCTCCACCGAAGGTCCACCCGCTACCGCCCGCATGCGTCTCCCAAACCTAGCACAGCGCGTCGTGGCCCGACAGGGAGCTCCGCCGAAGGCCCCAATAGGACCACCTGCATGCGTCCCCCCACCCATTACCGCACGCCCCATCACGCGTTGCGTTTCCCACCAAACGCGGCACCCACAACGCGTTTCTCACAATTGCATATGGTTGGGTCAGGATAATTTTTGTTCACGACGCGAAGGGGCATAACTCGGGTCTCTGGCAGCCGTTCGGGACGATCCAGGCACCCTGGGGGCGCTCTCGCCGAGGCGCAGCTGCTGGAGAGCATCCCGAAGCGGGAAAACCTCAAACGAGACAGCAAACACTTCCGAAAACCTTCGCAAACCCTGGAGAACATACCCTGGGAAACATACAGCCAAGATTCGGAAATTAGGACCGTTTTGGGTTCGGAGGGGGCTCGTTGTTCTTTTATCCTTTGAGCCCTCCTCGTGCACCTGGGCTCTTGTGGTGTCAGAAGGGTCAGAAACGGGGCTTCGTTCCTCAATCAACGTTCTCCATTTTCATTTCAGCAGCCCGTCTGCATGGAAACGTCCGAGCGTTTTGCGTCGTGTTCCCCACCCCCCCCGCGAAGCCATCTTTTTCATTCCCATCCATCCTGTGGTGTTAGATCCTCGTTTTGGAGAGGCACACCGCCCCGCGTTCCTCCTTCCTCCTTCCTTCCTTCCTTCCTTCCTCCTCCCCCTCCTCCCTCCTCCCGTCACCCCCCTCATTATGGCACACCCCTCACACGTTTCGTGGCCCCATAGGTAGCTCCACCGAAGGCTCAAGTGCTACCGCCCGCATGCGCTCCCCCACCCATGACAGCATTTCGTGGCCCCATAGGGAGCTCCACGGAAGATCGCAGTGCTATCGCCCGCATGCGTCCCCCCCACCCAGGACAGCGTTTCGTGGCCCCATACGGAGCTCCACCGAAGGTCGAAACGCTACCGCCCGCATGCGCCCGCCCCACCCACCCAGTACAGCGTTTCGTGGCCCCATATGGAGCTCCACTGGCGGCGCCAGGGCTACCGGTCGCATGCGTCCTCCCCGCCCAGCCACTACAGCGTTTCGTTGCCCCATGAGAAGCTCCACCAGCGGTGCCAGGGTTACTGCCCGCATGCGTCCCCCCCACCCAGTACAGCGTTTCGTGGCCTCATACGGAGCTCCTCCTAATATCCCAGCGCTACCGCTCGCATGCGTCCCCCCCGCCCAGTACAGCGTTTCGTGGCCCCATACGGAGCTCCACACAAGGTCCCAGTGCTACCGCACGCATGCGTCTCCCCCACCCAGTACAGCGTGTCGTGGCCCCATATGGAGCTCCACCAGCGGCGCCAGGGCACCGTCCGCATGCGTTACCCCCACCAAGTACAACGTTTCGTGGACAGGGAGCTCCACCGAAGGCCTCAGCGGCACTTCACTTTCCGCATGCGTCTCCTCCACGCCGTAAGCGTTTCGTGGCCCCGTAGGAAGCTCCGCCGAAGGCCCCAACGGCCCGTCCGCATGCGTCCGCATGCGTTTCGTTGTTCATATGGAGCTTCACTGAAGACGGCGCCGGGGGCACCGTCCACGTGCGTCTCCCCCAAAGCGTTTCGTGGCTCAATGGGGAGCTCCACCGAAGGCTTCAATGGCACTGTCCACATGCGTCTCCTTCAACCAGCACAGCGCTTCGTGGCCCCATAGGGAGCTCCACCGAAGGCCTCAGTTGCACAGTCCACATGCGTCTCCCCCACCCAGTACAGCGTTTCGTGGCCCACAGGAGGCTCCACCGAACCCCCTAGTGGCAACGTTCGCATGCGCCCCCCCCCCAGCCAATACAGCGTTTCGTGTCCCTATAGGGAACTCCACCGAAGACGACGCCCACAACGGCGGCTTTCTCAACTGCATGTGGTTGGGTGCTTCGCCAGCTTTTTTTTGTTTGTCCTCGGCGCGGGCCGAGGTCGGGAGCCCGCCGCTGCCGTCCTCGCTCCACGCGGCGGGCGCGGGCGAGCGGCGCCACTCCGCCTGGCTCGGCGGCTCGGTGCTCGCCGGCACGAGCGCGCTGGACGCGCGGTGGGCGTCCAGGATTTTTGTCGGCGGGCTCTCATGGAACGAATGCAGGCGGAAGTTTTCGCAGGGTTCGGCCTCTGGTGGCTTTCGCCAGGCTCCGGGGCCGTCACAGAGACGGCTCGGTCTGCAGCATCGGCCCCCAGGAAAGGGTCGGGACTTCGGGGATCGCGTATCAAACAAAGTAAGGCGTCGGATGTCTGGGAAAGAGGAGAAGGGTAAGGATGATGAGGAGGAGGATGAGGATGATGATGAGGAGGAAAGGGAGGAGGATGAGGAGGAGGAGCAGGAGGAGGAGGCGAGGAGGAGGAGGCGGAGGATGAGGAGGAAGGCCAGTGAAAACCCAAGACACATCAACGATGTCGAAATGCACCCTACCTCCAAGATCCCTCTTCATACATCTCCAGGACAAAGGTTTTTCCTCTTGGGCCAGGAACGACGGCTTAAAGTCTTGAGCAAATGCGCATATGATAACCGCCGTCGGATCCCGTGAAGTTCGCGCGGATCCAATCATGGCTTTGGCGTTTGCTTCGGTGGATCCGATTTCCGTCCGCGCGGATCCGATTTCGGATTTGCTGGATCCGTGTTCGGTCATTTTTTCCCAACCCTCCTTGGTTGGGTATTCGTTTTAAATAGAGCAGTGTGGTCTCCACTTCCTCCTTCCCGTCCCGCCTCCGTCTTGCTTTCTCCTGTCTTGCCTGCGGGGGGCTGCGATCTGTGAAACTGTCGCCACTTTCGAGGCCTGCTGGGGGGCCCAGCACAGTGACGCCACGGGCGGATTCAAATTAGACCTCGCCATCCCTGGGGGGCTGCGATCTGTGAAACTGTCGCCACTTTCGAGGCCTGCTGGGGGGCCCAGCACAGTGACGCCACGGGCGGATTCAAATTAGACCTCGCCATCCCTGGGGGGCTGCGATCTGTGAAACTGTCGCCACTTTCGAGGCCTGCTGGGGGGCCCAGCACAGTGACGCCACGGGCGGACCCAAATTAGACCTCGCCATCCCTGGGGGGCTGCGATCTGTGAAACTGTCGCGAAAACTGTCGCCACTTTCGAGGCCTGCTGGGGGGCCCAGCACAGTGACGCCACGGGCGGACCCAAATTAGACCTCGCCATCCCTGGGGGGCTGCGATCTGTGAAACTGTCGCCACTTTCGAGGCCTGCTGGGGGGCCCAGCACAGTGGGTACCACGGCAGACCAAATAGACCTCGCCATCCCTGGGGGGCTGCGATCTGTGAAACTGTCGCCACTTTCGAGGCCTGCTGGGGGGCCCAGCACAGTGACGCCACGGGCGGACCCAAATTAGACCTCGCCATCCCTGGGGGGCTGCGATCTGTGAAACTGTCGCCACTTTCGAGGCCTGCTGGGGGGCCCAGCACAGTGACGCCACGGGCGGACCCAAATTAGACCTCGCCATCCCTGGGGGGCTGCGATCTGTGAAACTGTCGCCACTTTCGAGGCCTGCTGGGGGGCCCAGCACAGTGACGCCACGGGCGGACCCAAATTAGACCTCGCCATCCCTGGGGGGCTGCGATCTGTGAAACTGTCGCCACTTTCGAGGCCTGCTGGGGGGCCCAGCACAGTGACGCCACGGCGGACCCAAATTAGACCTCGCCATCCCTGGGGGGCTGCGATCTGTGAAACTGTCGCCACTTTCGAGGCCTGCTGGGGGGCCCAGCACAGCGACGCCACGCGCGGACCCAAATTAGACCTCGCCATCCCTGGGGGGCTGCGATCTGAGATCTCCGCTTTCGAAGTGGCTAGGGTTGCTCAGGGATTGTAACTAATGAGCTTTATCTAGTCCTTGTTCTGTAGCCAGTGTCCTGCGAGTCTCCCGAATTCCGTCTGCAGGCATATGTAACCCTCGCTCCGTCATCGCCCCCCACATAAAGTGTCCTAAACTATTTGCGCCCCGCGTTTGCGCAGGGGTTGGGTACGTCGTCAGGGTAATTTTTACGGTGGATCAGTTTTGTACCCCGTTTTGAATTTACACGCTGCAATTTTAACGGGGAGCCGGACGAATTCGGATCCGCGGACCCCAGAACCCGCCCGTGTTAGGATTCTACGGGGGAAGGGGGCTCGGTCATTAATTTCCCATTCATCATCGCCATTTTCACCTCAAGAGGAAAATCTTCCGCCTTGCGTAAGTAGGCTCTTTATAAGGGGTCATTTTTACTGGGGGAATTGCCCGGTTGGGGGACAACCGTGTGAACATCTTGAAGCGTGCCAAAACACCATTCCCAGGATTTGAACGCCACGAGTTAACCTGTCTGTTACGTTTTGGCGATCCTGAATTGTGTCCGGACGCCACTCCTGCGACTTCAACTCCGCGAATCAATGCAACCGTTGCGCCCTGACAGTCCTGAATCGTTCCAACACCATTTCTGGTACGTTAACCGTGGGAACCAGTGAGACTCTTGGCGATGTTTAAAACGAACATGCGCGGCGCTCAGGCGATATCCACATTTTGAAACATAATCGCCCTCATTTCGTGAAGTTCTGCCAAGTTTGAAAAGAATGTGCGCGGCGCTGACGCGAGAGCCACATTTTGAAAACGACCCGCCCTCAATCCGTGAAGCTATTTCAAGTGTTTTAATCGGATGTTTGCGGCGCTATGGCGAGAACCAGATGTTGAAAGCCACCCGCCCTCAATCCGTGAAACTCTTCCAACTGTTTAAAGAAAATGTGCGCGGCGCTGAGGCAAGAGCCACTTCTTGAAAACGGCCCACCGTCAATTCGCGAAGCTCTTTCAATCCTTTTAACGAGTGTGCGCGGCGCTGACGCGAGAGCCACACAGTGAAAAGGACCCGCCCTCAATCCGTGAAGCTCTTTCAAATGTTTAAAACGAATGTGCGCGGCTCTAAGGCGAGAGTGCATGTTGAAAGCCGCCCGCCCTCAATCCGTGAAACTCTTCCGACTGTTTAAAACGGATGTGCGCGGCGACGAGGCGAGAGCCACATTTTGCAAACGACCCGCCCTCAGTGTGTGAAGCTTTAGCACATGGTCAACGAATGTGCGTGGCGCTACGGCGAGAACCACATTTTGAAAACGACCCGTCCTCCATCCGTGAAGCTGTTGCCAATGTTTACACATCAGGGTCATAAGTGGTGAGGAAGTCTCAGGCGAAGCACCCGGCCCGCCCTTTCGACCGGCCTCGGGGTGCGACAGGAGGAGGAAAAGAGGCGAGGAGGAGGAGGATAAGGAGGAGGAGGAGGAGGAGGAGGAGGAGGAGGAGGAGGAGGAGGAGGAGGAGGAATGACAGGAGAAGAGAGGAGGAGAGAGGTGCCCAGAGGGCGAGGGCCCCTAGACAGCTCAGACCCCCTCGCGTCGTGCAGCAATAGGTACGACGGACGGTTTTTGGATGTTCTTGGCCTCTAGGGGCCCTCGCCGGTCCCAGACTGTCAGTACACGGCTCAGGATGGTCGCCGTTTTTTTGTCAGAGTGAGGGGGCCGAACGGTCATTCACTGTCCCTGGGTGCGTGGCTGAAGTGAGATTCCGCGGTGCGGATTCGTGTTGTTGTTGTTGTTGTTGTTTGTTGTTGTTGTTTGTTGTCGTCGTCCCACCCGCAACCCGCCCCGCGACCCACCCGCGACCCACCCCGCGACCCACCCGCGACCCACCCGCGACCCACCCGCGACCCCCACCCCGCGACCCACCCCGCGACCCACCCTGCGACCCACCCGCGACCCACCCCACGACCCACCCGCGACCCACCCCACGACCCACCCCGCGACCCACCCGCGACCCACCCGCGACCCACCCCGCGACCCGCCCGCGGCCCACCCCGCGACCCACCCGCGACCCACCCGCGACCCACCCGCGACCCACCCGCGAACCACCCCGCGACCCACCCGCGACCCACCTTCGACCCAAACCACGTTCAAGGTACAAACCAACATTTTCGGCGCCTGCGGCGGGCTTTTTTTGCATTCCTTCCAGGTGGAGAGCCCGCGACCCACCCCGCGATCAACTCGCGACCAACCCGCGACCCAAACCACGTTCAGGGTACAAACCACATTTTTCGGTGCCTGCGGCGGGCATCTTTTGCATTTGTTCTAGGTGGAGAGACCGCGGCCCACCCGCGACCACGTTCAGGGTACAAACTACATTTTTCGGCGCCTGCGGCGGGCATCTTTTGCATTCGTTCCCGGTGGAGAACCCGCGGCCCACCCGCGACCCAAACCACGTTCAGTGTACAAACCAATTTTTTCGGCGCCTGCGGCGGGCTGCTTTTGCAGGAGGACGAGGGAGAAGGAGGATGAGGATGAGGATGAGGATGAGGAGGAGGAGGAGGAGGAGGAGGAGGAGGAGGACGAGGAAGGGGACGACGACGACGTCGACGACGACGACGACGAAAAGGAGGAGGGGGGAGGATCGGGAGGGGGGGAAGAGGAGGAGGACGACGAGGAGGAACATGACGACAATGGGAGGACGATGATGGAAGGACGAGGGGGGCAGAGGGAGGACGAGGAAGAAGCGGAGGAGGAGGAGGAGGACGAGGTGGAGGAGGAGGACGACGATGACGATGAGGACGAGGACGAGGACGAGGAAGAGGAGGAGGAGGCGGAGGAGGAAGAGGAGGAGGAGGAGAAGGAGGAGGAGGAGGAGAGCGCCATCGACAGGGAAGGTGGGGGCCACGAGGTCCGCCGGCTTGACGACGCCCGCGTCGCCCGCGCCCGCCCCCTCACTCTTATCCGCAATTGCGGGGTGCTACGTAGATTGTTTTGCCGATCGGCGCGGTCTCCCGCCCTTCCCCCCCTCCCCCCCTCCCGTTGACCAGATCTTGGCTGCTTTGGGCGGCTGTTCTCGGCGATTGGTCAGGACCCCTCTCCCCGGTCTGCTTGCGCGACTGGTGGAAGCAGATCGGCGAAGCACCAGCCCAGGCCCAGACCCCACCCTAACCCTTCGGGCAAATGTCGAAATCCAGACCAAGGAAGCGCCTACATGAAGAACCGGCCCCGGGGAAGTGGGCGAGACCTCTGCGGGCCCATGTTTCTAGGCCTCCCAGATGGGGTCGGAGCAGATGGGGTCGGAGGATCGCGCCGCATCGCCGATGCATCGCCGATGCGGCTCGATGTGCAGCCCGATTTGCGTCACGTCGACGTCGCCGATGCATCGACAACGTCGACGATGCATCGTCGGTGCATCGCCGATGCATCGACGATGTATCGCCGATGTATCAGCGATGCGGCGCGATCCTCCGACCCCATCTGCTCCGACCCCATCTAGGAGGCCTCTAATGTCGTGGGACAGAATCATGGCGTCGGGGGTCTGGGTCACACAGTGCAGATTGAACCGGGGACCCCTTTCTGTCCTTGGGGCCCCATTCCCTCTTCCGATAGGCGCAATGGTGACCCCTCGCTTGAGTGACCGTTCGGGCCTAAAGGAGTCCCTCCAGCGCTGGCATGCACGCTTGGATTTGTCCTCCCCCTCCCCTCGCGGCTCCCTGATGCAGCTTACCCCGCTCCTTGCCTGCTCAACCCACCGCAGAGGGTTGTTAATGGATAGGAAAATGTACGTTGCTGTCAAGTTGGCTCATCTATGGCCCAACATCAAGTTACGGGTGAGCTAGACATACTCCAAATGGTATATGGAGGTGTGGGCTCCGCCCATTTAGCGGAGTTGTCGAGCCTACACACATCACTTGGGGCATTTGCAGGCCGCTGGTGAGTTAGTTTACGCCATCGCTCTCTCTTTCTCTCTCTCTCTCTCTCTCTCTCTCTTGTTATATATACATGTATGTGTACATGTAGATACACACATATATGTATATTGATTATCTGACCGTCGCCGTATTAATCCAGGGGGCCCAAGAGGCTTGCAGGGTGCTTTTCGGAAGCAAGCTTGACCCCTCTTGGGGGCTGTTTTGGCGTCTCTTGGGGCCTTTTTTGGGCCTCTTGGGAAGCTGGGGCCGGTTGGGGGCCTCTGTGGGGGTCCTTTGTGCCCGTCGGGGGCCGTTTTAGGGCCCCCTTGGGCCGTCTTGGGCGGGGCGCCTCTTGGGCCGTCTTGGGGCCCTCTTGGGCCGTCCTGGGGCGATCTGGGGAGCGTCCTGGGCCGTCTTGGAGCGTCGGGCAGGCGAGAAGTTGTTTATGATGAACATGTACGTTTCACGAAGGGAATATGGCGATTTTGGCATCTGGGGGCTCCCTTGGGAGGCCTCTTGGGGTGTCTTGGGGCGAACAGGGGGCCTCTGGGATTGTCTTGGGGCCGTCGCGGGCGGCTTGTAGCCCTTTTGGCCTAGCTTGGGGCCCTATGGAAGCCATCAGGAGTCCTCTTGGGCCCTCCAGGCGCGCTGGGGACCCAGCGGCCCCCAGCGGGACGCAGGTCTAGCCGGATCAGTTTTCTATGTATAGAGGTATTCATCATTGTATTAGATTTGTGTGTGTATCTCTCTCTCTCTCTATATATATATATATATGTATAGATCCACTTGTTACCCCTACAGCGGCAGGAACTTTTGCATATCTTGTCACGCCGCTGGATCTGGCCCACCACGGCTTGACGCGACACGCTATCCACGTCGCGGCCCCCGAGCGCCAACGTCCCGAGCCTTTCCCAGCCTCCCGCCTGGCGGAGCGGAGCGTCACGCTTTCCGCTCGCAGGGCATGGCGTGTCGCCAGGGCCACCGCCGCGACACGCCAAGCAGTGAGAGGTTTCCGGCCGTATCTCCTCAGCGCCCCCCATGGTGATCTTCTGGCCCCCCCATCGTCGAAAAACGGTTTTTGGGCTCGAGTCGCTCTCCGAGGACGTCTCGAGGGAGGTCCCAACACCGTGCTGTGACGGACCGCGCGGTGAGGTTGATGGGGGATCCGAGGTGATCACGCGGTCCGTCACCACAAGGTTTTGGGGCCCCGAAGATCCAAGTGAGCGACGC
>CAUYUJ010022645.1:37500-40000 GCA_963575745.1 Prorocentrum cordatum | reverse complement strand
AAGAGGAGGATGATGAGGAGAAGGGTGGAGGCATGAGGAGGAGGAGGAGGAATGAGGAGGAGGAGGAGGAGGAGGAGGAGGAGGGAGGAGGAGGAGGAGGAGGGGGAGGAGAGGAGGAGGAGGCGGAAGATGGGGGGAGAGGGAGGGTGAGGGTGAGGGTGAAGGGGGAGGTGGATGGGGGCAGGCGGCGGGGCATGGTGGTGATGATGATGCTGATGATGCTGATGATGCTGATGATGCTGATGCTGCTGATGATGATGCTGATGATGCTGATGATGCTGATGCTGACGCTGATGCTGATGCGGATGATGCTGCTGCTGCTGATGTTTTCGCTGACGATGATGATGACGCTGATGATGCTGATGTTGAGGATGATGATGATGCTAATCATGATGCTGATCATGCTGATCATGCTGTCCATGATGATGTTGATCATGATGATTATACTGATGATGATGATGCTGACGATGATCATGATTATGATGCTGATGTCGATGATGCTGATGCAGATTAACATGCTGCTGATGACGATGATAATGGTGATGCTGACGCTGCAAATAATGCTTATGATGCTGATGATGCTGAGTCTGATGATGCTGCTGCTGATGCTGCTGCTGATGCTGCTGCTGATGCTGATGCTGATGATGATGATGCTGTTGTTGTTGCTGATGGCGATGATGATGATGATGCTGTTTCGATGATGCTGATGATGCTGATGAGGCTACTGATGATTAAGCTGATCATGATGATGCTGATGGGGATGACGATTCTGACGCTGATGATGCTGATGCTGCTGACGATGAAGCTAATGCTGATGACGATGCGGATTCTGATGATGATGGCGATACGGATTCTGATACGGATGATGCTGATGCTGATGATGCTGCTGCTGATGCTGATGATGATGAGGTTGATGATTGTGATGCTGATGCTGACGATGATGAAGGTGCTGCTGCCGATGATGATGACGATGCTGATGACGATGATGGTGATGCTGCTGACGATGACGATGACGAGGCTGATGATGCTGCTGATGACGGTGTCGATGCTGATGATGCTGATGATGCGGATGCCGATGATGATTATGCTGATTATGTTGATGATGCTGATGATGCTGACGACGGTACTGGTGATGTTGATGACGATGAATATTATGCTGGTGATGATGGTGATCATGGTGCTGATGACGATGTTGTTGATCGCGATGCGGATGATGATGCTGATGCTGATGCTGCTGATGCTGCTGATGATGCTTATGCTGATGATGATGCCGATGCTGATGATTATGCTGATACTCATGATGCTATGTTGCTGCTCATGGTGATGATGATGTTGCTGGTGATGCTGATGCTGACGATGCTGATGATGCTGATGTTGCTGATGCTGACGATGACGATGCTGCGGATGAAGCGGATGATGCTGACGATGATGCTGATGCTGATGATGATAATGATGCACGGGGTACAGCTGCTGCTGATGATGAAGCTGAAGGTCACGTGGATGAGGATGATGAAGCTGATGATGATGCTGATGATGATGCTGAGGTTGATGATGTTGATGATGATGCTGATGATGATGATGCTGATGTCGATGGTGATGATGGTGATGATGATGATGATCATGATGATGCTGCCGATGACGATGATGATGATCATGAGGATGATGCTGCTGATGATGGTGACTATGATGATGACGATACTGATGATGCTGATGATGTTGCTGATGATGTTGATGATGACGACGATGCTGCTGCTGCTGATGACGATGATGATGATGACGATGACGATGATGATGATGATGATGATGATGATGATGATGATGATGATGATGATGATGATGATGATGATGCTGATGATGCTGATGATACGGAGGAGGATGAGGAGGAGGAGGACGACGAGAACGATGATGAGGATGAGAACGATGGTGAGGATGGGGATGGGGATGAGGATGGGGAGGGGGGGAGGAGGAAGAGGAGGATGAGGAGGCTGCGGAGGATGAGGAGGAGGCGGACGAGGAAAGGAGGAGGAAAAGGAGGATGACGAGGAGGAGGATGAATAGGAGGAGGCGGAGGAGGAGGAGGACGAATACGTATGAGGAGGATGAACAGGAGGAGGAGGACTATGAGGAGGAGGGGGAGGAGGAGGAGGCGGACGAGGAGGAGGCAGAGCATGAGGAGGGGGCAGAGGAGGCGGAGGCGGAGGAAGGGGTTGGAGGCGGAGGGAGGGAGGGTGGCAGGGATGGAGAAATGGTGGGAAGGAGGGAGGGATGGAGGGAGGGAGGGAAGGAGGGAGGTAGGGAGGGAGCAGGAGGAGGAAGAGGAGGAGGAGGAGGAGGAGACGGAAGAGAAGGATGATGATGATGATGCTGATGTTGATGATGATGCTGCTGAGGATGATGCTGATGCTGATGCTGCTGATGATGATGCTCATGATGGTGATGATGGTGGTGATGATGACGATGATGATGCTGATGGTGATGATGACGCGGCTGCTGCTGCTGC
>CAUYUJ010022645.1:0-32500 GCA_963575745.1 Prorocentrum cordatum | reverse complement strand
GCCCCGCTCGTGGAGTATTTCCTGGAGAACCTGCCCGAGGCCCCGGGGGGCGCGGGCGCCCAGTGCTCTCGGGCCGCTGCTCCGGCCTTGGCGGGGGAGCGCTTCATCGTGCAGCATCGGCCCCTGCCCCTCTCGACTGTACACACACACACACCTCCCAGAGAGGAAGGAGGGAAGGATGGGGCGGAGAGGAGAGGAGAGAGAGGGAAGGAGGGCAGGAGGGGAAGAGGGGAAGGAGGGAAGAAGGGGGGAGAGGAGAGAGGGAAGGACAGGCGCAAGTGTTTGGATGAGCCGCCGAGTGCTCCGGTGGCCTGCTGCCCGCGGGCGGAGCTCCTGCGACGAGCGGAGGGTGGGGATGATGATGGTGATGATGCTGCTGCTGCTGGTGATGATGCTGCTGATGCTGCTGCTGATGAGATGTTGATGCTGCTGCTGATGATGATGATTAGATGGTGGTGGTGGTGATGATGACGAGGAGGAAATGGAGGGAAGAGAGAAAAGGAGGAGGCGCAGGAGAAGGAGCAGGGACACACACAACGAAATAGACACAAGTCCCAGGATCCCGGATCTTTTTCCATGTGTTCTCGATGTTCGTCTGTCTTCGCCTCTACTTCCCGCGTTTTCCAGATGTTCCTGGGGATCGAAGTTTCTTTGTGTCTGTGTGTTCCTTTTCCTTCTGAGATCGGGGCTGCTGATCTATTTCACAATCTCTTTTTTTGGCCTGGCTCGTGATGCGACCGACGCGCGCGCGCGCGCGCTAGGAAACCAGGTTGCCTCTCCAGAGGTGCACCGGCGAAATCGTTGCGAGACAGCAGAAAGTGTGCAGTTCAGCATGTGCGTTTCCTGTACGCAGCGAAGATCAAACAAAGGCATAACCATCAATCCCTGGCGGTCCGCGCGGATTTCTTGGATCCGCGCTGGGGCCCACTTGGCGCCGCCCCCGGCGCCGCCCCTGGCGCGCTCCGCCCGTCAGGGAGGGGGGGGTCCAGCGCCGATTCAGGAAGTCCACCGTGGCGGGGTGGCCCAAGAGGGCCCCGGTGGGCGACTGGGGAGCGTCTGGTCGTAACGCGCCAGCAACGGCACCCCCCCGTGGCGCCAAGCCGGCCCCAAGAGGTCCACATGGCTCCCCAGAGTCGCCCACGAGCTTCCCCCAGAGTCTTCCCAAAATGCTCCCAAGAGCGCCCCACGGAGGCCAGAGCCCTGCCCCACCCGAGCAGACCTCCAGAAAGCTTCGTTTTTGCATTCGAGAATCGCCCCTGCATTCCTCAGTGGCACATTGGCGATTTGCGGTGCGCGTTCCTCGGGCGCGGCTAGAACCTAAGCGCGTGCGAAGCGTGCGCGCGTGGTGCTAGCCCGCGGCCGGGTCCCTGGGCCAGGGGGCGGCCCACTTCTCCCCCTCCCAGCGTCAAAAGTTTAGTCCCGGGAGCTGGCGGCCCTTTTTGAGTGGTCCAGGGGTTTCTCTGGAACTCGAAAGCCTTCCTCGGCAACCCCACAGGACGCTCAGAGGCCGCAAAGACGGTTCCAAGACTGTCCAAAATGATAGTAAAAGGGCCCCGAGGGCCGAAGACCGCCCGAAGAGAGCTCCAAGAGGCCTAAACTGTTGAAGAACGATAGGTTTTCGTGGACTTTTAACATTCTTGCCCAGTTGCTCTTAACAGCGTCAAAGACTGCTAACGTGGCTCCCAATGTTGCTTTTTAGGCGGCCCAGGAAGCCCCCGAGAGGGCCCCAAGACGGCGAGCCCAAGAAGGACAGCCCGAAGACGCCCCCAGAAAGACCCCAGATTGCCCACGGAGGCATCCAAAACGGCATCCGAAGACGTTTGACGGGCTACGAACGCTCTAAGACCGCCAAGGAGGTCCCCAGGAGACCTCGAGAGGCCCCAAAAGCGCCCGAAGGGGCCACCAATAGACACCAAATAGGCTTTCAAGATGTCCCGAAGGCTCCCCCAGAGGATCCAGAGATGCCCCACAGGAGCCCCACGAAGACGACCCACCATGCTCTTGAGGAAGTCCCCCGAGCTACCCAGTGGCTCAGAAGAGACTTTATGACGGCCCAGGGGAGTCCCAACACGGCCCAAGAACTAGCTTGGGTAGCTCAAGAGGCTTTCGCGGCGTCCGCGAAAGGTGCCCCCACTGGGCACCCATTTTTGCATAATTCCGTTTTTCAGTTGTCGAGTGTAAATGCGTCGTCGATTCGTCTCTATTGGATCCGCGGCCTTGCATTTTCTTGGGTTAATGTTCAAGGCAACTGTGGTGAGTGCAGCTGTGAGTTGGCCACGGGCTGGGCCGTGCTAGAACCTAAGCGCGCGCGAAACGTGCGCTACGAGCATTGGAGCGACACGAAACGAGAAACTAACGAACTTATGCGCGCTGTTCAATGCGTTCCTCCTGCAACCCCGCACCAATCGCAGTCCAGTGCGTAGAGGAGGAAGAGGAGTGAGAAGGGGACAATGCAAACATTTAAAATCTGGTGAAGCCTCCAAGTACTGTCAATGTTGATGCCGTCGACAGCGGCGACGACGACGACTACGGCTACGGCGACGGGTGCGACAGCAGCCATTGCAGTGACAACGAGGGCGGCGAGATCGCATTAAACGGCTCGCACTTTGTAGGAGACAGCACTACAGTCGTGAACTTGTCAAGGCGTTGCGAACAGCTGTGAACAACATGCGTACATGCACGCAGCAGTGAACATTCCAAGGGTCGATGCTTACTAGAACCGTAGCGCGCGAAGCGCGCGCGTGGTTCTAGTATATGCATATCTATAGATCATTACCTGTATATTTCAAAATCTTCCTGTGTGTACCTGTATATGAGAAGACGTACATGTCTATAGCCATCTTTACGTTTATACCCGCATCGGTCGCATGTGTGTATATGTGTATATAGATACATGTGTGTGTGTGTGTGTGTTCGGTATCTCTCGTTTCGCACCTACGTTTCATTGGTGCTTCCCTTTGTCTTTGTATCTAACTAAACGAAGGTACATGCATCCGTATAAGCATATGTATATAGACAAGTGCTCATGTACCTCTACTAATACTTCATGCAACGTTCTCTGCGTACATTCGGTTTTACGACTGAGCGCGAATGCAAACATAATGAGCTTAGCCTTACACGGTACACCTATACGTCTACATGTGTAGCCCCGAAAATATCACTACCTCATGTTTTCTCTCTGTACCTCCCCCTTTCTACAACGACATACATGTATACACACATATTTATATATATATATATATATATATTATATGTATATGTGTGTATATGTATGTATGTGTATAAATACATAGATTCACATTAAACACATGTACATACATGCGGACATACATATACATTAAGTGCATACATGTACACCCACGTATATACACGGTTTACGTATTGATGCCTGTATGTACATATTCCGGTATCACTTTCTCTCTCTCTCTCGCTCTCTCTCCCTCTCTCTCTGTCAACCTTTGTATTTTGTTCCCTACCTAGGCTCTGCCTAGAAGGGTTCTTAATGTCTTGGCTTAAAGGGGCCGGGCAGTGTAAACCGCCCCGGGCGGTTCCCCCGGTCCCCTGGGAGCCAAGCAAAAGCAACAGCAAAGGTAAAAGCAAACGCGCGGTTCCCCCAGTTGCGCTCCCTGGGTGCCAAGCAACAGCAAAAGCAAAGGCAAAAGTGAAGGCAAAAGCGAAGGCAAAGCAAAAGCATAGCATAGCATAGCCTAGCCTAGCCTAGCCTAGCCTAGCCTAGCATAGCATAGCATAGCATACCATAGCGCAGCATAGCATAGCACAGCATAGCATAGCATAGCCTAGCCCAGCATAGCATTGCGCAGCATAGCATAGCATAGCATAGCATAGCATAGCATAGCATAGCGCAGCACAGCATCCACTATTGCTGCCACTACGACGATGAGGAGAAGGAGGAGGACGGCGTTGACCGCTTCTACTAATGTTGCTTTCCTAGAGGCTCCAACTCCTAGGTAGGGTCGCACTGGGATAATGTTTAATCTCTCCCTGTATCTGTGTATATGCATTCTATCAATATGTATGTTTCAATATTTCGCTCTCTCTCTCTCTCCTTCTTGGTACAGGTATTTACAAATACTTATACATGTACACATTCATACATGTACACACTCATTTCTATATACCTATACATGTATATATCTATATGTATGTATGTATGTGTATGTATGTATGTATATATATGTATACATATACAAAAATATCAATCGCCTTCGTTCTCCCTCACCCCAGGTTCCCCAATTCCTGAACACATGTCCCAAGTCCTGCGTTCCAACCTCCTGGTTCTCGGTCCCCAGTTTCCAGATCCCGGTTCCTGGTTCCCAGTTCTGGCTCCCGGTTCCCCGTTCCCGGTTCCCAGTTCACGGTTACGGGTTCCTGGTTCACTGGTTCCCGGTTCTTGGGTTCCCGGTTCCCGGTTCCCTGTTCCAGGTTCTCTGTTCCCGGTTTACCAGTTCACGGGTTCTCGGTTGCCGGTTTCCATTCCCGCCGATTCCCGGTTCATCTTGCTCTCGGCTTCTGGTTTCCGGCTCCCAGTTCCTGGCTCCCAGTTCCCGGTTCGCGGTTCCGAGTTCTTTGTTCTGGGTTCCCGGTTACGGGTTCCCGGTTCGCGGTTCCTGGTTTTTGGTTCCTGGTTCCCGGTTCTTTGTTCTGGGGTTCCCCGCTCTCGGTTCCCCGCTCTCGGTTCCCCGCTCTCGGTTCCGCGCCTTTCTTTCTTTCTTTCTCTCTCTCTCTCTCTCTTCTCTCTGCTTCTCTCTTTCCTTTCCCTCCCTCTCTCAATCATTTTTGCTTGGCTGGTGTTCCTTACTTGTTCCTCTCTCTGTCTCTCTTTCCATTCTTTCCATACATATACATGTATCCATTTACACGTGAATGAAATATACCTCTGTGTATGTATGGGCCGCACCCCCTCTCTTACACTGACTCTCTTTCTCTCTCTCTCTCTATCACTCTCTCCCCTCTCTCTCGGGGCTCTATCCCTATGTATAGATACATGTTTACATGTAGTTATGCATAAATGTATATCCAAAAGTTCTTCCTGTGTGTACCTTTCTGTTGTGCTGTGTGTACATATTTGCATCGGCTGGACGTGAATTCTAATATATATATATATATATATATATCTGTATATATATATATATTCATAGTTATTCATGTGTATCGGTCTCTTTCGTTTCTGTGTTTGCACGCTCATATATTTACTCATTGTATATGTAAGCACTTACGTTTGATGGGTGCCTCCGTATCTCTCTCTCTCTGTGTCTAGTTCACGATGTCCTACGTATCCGTACAAGTAGATTCTATATTTACAGAAGTAGTATAAATCTATAAACGTTCTCTGCGAACATCTATGGATCTATGACTGAGCGTGAATACATATATCGAGCTGAGCGTGACACGGTACACATATAAACATACATGCGTGAGCCTGTAATTATCTCTACCTGTTCTTCCCTCTCTCTGTACCTCCCTCCCTCCCTACAGCGAGTTGGATGCACATATGTATGCATACCCACGTACATCATATATTCAAACATCCATACATACATGCATGCATACATACGTACATACCCATACATACGTAGTATGAGCATGAGCGTGCACCTATGTATCGTCAGTGTGCACGCATTGCTACCTGCGAGTACATATTCAGATCTCTCTCTCTCTCTCTCCCTCTCTTTCTCTCTTTCTTCATTCTCTGTGCCAATCTCTGTGTTCAGTTTAATTACCTCTACCTCTTTCTCACTCTCTCAGTATCTCTATATCAATATAGGTATGTATATCCATGTGTAGTTCTCATTATAAATACACATATACATCTGCGCAGACATCTAAGTGTATGTATGCATATACATATATTATATTATATTATAGTATATTATATTATAATATAGTATATTATGTTATATTATATTATATTATATTATATATATTATATTATATTATATTTTATTTTATTTTATTTTATTTATTTATTATATTATTATATTATATTATTATATTATATTATATATATATTATATTATATTATATATATATATATCATAGTAATATTATATTATATTATATTTATATATATTATGTATTATATTACATTATATTATATTATATTATGTTATGTTATATTATATTGTATTATATCGCTTTATACTACATTGTATTATATTATATTATATCATTCTATATTATATTATACTATGTTATATTATATTGTATTATATTATATTATATTGCATTTTATCATATTATATTATATCATATTATATTATATTATATTATATTGTATTGTATTATATTATATTATATTATATTATATTATATTATATTATATTATATTATATTATATTATATGAAATCATATTACATTATAGTGTATGATCTTCTATTATATTATACTATATTATACATTTATGTGTATGTATGTATATATTCATATAGCGCTATGCCCCCGATAGTCACAAGGTGGGGATACTACAAATCGGGGTTCTGGCGGGAAAATGAACTTTCTCCAGGAGGAGGGGGAGGTGGAGCGAAAGGAATCGTGTGCGTCTGGCCTGAGACATCTTCACCTCGCGAACTCGGCGAACGTTGATGATAATGATAACCATGATGATGATGATGATGATGATGATGATGATGATGATGATGATGATGATGATGCTGATGATGACGATGATGTCGATGATGATGATGTTGATGATGATGACGATGATGATGATGATGATGATGGTAATTGTTAACCGCGATCAGAAGATTCGAACTACGATGCATACTTACGCAGGACGAGAGATTTCCTTCTTGAGGTGCAAAGGGCGATGATGACTTGGAAGTTTGTGACCGAACCCCCCGCCCCCGTATAATCTTAACACGGGCGGGATCTGGGGTCCGCGGATCCGATTTCTTCCGGGTCCCCGTTTTCATATAATCATATTATTTAGGACAAGGTAGACATCGGATCCGCCGTTAGAAAATAAAACCGAGCACAGATCCAGCAAATCCGAAATCGGATCCGCGCGGACGGAAATCGGATCCACCGAAGCAAACGCCAAAGCCACGATTGGATCCGCGCGAACTTCACGGGATCCGATGGCGGATATTCCATACGCGTTTGCTCAAGGCCTGAAGCAGTCGTTCCGGGCCCAAGAGAAAGCACTTTCGCCCTGGGGATTTATTTCCTTCGGCGATTGTGAAGTTCGGCCCCGCCGCTCCCTCCGCTGACCAAAACTGTCTTGGTCGGGGATAATCTTGTGAGGATCGTGGGAAGGGGGGGTATGCTTAATCATCCAGGGCTTGCGGTGTTATATATATATATATATATATATACATATATATATATATAGACATGCGCCTCTCTTTCGTTTCCCTCTTTCCCGGTTCCCCGCTTCCTGAACACATGTCCCGAAACTTGTGTTCCCAGTTCCCAGATCCCCGTTCCCGGTTCCTGGCTCCCGATTCCTGGTTCCTGGCTCCTGTTTCCCTTTTTCCGGCCCGGCTCCCGGTTCCCGGTTCCCGATCCCAGTTCCCGGTTCTTGGTTCCCGGTTTTTGATTCCCTTTTCCCGGCCTGGCTCTAAGCTCCCGGTTCCCAGCTCCCAGTCCCAGTTCCCAGTTCCGGGATCCCGGTTCTTGGTTCCCGGTTCCCGGTTCCCGGTTCCCAGTTCCCGGTTGTTGGTTCCCGGTTCCCGCTTCCTGTTTCCAGGTTCTTTTCATTAGTTCATGCTACATAGTGGGAATCCCGTCCGCGAGGGCGTGGATGTGGATGGCGCCCCTCCTCCTCCTCCACCTCCTCCTCTTATTCCTCCTCCTCCTCCACCTCCTCCTCCTGTTTTTCCTCCTCGTCCTCCTGCCTCCGACGTCTTCGGCGGCTCGGACGCGGTGTTCGGCAGGCCAGGCGCGGCCCGGCTGCCGCCCCGCCGTGGGTTGTAGATGTAGAGACTGGGATTCTTCCTGCGCTGGGTTCCCACTTCTCCGCCTCCATTCCTTTTCCTTATAAGCAAATTTTCCTTGTCGCACCCCGAGGCCAGTTTTTAGGGCGGTCCGGGCGTTTCGCCTGAGACTGCCTAACCGTTTATGACCCTGGAGCTTAAAAGTTGACAACAGTTCACCGATGGAGGGCGCCGTTTTCAACATGTGTCTCTGGACTTAGCGCCGCGCGCAGTCCTTTAAACAAATTGCAAGAGTTTCATGGAGTGAAGGCGGGTGCTTTTCAAAATGTGGGTCGTTTTCAAAACGTCATTCTCGCCTCAACGCCGCGCACGTTCGTTTTAAGTATTTGCAAGAGCTTCACGGATTGAGGGCGGGTCGTTTTCAAAACGTGGCTCTTGCTTCAGCGCCGCCCACATTCGTTCATAAGATTTGCAAGGGTTTCACGGATTACCACGATCACGTACCAGAAATTATGTTTAGGAAGGATTCAGTATTATGGGGGCGCAACAGTTACGTTGATTCGCGGTGTTGAAGTCCCAGGAATGGTGTTTTGGCACGATTCAGGATCGTCAATACGCAACAGTCAGGTTGATCCGTGGCGTTGGGATCCCGAGAGCGATGTTTTGGCATGCGTCAGGGTCTTCAATCGGCTGTCTTCCAACGGGGCAGTTCCCTCAGTGGAAATGAACCGGTGCAGGGTCCCATGAAGAGGGAGCTTGGAATGAGGGTTTATTCCAACATCGTTGATGACTCTTGGGTTTACACTGGTCCTCCTCCTCCTCCTCCTCCTCCTCCTCCTCCTCCTCCTCCTCCTCCTCTCCCTCCTCCTCCTCCTCCTTCTCCTCCTCCTCCTCCTCCACCTCCTCCCCTCCTCTTCTTCCTCCTCCTCCTGTTCTCCTCCTCCTCTTCCTCCTCCTCCTCCTCCTCCTTTTCCTCCTCCTCCTTCACCTCCTCCTTTTCCTCCTTCTCCTCCTCCTCCTCCTCCTCCTCCTCCTCCTCCTCCTCATCTCCTCTTCTCCCCGCCCACGGCGGCCTGCCCCCCTGCAGGGCTCCTTTCGACTCCTCCGATTCGGTCCGATTCGATTTCGATTCGACCTGGGATGCCGCCCCGAGGGCTACGGGGCGCAGTGCGCCAACGCACCAGACCACGGCGGCGACTGCCCGCTGCACCTGGCCGCCTACGGCGGCCACCTGCCCGTGGTGCGCCCGAGCGCCGGGATCCTGGGGAGGAGGGGCGAGGCCCAGAGCTCCGAGCATCGGAAGTTTCAGGGGCAACGTCAGGGGGCGAACGAGTTGCAGGAGGAGGAGGAGGAGGAAGATGAGGAGGAGGAGGAGGAGGAGGAGGAGGAGGAGGACGTTGTCTGTAGTTGTCGCAGGTTTCCAGAGGCTTTCCTGCCTCGGGGTGCTTGCCAACAGGGGGGGCAGCCAGGTTCAGGGGGGAACGCATCGGACCCCATGGCTCAAGCTTTGAGGTTCAAGGCTTTCGGATGTTTTCGGCCGTTCTCGGCAGCTTTCCACCCGTGGGGTTGCCTTCCAGCGGCTGCGCCTCGCCGAGGGCGTTCTGGGGGTGCCCAGATCGTCCCGCCCCAACGGCCGCCAGAGACCCGCGTTGTGACCCGAAAACCAAACTCGGCGGCGCTCCGACGCAGTGGCCAGGGATCGATAAATTTCTGGCTACGCCGACGAGGAGGGGACGAGGGAGTGTGGGTCTCAAAACGGTGCGGTGACAGACCGTGCGGTGACTTCGACATCCCGCCTGACCTCACCGCACTGTCTGTCACCGCGTGGTTTTGGGACCTTGCGTAGACCCCAGTCGCCCGAGACATCCTCGGAGAACGGCCCAAGTCCCACAACCGTGCGGTCACCTTGAATCTTCTCCCCTGACGCCCGATATCTGTTTTTTTCAGAGCGCGGTCCCCAGACCCCCTCGCGTTGTGAAAAAATCACGACGGAAGGTATTTCGCTATTTTCGGCCTCTGGGGGCCCTCGGGACCGTCCAACATCGACGCGAGATGAAAAACTGGTCCCGGGGGAGGGGTTCGGACCTCTGGGGGTCGCGTTATGAGAAAATCATGACGTCGGGGGTCCGGGTCCCGTGAAGTCCCGATTCTTTCCCCTGGGTACGCTTTTCATACCTCGTCGGTTTTTTCGGTCCCGGGGCCTGGCGAGGGCACCCGGAACAAGAACAGAAACAAAAGACCTTCCGCCGTGATTGCTCGGTGACCCGAAGGGGCCTGGGACCCCCCGCTGACTCACCACACGGTGCGGTCACCGCACCGTTTGGGGGCCTCCCAAAAATGGCTGAGCTCTGGGCCTCCTAGAGGGGGTCGGAGTAGATGGGGTCGGAGGATCGCGCCGCATCGCCGATGTATCGGCGATGCGGCTCGATGAGGGGTCCGATTTCCTCCACGCCGACGTCGCCGATGCATCGCCGACGTCGCCGATGCATCGCTGATGCAACGCCGATACAGCGGCGATGTGTTGGCCATGCGGCGCGATCCCTCGACCCCGTCTGCTCGGACCCCCTCCAGGAGGCCTCCATGAGCTGGACAGCCCCGGCACGCCCACGAAGACTGCCGTGGCCAGAGCGTGTGGCCCCCCCTCGGCCCCCCCGGGCTCCTCCGGCCGCCTCGCGCCCTTTGCGTGCCTCGCCCTCTCCTCCTCGCGCCTCGCCCTGCCTCGGCGCGCGCCCCGCCGCGGCTCGACCGCCGTTTCTGGCCCTCTCTTGCGGCCGCGGGCTGGCACGACGTTCCGCCATCCCTCCGCGGGCGGAGCTCCCGAGGCCGCTGCCGCCGCCAGGGGGGGGAGGGGAGGAGCGTTCTGACTCTCACGTTGAGTCGGGCCTGTCCCTCGACAGGAGGAATAGTCAAACATAGCCAAAAAATAGTCGGGGGACGTTGATTTATTTTTGATCATGTTTTGGGTATCTGTTATTTTTCGTCCAATCCCCTGGGCTTCAATCCCCACGGGGCATGCTTCAATCCCCTCGGGGCATGCTTGCGGCGCCTTCTATACCCGCCCGACCTGGGTGGGGGGTGTCAGGAAACGGGGGGCGAATACAGCCAAGACGCTGAAATCAGAAACAGGTTGGGTTCGGAGGGGGCTCGATGTGCCTCAGGTCCTTCCATGGCTGTTCCTCGGGCGCTCCCCGTCCACGCAGGCGCTGTTGGGGCAAAACGGAGGCTTCGTTCCTTATTTAGCGTTCCTCATTTCAACAGCCCGACTGTAAGGGGGTCAAGGGGGGGGAGGAGGGGGGGACGGGCCAGGTGGGGATTGGGGGTGGTCTTGAAATCTAGGTGCTGCCGTTTTTGAAAACCAGCGTTTTCGCCCAGTTTAGGGCCGGGGACCATCACATATCTGTCCGGCTTGAGCAATCATGCCAAAAGATTTATTTTAGGGTTCCGATCCTGATTTCTGATGATGTTGCAGCTTTTTCGCCGAGCCGGATCTCAAGGGGAGTATGGGAGTGAGGAAAGGGGGGAGGAGAAGGGGGTTGGGCGCTGGGGTTGCAGATTCGGGCCAAGTGGGCTACGCCCACTTGGCGTAGCTATTTGGGCCCCCTGAGCCACTCCTGGCACTTGGGACCCGATCGTAGGACAGGGTGGGCCAGATGTAGCCCACCACAGCATCCGCGTTTGAAACGCCTTCCCCCTCTGCAGACCCCGCGGGCCATCTTGAGGCCCTCTTGGACAGTCTGGGGGGGCCCTCTTGGCGGCATGCTGCGGGGCGCTCCGGGGGCCTGTCGGGCCACTCCCGGGGCTCTCTAGCGGGACAGACCGTCGGCGCGCCACGAGCACAGCCTCGGAGGCGCCGCGGAGGCACGTGCACACACAGCCTCTTGGCGCCGCCAGGGGCTGCGCGGTGTCCCGCCGCGCGCCCGCGCGCGGGCTCGCCCGCCGCCGCCCCCGCCGCCCCGCCGAGGTGCTCTTGCTGGCCCGCGCTGGCGCGGACCAGACGCTGGTCAATGCTGGCGGGCACACGCCCGTGGACCTGGCACAGGAGGGGCCGCGCCGCCGCCGGCGGGGCCGACCCCGCCGGCGCCGACGCGGACGGCGCCGACGCTGAGGGGGGGAGGTGTAAGGAGGAGGAGCAGGAGGAGGAGGAGGAGGAGGAGGAGGAGGAGGAGGAGGAGGAGGAGGAAGAGGAGGAGGAGAAGGAGGAGGACAGTTTTTTCCTACAAAGGCATTGCTCCAGTGCGCTCAGACACCACCTTCTCTTGCATACATCACTGGTGAGCGTTGCACCCTCCCCCTTCCTCGCGGCCCTGACACGCTGGTGGCACTTCTCTCTCTCTCTCTCTCTTTTTTTTTTTTTTTTGTTTTCTCTCTCTCTCTCTCTCTACGCAGGTTCGGGGTTAATCCTACAGAACCTTGTGTCGCAGCCCGAGGATTGTGTGAATTCTCTTCTGCGGGTTAAGGGTCAACCTTACAAACCCGACCGCAGCACACACCGTGCACATTTGGGTCCCCTCAGGGTCTGGCCCCGAAGTGCAGTTTTCACCCTCACCCCTCACCTCCATTGCGTGTACCACGAGCAGCCCTCGTACTAGCTAGGCGTTCTGGGGGAGGCGGGTGTCATCATCGGAGGGTGGCGGTGGAGTACACAAGCCTGTATCTATTCAGGCGACGACTCTGTGAAGGCAGAGCTACTCTGTGCGCAGGTTTATTCTACAAAGGCATCGACACCCTGTGCACTCATACCACGTTTACTTGCTAAGGTCCGCGCAGTCCTACTGTATTTGGCCTGCCGCGACGACACTCACCATCGATCTTAAGCTTGTTATCTCTATTGTTTATTATTCTGACTGCTGTTGCTTTCCAACTAAGGTGAGTGTCGTCCCACCAGGCGGGCGCCTACTCTTACCAATATTCTCGTCCTACGCTCGCCCATTTTCATTCTCCACGGCGCCGGCCAGTTTTTTGTGTGTTATCCGCGTCGTTTATTTCTTCCATTGCTAGAACGCCACATGTGCACACATAATGTCAGGCCAACGCAAAAGGAGGAGGAGAAGGAGGAGGAGGAACAGGAGGAGAAGGAGGAGGCGAAGGAGGAGGAGGACGAAGAAGGAGGAGGAACAGCACCCGCATAATCCTGAATCCTTCCAAAACATCATTTTTGGTACGTTGATCATGGGAATCCGCGAAGCTCTTACAAATTTTGAAGACGAATGTGCGCGGCGCTAGAGCGAGAGCCGCATTTTGTAAACGATCCGCCCTCAATCCGTGAATCTCTTGCAAATGTTAAAACGAGTGTGCGCGGCGCGAAGGCGAGAGCCACATTTTGAATACGACCCGCCCTCAATCCGTGAAGTTCTTGCAAATGTTTAAAACGAGTGTGCGCGGCGCCAAGGCGAGCCACATTTTGAAAACGACCCACCCTCAATCCGTGAATATCGCAACTTTTGAAAACGAATGTGCGCGGCGCTAAGACGAGAGCCACATTTTGAAAACGACCCGCCCTCCATCTGTGAAACTGTTGTCACTTTTTATGCTTCAGAACCTAAACGGCGAGGAAGTCCCAGGTGAAACGCCCGGTCCGCTCTAAAACCTGGCCTCGGGGTGCGACAGCGAGGAGTTATCTAGAAGGAGAAGGAATGGAGGAGGCGGAGGCGGAGGCGGAGGCGGAGGACGAGGAGGAGGAGGAGGCGGAGGCGTAGGCGGAGGAGGAGGAGGATGAGGATGAGGAGAAGGAGGAGAAGGAGAAGGAGGAGGAGGAGTGCGGCTGCGTCTGCGGCTGCGGCTGCGAGCAGCAGGGCTCGGCGTCGGTGTCGGCATCGTCTTCCTCTTCCTTCTCCGTGTCCGCAGATTTCCCGCCTCGTCCTCGTTCTTCTCCTGTTCCTGCCCGTCCTCCTCCTTCTCCACTTCCTCCTCTTCCTCCTCTTCCTCCTCTTCCTCCTCCTCGACCAGCTGGCTCCACCCACGACGGCCTCCATCTGTTCAACAATCGCGGAAATCAGGAACGGGATTGTGTCTTGGCCCCGAAGTATTTGGTGCCGTTTGCCGAACGAGTGGCTGACCACAGTGGCTTCCCCAACCGCGGCGGCAGCCACAATTTTCCACAAACTAGATTACTTGGCTGCGAGCTAAACCCAGAATCCTATATTGCACGATCGCTACCACAAGTGGGTGAGCAGGATGGCGGGGACATGGACGAGTATCACTGGCGAGTGCAGCAGAGCTCGATACATCGGCGGCTGGCCCGGCTCGCTCGAAACAAAAACAAACATGGCCATTCACTTCTTGGACTTCTTCGAGGACGCCAGCCGCGACGTTCAGACGGACGAGAACGTGATTGCTCAGCAGCTGGCTGCCCACTGGCGGCGAGCCTTCGGCCACAAGCTGATCGACGAGACGAAGCTGACCACATGGTCGGCGCTTGCCGCGCACGCGGGGTCTCAGCGGCTAACGGTCCCTGCTGGCCACTGGTGCCTGAGCACCAAATACGTCCAGAATATTTTTTTTGCTTCGCGTATCCACACCAGCGTGGCCATCCCATCTTCACCTTGCACAGTGACTTGCCCACTGAGGTCCGCGGGTCCTGCGCGTGTCTTGCGTTGGCCACTTGAACTCTGGTCAGTTTGTCCAGTGCACGTGCCCGAGCTTGCAGTGCGCCAGCCAGTCAGCGTCACCCAGCCTGCAGGTGCCGTCTGAGGGGGCCGGCCGGCGCGCCTGTCCTAGCCAATTAGCCTCGCCAGTGGCCCGGACGTTGCCTTCGCCGCCTGACCCTTGTCTCGCGGCCGCGACCAAAAAAAAACGTATCCCCACCAGCCCTGCCCCTAAGCAGCCGTTAGCTGCAACCCTGGAAGATGGGCAAGAGTCAGTCTAACCAAGGACCACAGGCCCGTTGGCCAGCCTGCGAGGCATGCCGCCCGGACGGCCCCTCGGCGATCGATGGCCTTCGTCCCTTCCGTGCGCGAGAGTGCCCCTGGATGCGGTGGGCGCGCTTCAACGGGGAATGGTGCTGGTGGTGCGAACTGCGCCAGAAGCACTGCAATGGGAAAGGAGACTTACTGCAGTGGGATCACTTCTGGGAGGGCGACAGGCAGTGGGGATGCGGATGGCCCGGCCCCAGGGACTTCACCTCAGCCGGCAATCTTTGGACCATGACCCGCGGGGGGGAGCACGACAACACCCGCGGTTGCGATATCAAGAGGCACCCATGGCCCGGGTGGAAGCTGCCAGAACCTGTAAAAGAGCGCGGACAGGCCTTCATCCCCGGCTGGTTCTTCCCAGATGACTGGGACCACGCACCCGTGAACTTCCCATGCAGGGGCGATCTGTTCAGCTACGTCACCCCCCCAGGCACCATCCGATCCCTGGAGTCACGCCCATCCCAGCAGATGAGACGAAGCACCTGGGCCTGGGGCAGCGCCAGCAGCGCGGGTGCCGCTGGAGGGCTACCGAGAGTCGAGACGCCACCGGCCGCGCCACCGCCACCCCCCCCCCGCCCTGGAGCATCCACTTCGCAGGAGACGACGAGCCACACGCTGCGAGCTGAGCGTCGTCGCGGGAGTCAGCAGGGAGGCGGCAGACAGACGCGCCAGACGGATGGCCAGGCCCAGGCAGAGCGGCGGCGTCCTCCTCAGGCGCACGAAGGATCTTCCTGGAATCATCGGCGATGGCGGCGGCGGAAGCAGTCAGGCAGTTGTACTCCATCCCCGCCAGTTGCGGCGGTGCCCAGATCCATCTGAACGTGCCCCTGGGGAACATCCCGCGCGCCGTGCCACTCCCACCCCAGTGGCCGCAGGAGCTACGGCAGCGCGGGCGTGCGCTCGAAAGGCTCGCCTGGATCGAACGCATGGCCGCGACCGAGACAGTCTGGGGCGGCCCCCCCAAGGCGAGGACAGACCTGCTCAGGAGACACAGTTGCGCCCTGGGAGTATCCGTCACCCACGTGGGCCAGGACTCGGACTGCGCCACGCTGGACCGCTTCTAGGTGAGGAACTCTCTCTCCCCAGGACTGGGGAAGGAGCTACTGCTCCTACAATGGAGCTCAGTCTTTAAGATTCTTCTCAAGGGGCAAGACGCAGGACAGGACGCACAGGTCCTCCTCCTCAGCATCACCAGCCCCGCAGTGGACCAAGTCGCCTCCGTCAAGCTATGGTGGCCACCCGACCTCGGCGCCGCAATCCCCCCAGCGACTGCGAAGCGCTGGGTCTCCCGCCCGGTTCCAAGTACCAAGGCAATGAGTGTGTCGTCGTGTGCCGCGCCGCCAAGCGCGGGCCCTTCCGCGAGGGCAGCAGCGCCGCCCAACCAACCTACGATGGCGAACCGTGGTATAGGCTGGACAGGGCGCCCTCCGAAATCCAGTTCTGGAGGATCTCGGCAGCGGTGGCCGAGATCGAAAAATTGCAGCAGGTTCCTGGAGATCTGTTCGGCCCCCCCCTGGACATCATCACCTACCTATTCACATTTCGGACAGCCGACAGGAAGGACAAGTCCATCGCGAACGGCGCCGTGCACGCCGCTCGGTGCGGCCAGGTCCTCCGGGCGCGCGCCATCGCCACCCTGGGGACTCACCTGCCGTGCGCCGACCTACCAGCGCCTGGAACCGTCTCAGCTGTGCTCGCACAACCTACCGAATCCCAGGCCGCGCCCCCCTTCACCGACTCCGAGGGGGACGGCGCCCCTGGACAGGTTTCCAGCGTGCTCGCGACCTCCCGCCCCGGGAATCCCTGGAAGAGGGCGCAGCGCGTCGCGGCCTCAACCGTGGTGCCACAAGGGCCCTCCTGGCCTCCACCAGGCACCGCGTCGCGACCGTGTGCGGCCCCCCAGGGGCGGGCAAGACGATCTATTCAGTCGCAACCACGGGCACCTGGGCCGGCGCGCTCAACCGCGGATTGGCGGCGGCCCTCGCCGCGGGGTCCACCGCAGCCGCGGATCAGCCTGCACTGGCGCTCCTCGCCGCCCACAGGACTAATAAGCTGGCTCCCAACGCCGGGTTCCCCGCCCTGCGCGTGCGCCTAGCCAAAGATCACAAGACGGCGAGGGAACTGGCAGAGCTCACTCCAGGAGGACACTGCCAGAAGGCCAACGGCAGGTTCCCATGCGAATTTGGCTCGTCCTCTAAGGACTTCCCTGGGTTCCGCACCAACGTGCTTATGGGGGCCAAGACCATCGTTGCCACCCGCGAGTCCGCCGAGGCGCTGAAGAAGGCTGCCCCTGTCGCCCCCCCCCATCATCGATGAGGCGGGACAGGCGCGCGAACTAATGGCAACCATGTCCCTGGATAGCGTGATTCGCTCTGGGGGGCGCCTAGTGCAGGTCGGCGACCCCGATCAGCCCCCTCCCACTGTCATCTCCAGCAAAGCCGCGGACCAGGGTCTATGCCTTTCCATCTTCGACCGACTCCGCCACGCAATAAGGGGCCACGAGTCGGCTTCTATACAGCTCAGCTTGTGCTACCGCATGCACCCTCTGATCCTGGCCTGGCCCAACTGGGTCTTCCACAGCAGCGCCGCGCGGACGGGGCTAGACGACCCACTGACCCAGAGGCCGCTGGTCAAGGGCCTACCATGGCAGGAGTTTGGACCCTGGGATGACGACAAACTGGAGAAATTAGCCGAAGCCGCCCACGCCAGCAGCGATGACATGCGCAGGGCGCTTGAAAATCTGGACCCAGGTAAACAATCCCCTGGAGAGCGGTGCCAGTTTCTACAGGTCGACAATCCTTCCTTGGAAGTTGCATCCATACTGCATGCAGGGTGCGCCAACCTCCGGGGAGCTGAGCAGGCCGTGGACATCATCCGCGCCCTTCTCCCCTCAATGAAGGAAGGCGTCACAGTCCGGGTCGTCATCGGCTACCAGCTGCAGTGCGCCATCCTGGAGAACGGATGGCCCTGGAGCACCAGTAGCGTCAGCGGCGCATCCCGACAGTCGAAGGGCCAGGGCAAAGGGAAGGGGAAGGGCGAGGGGGGCATAGGCAGAGTCTTCGGAGCAGGAGACACTCCCCGACGCCCTCCCGGCCTAGGCGACTTCGCCAGTGTTTTCGACCAAGCCGACTCATGGCTCACCGGCATCTCCCTGGATTTCCCCGGCGTGCGCCAAGTCGCTGAGGAATACCTAGCGAACGGCAGGCTCGTCCTCTCCGCGATCGGCTCCAGCCAAGGCGGGGAAGCCGACCTCGTCATCTCCCTCGCAACCAGGTCCAGCAGCAGGCACGACTGGGGATTTATGGACAACGCCAACAGAGTGAACGTCGCCATCGCCAGAGCGACGCGCAACGTCGTGATCATCGGCGACGGAAGGATGTTCACCACGGCCGCCGGGTCCAGACTTCGAGAGCTCTCCGAGTACGGTCGCTTTGCCGAGCTTTGGGTAAGGTTCCAAGAGCCCGAACGGAGTGGCAAACGCAGGTCGCTCGTGGTCGACGAGGAGTTCGACCCCATCAAGGGCCTTACCACCTGGATCCCGTAGTCCCCGTCGCACGCAGGTGATGACGCAATGAAGGGAATTGACAACGCGATCGAGAAGGCTCGGGCCTCAATGGAGAATAACTTTTCCGACAAGATCGCGACCCCCCTGGACCCAGAGTTCTCGTGGAATGCTTTCGGCGTAGCTATCCACAACAGCCTCCAGAGGCTGGTCGAAGACCCTGCCCTGGGAGTGGTCCTGTGCACAGTCTCCGGCCTACGTCCTCACCAGTGCTCGATTGCCGACACACCGAGAGAACCGGGTCTCTTCGACCGGAAGGCCTGGAGCCACCTGGGGTTCAGCTACGACGTAGACCTGGGAATCGACGCCAGCAACCTGGTCTACAACATGACGTGGGCCGCCCTAGTGTGGTTCCTCGGGCTCGGCACTCCCTGGAACGACAAGAGCCTGGCCGTTCCCGCCGACTCGCTCCCCCCTACCCGAAGTGCGAGGCCACAGTCACCGTCCAAAGGGCACCAAGCGGTGTGCCCCGCAAGAGATCCTGCACCAGTTCCCCAGGGCCTGGAGCGCCGCCACGGGAAATGCAAGAGGCACCGCGCCCGCCCTGGGATGCAGAACCTGAAGTCCCTACTCCAAACCGGCCAAGCCGGCTCCGCGTTAAGACAGAGTCTCCTCAGCAGCGACGGGCGTTCCCTGGACACCCCCTCGCTCAGAGTCCTCCTGGTCGTCATGATGATCCAGCTGCGCGAGCCGCGAGCGACGCTCTGGCTCTTCCCACACCCCGAGGCCACGGGGGACATCCTGGAGGCAACAATGGGCATCTGCGTTACCCGGCACAACGTCCATGTAGACTACAGGACTGCCTTCGCGCATGCCTGGGGCTTCACCCTCGGCGCCCTGACCACCCTCCACGGGAAATTCGAGGACGTCATCAAGAACATCATCATGCTTGCATCGTACGCCCACCACCACACGGTCGCCATTGCGCACAACTGCCCACGCACCTGGGCCGAGATGCAAGACAGCAAGTTCCCCCTGGAAGCACCCATGAGGGTCCTGGAGACGCTCGTCCAGCCGGCCATCGTCGCCCCCATAGGTGCGAGCGAGTGCTCAATCTGCACCCTTCATAAGGAGCTCAGCGGGTCGGAGGAAGGCCTCGGGCGCCCGGACACAATGGCAGGATTGCAGTACATCGGGGGGGGGCATCGCCATGTCAAACAAGCGGCTCGACGAAGACACCCCGGCCTCCCCTGCACCTGGAGTGCAATTGAACCCTCCAAGGGTGATCGACGACCGTTTCACCGGCGACCTCAAGAACGCCCTGGTCAATTGCGATGGCAGCGGCTGCAACAAAAAGGTCTCTGGTACTCAGCGGGTACCTGGGAAGACGACGACACAAGGGAGCTCCTAACACAGAATCGCGCCCAGGCGTACATACTGGGCAGGAATTGCAGGTGGCTCTGCGAGCGATGCTGGATCGCCTCAGTGGAAGCGAAAGGCCTCCCCACGCCCCTTGCCCCGCACGACTGCGGCTCAGAGAGGCCCCTGCCCGCGCGATTGCAGGACTACAAGAGCACCCTGCAGAGCATGCGGCCAGACAGGAAGTCCAAGGCGCTCCCCTCCCCGGAGCGACTCCCAATCGGGTGCGGGCGACCCGTCCTGGCCCCAACCCCCACGTCATTGAGCGACCTCGTCATCAAGACCCTCCCCGCCTTCAGTCCACGCGCCGCCAACCTGGCCCTCCCGGCGCACAAGCTTACGGACGGGAGGCTCGGTCCCGAGGCTCACTCCACTGGCGCCCGCTCAGCCTGGTGCGACACTTGCCCGCCTGGGGCACCCTTGCTGGCGTGGGCCGCAACCCACCCCGCACTAGGCTGCTTCCTCTGGAGCCCAGAGCCCGAGGTGCCCGTTGGAGGCAACACCGGTCTCCCACCGTGAGACCTGATGCCTGCCCTCTGGACCCAGCGAAAGTGGAACGCCAGCTGGTCCTGCAGGAGGTGCCTCGCGCACATCTGGAACGTGGCCCCGGGCACGCTCGACTACATCCTCGACGAGCAGACCGCGGACGTCTCTCCCACGGAGCCGGTCAAGCGGGAGACAGCGCCGAAATGGACGTCGAGAACACCAACATCGCCGTGTACTTCTCCCCTGGTGCCGCCGATGCTACCGCGCCGGACTCCTACTCACGACCGGCGACCCTCGCCGAAGGGTCGCCCTCCCTCGCTGGTGATGATCGGACCACCCCCGCCGGACGCTCGAACTATGAGGGCACCAGGGCTCGGGACGTCGGCTCCCTGTTCCCCGACATCCCTCCGCCCTCGGGCCCCGCCCTACCGACCCGCTCCACCTCCGAGCTCCCAGGACAGGACTCCCAGGGCGTCATCCGCCCATTGGTCAGGTTCTTGCTCGAGTGGAACCCTGTCATCTTCGGTCGATGGGCTTGCTACGTGCGGGGGCGCGGCTTCGGGATCCCAGGCGTGGAGACCGACGAGGAGTCTTGGCCTCCCCAGAGGCTATGCCCCTGCCTGGTCAGCATCTACGGACAGACGATCCCGGAGAAGTGCCACCCCCCCAACGTTCCCTGGGACAGCCAGAGGGCGGCACGACAGGCATGCGAGCAAATGGCGGACGCACGTCGCCAGCCTGGAGGAGCCGCGTGGTCTCTGACCGTTCCGCCACGCGACCAGCACCTTACTGGGGTGCCTCGTGGACATGGACCCTGCGGCCCTTGCTGACGGCACCATCAACTCCCTGGCGCAGCTGGGCCCGGTTCAGACCGTCACCAGCGCAGCAGCGGCAGCGAACTCTCCCACAGCATGCTGGCTGGACAGGCGCAGCAATGCAGCAGAGGCCCCCCTCCCAACCAGCAGAACCTTGGAACAGGAGACACGACAGGGCTACACCCCCGGGCTGGTGCGTGAGGCTCCCGGCAGCGAGGGAAAAAAGGTCGCGCCCCAGTCCCGAGCCACAGCGGATGAGCAGGACAACGCCGGGCAGGCCTGCAAGACCGAGGGCGAGCCCGCGTCGCCAGATTGGGGCGATGACACAGGAACCGCAGCCGCAACGGCTGAAGACAGAAGCCCGAGCGCGAGCCCCGAACCAGCTGCCACGGAGAACGATGACGAAGACCCCCTCGGTGCATTTTCAACGGCGCCTCCCAACAGCTCCCCATGGTCGCCCTTCGCTCGGACCATCGATAAGAATGCAGCCAAGGAGCTCCAGAGGGCCAAGGATGACGCCGCGCCGGCCGGCGCATCGTCCTGGGACCACGTGGGGGCCACAGCAGACCGCGTGCCCACCCCATCTCCCTGGTGCCAAGGACGCGGCCGCCCAGTCTCTGAAGACGCAGGGGGCGGGAAAGGGCGCGCCGCCAAGTCACCAAGGTGGAACCCAACGCGCCCGGAGCCGAGCAAGGAACCCTGGACAGTCACCAGCGGCGACCAGCGGAACTCCGAAGACCTCCACGACCCCACGGGCGGCGGTCCCATGTGCAAATGCTCCCTGGCAGCCGCGCACCTGGACAGAGATGAAGCCATACAGGCCAAGATCGCACGCCTGCAAAAGACGTTAGGAGGCGCCTTCAACGCTATATGGCCCGCGTGGTCCAAGCGAGCTGCTCTGAATCAGGTCGCCAAGGGGGGCTACAAAAGCAACCCCCTACTCAACGCACCGGAGACGTGCTCGGACATCATGAAAGCCTGGGGTCACGCTGGCCACGACGCGTGCCGGATGGATCATGAACTCGAACTCGGAATAGACTGGGTCGAGATTCGCCGCGAGCACATGAAGTTCTCCGAGCGGTACCACGCCCCCGCGCAGGCCCCCCGCGCACCTGGCAGCCGCGACACGCCGGCACCCTGGCAGAAGCCCGCAGGGACGGGCGAGCAGCGGCACAGGGCCCTTGGGCAGGCGCCATTGGATCGGGTACGCCCGATCAATGGCGAGGCTGGCAGGGATGGCCCTCATGGGGACGTCACGACACCCCATGGACGGGCTCCGAATGGAAAGGAGGAGGCAAGCGATACTCTCCGCGTGAAGACCACCGCGACTCTGAAAAACGAGGCCGCTCGTGGGCCAAGAGCGACTCCACAGCCTAAGGATGATTCGTTTCCGCCATCGGGCAGCAGGCCGTGGCGTCCTCGCCGCCCAGGTACACGCGCCACCTCGGCGACGTTTCCGAGCTTTCTCCACCACGTCCCACCATCATTGGCCCCGACTGGGCCCGTTTCACCTTGCTGCGCCCAGCCCAGGCCGTAATGCCCGGGGCCGCCCTCCGCTGGGGCGCCCCCCCCCCCTGGCGCAGCTTAGCTAGACGGCCTTCGCTGGTAAGAGGCGCGTGGGCAGCGCGCCCCCCGTCGCCCACCCACTAACTTTTCGGGCGCCCCGTCGGGGCTATCCCCCCCCCTCGGGCGCCCGACGCATCTCACCCCCACTTGCGCCCCTGGGCCACGGCTGGCTCGCGTCTGTAGAGGCCTCGGCCGCCCTGGAAACAGCTGCCCTAAGATGGCAGACGGCCCCCGCGGCACCCTGGACTGGTGAAGGGTCGTCCCAGCTACCCTCCCCCCAGTGTGGATGCAGACACGGGTGAGGCCCAGCGTGGGTCTCAGTTTTGGCGCGCCGCAGGCGCAGGGTTGGACCAGCCCGCCACTGGGACAGGGCGGCCACGTAGCAAGGGAAATCAGCCCCGTCCCGTTGCAGTCGTGCACTCTGTTACGGAGAGACGAGGCAGCTGTGAGGAGGCTGGCCGCTCGCGCTGCGACAGGTGCGGCCCCCCTGGGCCATCTCCTCCCTGAGCAGCCGTTAGCTGCGCCCCTGGTGTCCCCGGCGCGCTGGCAGGCGCTGCGCGGCTTGCATTGCTGGCGGGCCGACGGTGCCGTTCGCATTATGTCCATTGCAGGCTTCGCCTGCCCTGGGAATGCACCGCCCTCCTCTCCCAACCCTGAGCAGCCGTTAGCTGCATCCCTGGATCTCGTACACGGGCTTCGGCCTTCCCCAGACCCCCCCTACTTCGCCAGGTGGTCTTGGTGAACCCCTCCGCTTGGAGGGATTGTGATGTCTGTCCCCACCGGCCCTCCCCGCGGGTCCCTCCCTGGCAGGGCGGGTTGCCAGGTTCACGTGCCCCTGGATCGCGGGGGTGGTCGTTCTCAGTGCAGCTCCTCCCTGGATTCCCCTGCCACGCTGGCGATGTTCGTCCCCGCCAGCCTGGCCTGTCACACTCAGTGCGTCGGTCACCGCGCTCTGAGAGCTGGTGACTGGGGTCTGGCCCTCAGGGTACACCACAGGGCCAGCGCCCCACGAGCTCGGGATGGTGGGCCTTGGAGCCCCGTGGTCGCTTCGGAGTGTTTCAGCCTTCGTCAGACACGGCGCTTCCCCTGGACCCATTCCAGCCATTCAGGCAGGTTCCTCGGCAGCTTAGCCCCACCTGCTTGCATGCGCCGCTGGTACGGCCCTGGACCTGGCGCCCCGCTGGCGACTCGTTCATCGTTGACCTCGCCTGCGCGCACCCCCGGCGTGTGAGACTCGTAGGCATCTGCACGCACGTCCCCGCGCTCTGAATGGGTCAAGCCGCATGGCATACACCGACTTTCCTGGCATTTTGCTAGGCTGCACGTTGCCCGAGGTTCCCTGGGTGCCCTCAGCCTGTCAGCTTCTCCGCGCAGCACAGCAGCTGCTTGGTGAGCGGGCCCGGCCGGCCTGCGGCGCTCCCAGTGGCTTATTAGGCCCGTTTCCGCGCCCCGGACCGCTGCTGACTCCGCCTGCGCCTTCGCTCGCGGACGCGACCGAAAAAAGTATCCCCACCAGCCCCCGCCCTGCTGCCCCATGCTGCCTCTGTGAGCGGGCCCGGCCGGCTCGCGCTGCGCCCAGCAGCTAATTAGGTTAGCCCGTCGGCCCGGATTACTTCTTTTGCCGCCTGCGCGTTCGTTCGCGGCCGCGACCCCCCAAAAAGTATCGCCACCAGCCCATCCAGAATTGATTGCCAGTTTTCTTGAGGCCTCTTTGGAGGCTATCTTGAGCCATGCTCGGCTATTGGCTGTCGGAGGCTATCTTGAGCCATGCTCGGCTATCTCGGGCCATCTTGAGGCTGTCTTGAGGTTTCTTGGAGGTCTGTCGGAGGCTATCTTGAGCCATGCTTGGCTATCCTAGGCCATTTTGAAGGCCATCTCGGGCTATCTAGGGCTCTCTTGGAGCCATCTTGGGCCAAAAAGGGCGGGGTGGAGGGTCTTTGGGAGAGGCTGGGGGGCCTCTTGGGGCCATCTTGGGCCCCATGTTTCAAAAAGAAGAGGTTCCTTAATTAGGATCCCCCCATCGGAGGCTCTCAAACGGCGTCTTGGGGCCGTCTTGGAGCGCTCTTGGGCGCCTCTTGGGCGATCTTGGGGCCGTCTTCGGCCTTCTTGGGCCCCTCTTGGGGTCCTTTTGGGCCAGAAAAGGCGAGAATGCCAAACGCATTGAATTTCCCTAGGCTTTTGATGGGTTTTGGCATCTTGGAGAGCGCCGTGGAGGGCTCGAAGGGCACTAGTATCCGTCTTGGGGCTGTCTTGGGGCCTCTTGGGGGTAGGTCGGAGGCTATCTTGACCCATCTTGAAGTAACATGGGCTATCTTGGAGGCCATCTTGCGACTTTGAACGCTTCTTGGAGCCATCTTGGGCCATCTTGGACGCTCTAACGCCTCGCGGCGCGCCCCGCCCAGGCCCGGGGGAGGGGGTGGGGGGAGGGGTTTCAGTGGAAGAGAGAAGAAAAAACGCGTTATACCACCTAAGCCCAGAGGGCTGGTGGGATTTTGCGCATTGTCCGTAACTCCCGGCTGGGCCCTGACAGCGTGCTGTTCCAGGCCTGGCGATTTCTGGGCCCTCTCTCTCGGCGTTCGCAATCTTTGGGAAGCTGGTCGGCTATTGGGCGGCGGGCTTCGGGCAGCGAGCGCGGCGCACGACGATTTCAATGCGTTTCTTTCATGTTGCCTCTTTAACAAGCTAGCCAGAACAAGTGCCGCCAGGGAGCATATTTACCAGCCGGACGGGACGCGCCCATTCTCCATCACGAACGTAGCACAGACAACCACATCATCGCAAACGCTTGCAGCCTGCCGTGGGAATCAATAGTTGGACCTGGCATTGCAGCCTCGCTGAGAGGCTTCATACAAGGGATATCCATGTTGTCCAACGTCTGTGATGTAGAACACCACGCAGTGTTGGCCATTGTTGAGGAGCAGGATGCGGCGATCGTTCTGTTCGGCTTCTCGGCGGTCTTCCGCTCGGCATCGCGGAAACACCTCGTGGAGATGGCCCGCGCAACCGGCTTCCCGCAGCTCGCCATTGGCGTGCTCGCAGTCGTCTGCGCAACACATCGGGGGCTCTGTTCATACAGGGTCGTCGCTGCGAGCAGGTGGCCCTGGAAGCAGGTATTCGACGAGGTTGCCCCTTGTCTTCGCTATTGTTTGCTCTTGCCTCTGACAGCCTGCTGCGCATTCTGGACCTGCGGCGCCCGTCAGCTGCGGCGCGGGCTTTCGCGAACGACGCTGCGATGGTTCTTCGCTCTTGGGCCTGGGATCGCAAGCAGGTGTTGGCTACCTTCAAGATCTTCGAGGCGGTCTCCAACCTTTGGCTGAACCTGGCCAAGACGGTGGTTCTTCCGTTATGGGACGCGAGCGTGCCGGACTTACAGGAGGCCGCGGTGCGCAACCCCGTCTCCATCCAAATCGCATGGCCTACGACGGGGAAGCCCCTGGGTTTCTGCATCGGGCCAGGAAAGGATAGCAATTCTTGGGACAAAACATCGGCGAAATATACAGAGCCGTTACGTGAGTGGCAACGGGGCAAACTTGGGTTTCACTTTGCAGCGACGACGTGCCGCATTTTTGTGTTACCGGTTCTCCTGTTTGTTGCGCAGCTGGAAGCCCCCCCTCCCCCCTTACATGGAAGCGGCCGCGGTTCGTAAGGTGGCGCCAGGGTTGGGATGGCGCGCGCCAGCAGATATCAAGCACGGACCTGAGCTTGGCGTTTCAGCGAGGATTTGCCATCTTCGCGCGTCATGCCAGGCGGCGATTCTACGGGCACACGCACGAGAACGCACGGCTCTGGAGGCATTCCCAGGGGCCGCGCAGCACATCAACTTGAAAATTCGCGGGCCCAGGCCGACCACTTGACCCTTGACAGAAGTTGTCTCCGTTGATTTGCCCAGCGCTCTCCGAAAGTGGTCGTCAACCTGGTGGTTTCGCAAGCCGCGGCCAAGCTTCTCGAGTCGCGCTGGGGGGTGCCGTTATTGGGCCCCTGGCGCGCCAGGCAGCCCAGCGCTTCAAGGAGGGGGCGCAACGATGGGCGGCCGTGCGCCTGCATGCCCGAGACTGCTACTGCGTGAATGGCGCCTAAGCGCGCGGCTTGCGCGATGGCGCTTCCCAGACAGCCTTGGATGGGCGGCGAGACGGACTGCGCGTCAACTGCTTCGCCCGCGCTGGCCGGGGCCGCCGACTCTCCGCGCTGCGACTTTGAGCGCCGACTATCTTCTACGGGCGGGCCACTGGCAGGCGCGCGCGCTGCGTGCGAGTGCACCGACGCGCCTGCGCATCGGGGTGCGTCACTACGTTTTGTGATTCGGTGGAACATTTCCGGTGCCCAGTGCGGCTCGAATGGCAGCGAGCGCGCTTTGGACGAGCCGCTGCTCGGCGCGACTTAGTTCGCGCCGTCGTGGGGGCGGGCGTGGGCGAGGGGGCCTTGCGTGTTCAAGCGGTTTCTACGTGCGCTCTGCGTCACGCTGACCGTTCTCTGGCGCGGAGGTCTGTTCCGCGCGCAATGAGCAGTTAATGAATCAACTCGTGCACGAGACGCGCGGTCGGGAAGGTCGGCTCCGCCGGCCATGTCAGCGCATTGTCAGCGCTGGCCCGCCAGGCCGACCGCAACGCGATGCCGCGGCGCACCTGGCGCGGCGAGTGCGACGGCGACTTCGTTGACTCGATATTTCCCCCCCCCGCCGTGGGCGGCGTCTCAAATTGATTTCGAATCGCTCGAGGGTGCCTGCCGGTCTGCTTGTGGGGGCGCCTTCGTAGGCTGGCCTGCGTCTCAGAGCTAGGTTTTGTCGATTTTCTCGTGGCGTCGCGCCTGTTATCTTCGCGCTCCTACGCGTCTTCCGCGTCGTCGCTCTTGGCGCGACGCAGCCGCGCAGCTCTCGTGAGTTCGTTTGGATGATCAGCTTGGGGCGGAAATGTGGGCGGATATCCTTGCGATGCAAGGGGTGTCGCTCGGGCGTTGATTCTGGGCGCATGCGTTCTTCATCCAGCGCGCGGGCCCCGCTCCGACGAGGCCCAGGGGCGCCCCGAGCAACGCGGCGGGCGCCGACAAATCGGCGCCGGCCAGCGCGCCCGGCTCCGGCAACGCGACGACCGCCGTGAGGTGGGCGGGCGGCCCCGGTCCGAGCGTCGCCGCGACGCAGAGCGGCACGACCGCGACAGCTCGCATGTCCGACGGCCACCGCGTGTTCGATGGGCGGTTCCGGCACCGGTGGAACGATGGCGCTGAGCCGCGCGTCCGTGATGGCCCGCAAGGATTGCCGCCTCAGACTCCGCCGATCGACCTCCAGACTCTCCCGGCTCAGCACTCCGAGCTCCAGCGTCCAGCCTCCGACTTTCCACCCCCGCTTCCACCTGTTGACCTCGGGCCTCCACCAGCTCGGTATCCTGGCCCCCGGCATCCTGTGTCCGAACTTCCACCCCCGCTTCCAACTGCTCCGCCTTGGCCATGGGCCACGCGCGGCCGCCATCAGAGAGTAGCGTGGCAGGCCGCCCACGGTGTCCAGCAGACCAGCTGCGCACCAAACAGGTATTCGACACGCCGTGGTGCGACGCCCGCGACATCAGGGCCCGACCCCATGACGAAGGGAAGTGTCGGCCAGGAGCTCATCATTGACATCGTGGAGGGGAAGCTTGTGCACGAACGCCCCGGAGCGGCGCGAGAAGACGGCGTCGAGCTCCCGCCGCAGCAACCTCAAAAGGGACGACGACAACGCTACTGGGCAACCCGCTCGGCGTCGCATGTCCGGAGTAGGTTCGCCAATGCAGCGACTGACGCGCTTATCGCGAACTGTGTTCGCGAATGCGAGAAGGTCCATCAGGAATGTTGACATGCAGCAGCTCGCATGTCGCAGCTATGTTCGCGAATCCGTCGCGACGAGCGAGAGTCATATGAACAATGAAGCATGCGAGTAAGACGGCTGTCGCCATGAATTATGTTCGGGGGGCGGCAGGATCCGGACAGTAGAGCTTGCGAGTGTGACTGCGTCTTCCAACCGAACACTCTGCCGCAAGGCAATTTTTTGATTAGAGACCCGGTCAAAAGAGTGTTCAAACTTAGTGTCTTATCAGCGTAGCTTATCCTTTTGCTTCGCTGATTGGGGTTTCATTTGCGCACTCGAGAGGGCGAGGCACTAGCAGACCCGTTTGAGCACCATACTCGAACGGTAGATCCTTGACTTGTCTTGCCTTTTGCCTCTTTCATTTGTCTCTTCCCACCGCTGTCGTTTCTTTCTCGGAGGCACGGAGACTGCAGTTTCCGTGCCCGTGTTATGTTCGTTTTCTTCACCTGGTGGTATGCAGCCGTACATTGTCAAGTTCGCTTCTATATCGAACCTTTTACTTCAATTACCTTTTCCCTCCTCCCTCCTCTCTCCTCCTCCTTCCTCCGTCCTCCCTCCTCCCTCTTCCCTCCTCCTTCCTCCTCCTCCTCTTCGTTTTCCTTCCTCTTCCTCCCTGTTCGCCCACGAGTCCTGTTCCTCGTCCTTGTCCTAATCCTCCCTGCTCCCTCCCTCGTCCGTCCTGCCTCTCCTCCTTCTCTCCTCCTGGTCCACCTTCTCCCCCAAACCCCCCCGCCGACCAGCGAGGCGGCGCGCATGTGGGAGGTGTTCAATTGCCTGGTGGAGCGCGGGCGGAAGGAGGGTGGCGGCGCCGGCCGCGCGGAAACAGGGGCGGCCCCCGCCTCCGGTTCGCTGGGCCAGAACCAGATCCGTGCGGCGCCCAGCGGCCCTTTTTTATTTTTGATTTTTGAAGAATAATGATGCTAGATCCTTTCGCCGATGCACATTATGTTTTTTAATTGAAGTGCCCCCCTCGGGGCCCGCACTTGGTCTCTTATCAAGGAAAGGCTTCCTGCTCAAACTTGGCCCTTGGCCCCCCAGCTACAACAACAACGGATTCCGTCTGATACCTCCTCACAATTTATTCCGAAACCGCGTTCTCGCGCGGGGTTTCGTTACAGTGTGTGCACGAATCGCGCTCTGACGTGGAACTTTATCGCAATTTATTCAGACGTCGCGTCTCGACCGTCAGGAAACAAACCGTCGCCTTGGCTTTTCGAATTATGTACTTCGGAATCGCATTTTCGCTCGAGATTTTCCCGCGATTCATGCAGGATGCACGCTTCAGCAACCCGCCTGCTCGACCTGGCCGCCTGGGCCCGCCTTTCCGACCCGCCCGCTATGGTTCTACCTGCCCGATTTGCCCGTTTGGTTCTTCCACGTGTTTTCTGCTCTTGCCCCCCCCTCCTAATTTCTTTCGTGCTCCATCATTCTCCCTCCCTCTTCCGTCCGTTTTTTTTTCCCTTGTGTGAAGGTGCTGCGCTAAATGCGCGTGGCAGGTAAGAAAACTGTACCCCACAGGGGTACGCTCGAAGACGAAGAGGGCGTGTACCGAGGGTTTGGGATATACTTGTTGACTGTCACGCGAGCAGATAGGAACGAACAGTATTGAAATGTTTGTTGTTGTTGTTTTTGTTGTTGTTGTTGTGGTTGTGGTTGTCGTTGTCGTTGTTGTTGTCGTTGTCGTTGTGTTTGTCGTTGTCGTTGTCGTCGTTGTTGTGGTAGTAGTAGAAGTAGAAGTAGTAGTAGTAGTAGTAGTAGTAGTAGTAGTAGTAGTAGTAGTAGTAGTAGTAGTAGTCGTAGTAGTAGTAGTAGTAGTAGTAGTAGTAGTAGTAGTCGTAGTAGTAGTAGTAGTAGTAGTAGTAGTAGTAGTAGTAGTAGTAGTAGTAGTAGTAGTAGTAGTAGTAGTAGTAGTAGTAGAAGTAGTACTAGTAGTAGTAGTAGTAGTAGTAGTAGTAGTAGTAGTAGTAGTAGTAGTACTAGTACTAGTACTAGTACTAGTACTAGTACTGGTACTGGTACTAGTAGTAGTAGTTTAGTAGTAGTTGTAGCAGTAGCAGTAGCAGTAGCAGTAGCAGTAGTAGTAGTAGTAGTAGTAGTAGTAGTAGTAGTAGTAGTCGTAGTAGTAGTAGTAGTAGTAGTAGTAGTAGTAGTAGTAGTAGTAGTGGTAGTAGTAGTAGTTGTAGTAGTAGTAGTCGTAGTAGCAGTAGTAGCAGTAGTAGTAGTAGTAGTAGTAGTAGTAGTAGTAGTAGTAGAAGAAGAAGAAGTAGAAGTAGTAGTGGTAGTTGTAGTGCTTGAATTTGCATTTCAGAATAAGAAGTATTGTTGATCCCTCCGCCCGGTGCACATTGCATTTGTTCAATTGAAGTGCCCTTCCCGGGGCTCGCACCCAGTTTTATTACAGAAAATCTTGAGCGTCAAACTGCGCCCCTGGCCCCCGAGTGACAATAACAACGGCTCCCGCCTAATCCTTCCTCACAATGTATTAAATATTGCGTTCTCGCGCGGGACTTCCTCACAAGTTATGCAGAAACCGCGCTATCGCGTGGGATTTATTCGCAGTTTGTCCAGACGCCGCGCCCTCGACACTCAGGAATCATGCTCTCGCTGTGAATTTCCTTACGATTTTCTTTGGAATCGCACTATCGCTTGAGATTTCCTCGCGATTAATGCAGGAAACCCGCTTCAGAACCCCCCCGTCTGCTCGACCTGGCCGCGTGGGCCCGCCTTTCCGACCTGTTCGCCAGGGTCTACCTGCCCGATCTGCCCGTCTGGTTCTGCCACGTGTTTTTTGCTCCGAGCCCCCCTCCTCATTTCCCTCGTGCTCCATCTTCCTCCCTCCCCCGTGTCCTTTCCTTCCGTCCGTTTCTTTTTTCCTTGTGTGAGAAGTGCTGCGCTACTTGCGCGTGGCAGGTAGGAAAAATTACCCCAAAGTGGCACGATCGAAGCCGAAGAGGGCGTTTATCGGGGGTTTTTGGATGTACGTGTTGATTGGCACGCGAGCAGAGCAGAGCGACCAGTCTTAAAATGATGACTGTTGTTGTTGTTCTTATGGTTGTTGTTGCTGCTGCTGTTGTGGGCGTTGTTGTTGTTGGTGTTGTGGGTGTTGTTGTTGGTCGTTGTTGTTGTTGTTGTTGTTGTTGTCGTTGTCGTTGTCGTTGTTGTGGTTGTTGAACTTGCGCTCTTGGCGAGTAATCATTGTTGTTTTCTTACACGTTATTACATCATCGCGCTTTCGGCAGGACTTCCTCACAATTTATGCACGAATCGCGCTCTCGCGTGGGGCTTCCTCGCAATTGTGTCAAAGCACAGCGACCTCGACAGTCAGGAATCACGGTCGCGCTCTGGTTTTTCCTGACGATTTACAAAAGAATTGCGCTTCTTCGCGATTCATGCAGGACGCACGCTTCAGCAACCCGCCTGCTCGACCTGGTCGCCTGGGCCCGTCTTCCCGACTCGCCCGTTAGGGTCTGCCCGCCCGATCTGCCCGTCTGGTTCTACCATGTGTTTTTCTGCTCTTGGTCCCCCCGCTAATTTCTCTCGTGCCCCACCCTTGTTTATCCCCCTGTCCATACGTAAAACATATTATATATATATATATATATATACACGCATGGTGATTGCATCAATGCGCGTGGCAGGTAAGTAGGATATTGCCTCAAGGGGGTAGGGTCGAAGACGTAGCAGGATATTGCCCCAGTAGTAGTAGCAGCAGCAGCAGCAACAGTAGTAGTAGTAGTAGTAGTAGTAGTAGTAGTAGTAGTAGTAGTAGTAGTAGTAGTAGTAGTAGTAGTAGTAGTAGTAGTAGTAGTAGTAGTAGTAGTAGTAGTAGTAGTAGTAGTAGTAGTAGTAGTAGTAGTAGTAGTAGTAGTAGTAGTAGTAGTAGTAGTAGTAGTAGTAGTAGTAGTAGTAGTAGTAGTAGTAGTAGTAGTAGTAGTAGTAGTAGTAGTGGTAGTAGTAGTAGTAGTAGTAGTTATGGTAGTAGTAGTTATTGTAGTAGTAGTCGCCGTAATGATAGTAGTAGTAGTTGTAGTCATAGTAGTAGTAGTAGCAGTAGTAGTAGTAGTCGTAGTCG